>VZQC01005766.1:750845-787869 GCA_009823505.1 Rhizomys pruinosus
AATTGTGAAATCTTCTTGGAGACTTGTTCCCTTGATGAAAATGTATTGGACTTCTTTGTCTCTCTGATTTCGTTTACTTTGAAGTCTAGTTGTCGGATATTAAAATAGCAACACCTGCTTTACGTTTTTGGTACCACTTGGCTTGGAATTTTTTCCATCCCTTCACATTTAGGTTGGTGCCTGGTCCTTGAAAGGTAAGATGTGTCTTTGTAGATCGCAATATCGATGGATTGCTGTTTACCTAATTCCGTTCTACCCCGTCTATGTCTTTTTTGGAAATTTAGTCCATTATATTTAAGGTTTTTATGACTGATAGGTTTATGATTGCTTCCTTTGCCTTATTATCCATTTGCAGTTTGGGTTTAGGTTTCTACTTCTGCAGTTATGCTTTTATTGATTTCTCTTTCTAGGTGCCTGGGGTTGGTTGCTCCTTTCTTCTGTTCTTTGAATTGCTTCAAGTATTCTCTGAAGGGTTGGTTTTCCGGACATGTATTCTTTCAAGTTGTTTATGTCATGGAAGGTTTTTCTCTCTCCTTCAACTATAATTGACATTTTTGCTGGGTATAGTAACCTGGGTTGGCATCTATTGTCCCTTAACACTGGGAATGCTTTGCTCCAGGTTCTTCTTGCTTTCATAGTTTGTGTTGAGAAGTCAGTTGTAATTCTGATAGGTTTCCCCTTATAGGTCACTTGTTGTTTTTCTCTTGTGGCTTTAAGGATTTTGTCTTTGTTTTGGGTGTCTAGCATTTTAACTATGATGTGGCGTGGAGAATTTCTTTTCTGATCTTGTCTGTTTGGAGTCCTATGTGCTTCTTGTATTGGTATTGGTTTGTCCTTTTGTAGTTTGGGGAAGTTTTCATCTATTATTCTGTTGAAGATCTGATCAATACCATTCTCTTGGGATTCTTCTCCTTCATCTATTCCTATGATGCGAAGGTTTGATCTTTTCATAGTGTCCCACAGCTCCTGGTTGTTCCACTTTTGTGTATTTTTAAATTTTTCATAATCTTTCCTTGAGGTTTTTAGTTGTTCTGTGTTATCTTCCAGGTCTGATATTCTTTGTTCTGCTTCCTCCATTCTGCTTCTGAGGCTTTTTCCATTTCTTTCCTCTTGAATGGATGAGTGTTTGATTTCCTTTTTCATTTCCTCTTCTGATTTATTTAGTATTTCTACTTCTTTTTGGAGCTTCTCAATCTCTTCTTCTAGATCTTCGCTTCGCTGGCTGGTTTCTTTATCTTTTTCAGCATGGGATCTTTTCAGTGTTTCTACTTCCTTCCAGAGCTTGTCATTCTCTCTCTAGGTCCTTCTTGAGTTCCTCATTCTCTTTTCTTAGTTCTTTAATTTGTTCTTTATGATCTTGTAATTCTTTAAATATGTTCCCAATTGTGTTTCTGATGTCTGTGTCCTGGGGCATCCCCAGAGAGATCCCACTACAGGAGTCTTCCATAGGGTTGGTAAAGCTTGGTACAGGAGTATCCTGCCCCTTTCCAGTGTTGTCTCTTCTTTGTGATCCTGGCATACGGGCTTCTCCTTGCTTGTATTCCAATGTGAGTCCTAAATGCCTCTTCACTGTGTTGAAGGCTTGCTTGGCTGGCCTCCTTCAGATGCCTCTTCATAATCCCAGTTGGTGGGGGCAGGGGGGGAGGGCTCGTCAGCCCGGGCCCTGTACCTTCCACTGGGCTCAGGAGATCTCGAAAATAAATCTTAAAACAGTAAGCAATCAAGTCCTATTTATAGTTCCATAGCCTACAATATGTGGAGAGATGTGTTGCAGTGTACTGTACTGTATTTTTGCAGTACTGGCTTGAGTACTGTATAATGCCTTTGTTTCTCCTAGTGGTCTGTACAGAATAGTGCACTTACTCTTTGCACAAAATAGATGTTTAATATAATGTGTAGAATCTACCAGCTACTCAGCATTTGTTGAATTTAATAATCCATCCGCGACTATACCAATAAACACTGGATTCATCTATAGGTTAAAAAAAAGAGAAAGGAAATGAGAATACAATGCAAGAAAACCTCTGGGTCATCTTAAACTCAGTCCTAAGAGGAAAATTTATAGCTCTAGGTAAATACATTAAAAAACCATAAAGAGAACATGTAAAAAGACTTTATATATCATTTTTATATGAAAGCAGCAGTACACTTAAAAGGTGAATCCCTTAATGGGATTGAGAATTAACCTACAAAATAATGTTCAGATTTTGTAATATTGATATATGAGTGGAGGATATGTATGCATAATTTGAAGTAATATAAAATTAAAGGGACACACCATAACACCAACGTGTGCCCAGCACTTGGTGTGAGAAGATTTCACCTGCATCCTACACAGCATCAGTCTGAGAAAAACCAGGTGAGTCCTGCCTGACTTGGTGCTTTGGGCACTCCTGTTTGCCATGGAGGCTTGGTATTACCCAAGACCTTCCAACCTTGAAGTTTCAGCGAGAGACATGGGTAGAGTTAGATGCATACACAGCAGACAGCACACAACAGCAGCATGCGTCCAGCATGTAGCATGAGTTGGCCAACAGGGTACCAGCACGTGGTGCAGAGGATCTAGCAAGTGCAGTATTCGTGATTATAATCTATGCAGTCAATGTTGAGGCACCAGAATCCAAAGAAACAAATAAACAAACAAATCCACATGCCAAAGACACAAAGAAAAAACAACACGGGAAAAGCTCATAATAAATCCACACTGAACTCTACCAATCCTACAGAAGATTCCTACAAGGAGAGCTCCCTGGAAGCAAACCAAGACATGGACATTAAAAGAACAATTGTGGACATATTCAAAGAAATTAGAGAACTAAGGGAAGAGAATGAAAAACTCAAGAAGGACCAAGAGGGTGATAATGACAAACGTTGGAAAGAACTAAGGAGAGAGATTGAAAAACTCAAGAAGGACCTAGAAGCAGACAATGATAAACATTGGAAATAAATAAAGATGGAAAATGACAAACTCCAGAAGGAAGTGGAAAAGCTGAAAAGATCACAAGTCAAAATGAAAAAAAGAAAATGACCAATGGACCAAAGAGCTACAAGATGAGAATGACAGGCTCCAGAAGAAAAGTGGAAATATTAAAGAAATCACAGGATGAAATGGGAAAGGAAATTGAACATTCATCCAATCAACAGGAAATGATGGGGAAAAGCCTCAGAAGCAGAATGGAAGAAGCAGAAAAAAGAATACCAGACCTGCAGGATAACATGGAACAACTAGAATTCTCAAGTAAAGATTATGAAAAATTAAAAAAAAAAAAAACACCAGAATGGAACAACCAGGAAATGTGGGACACTATGAAAAGATCAAACCTTCACATCATAGGGATTGAGGAAGGAGAAGAATCCCAAGACCACACTATTGACCAGATCTTCAACAGGATAATAGAAGAAAATTTCCCTAAACTGAAACAAAGACAAACCCATGCAAATACATGAAGTTCATAGAACACCAGATACATAGGACCAGAAAAGAAATTCCCCAAGCCATATAATTCTTAAAACACTAGATGCTCAAAACAAAGACAAAATACTGAAAGCCACAAGAGAAAAACAAATAACACAGAAGGGGAAACCTGTCAGAATCACAGCTGACTTCTCAGTGTAAACTATGAAAGCTAGAAGAACGTGGACCTAAGTATTCCCTATGCTAAAAGACTTTAGATGCCAACCCAGACTACTATAACCAACAAAAATGTCAATTACATTTGAAGGAGAAAGAAGCATCTTTCATGACATGAACAAGATGAAAGAATACATGTCTAAGAAACCAACATTTCAGAAAAAGCTTGAAGCAATCCAAAAAACAGAGGAAAGAAACAACTATGCCTAAGCAATTAAAGAGAGAAAGCAACAAAATAATAAAGTAAATAAAAACCTAGAGTAAGAATTAAACAAAAAAATAAGGTAAAAAGAAGCAACAGAAATCTGTCAATAATAACCATAAATACTAATGTTCTAATCTCCCCAATCAAAAGGCAAAGAGTGGGAGGATGTATTAGGAAACTGAATCCTTCTATATGCTGTCTACAAGAAACCCATCTCACACTCAAGGACAGACACCACATTAGACAGAAGGGATGGAAAAAAAATTCCAAGAAAATGGTACCAAGAAACAAGCCTGAGTAGCTATTCTAATATCAGGCAAAATAGATCTCAAAGTAAAATTAATCAGAAGAAACAAAGAGGGCTATTACATCCTTGTCAAAGGAACAATTAACCACCAGGCGTGGTGGATCACGCCTTTAATCCTAGCACTTGGGAGGCAGAGGCAGGCAGATCTCTGTGATTTTAAGGCCAGCCTGATCTACAGAGTGAGTTACAGGCCAGCTGGGGCTGTGGGGAAACCCTGTCTCAATAAGACAAAAAAAGGGAACAATTAACCATGAAGATTTCACAATCCTATATGTCTATTTTAGGTTTAAACATTAACATTTTCCACAATTAATTTTATATTACTCTAAAATATGGATAAATACTCTCCACACATATACAATAATACAGAGTCTGAAAGTAAGTGGTGGATCAATTCTAGAGCCCATTGAGAGATTTACATTTATAACAACATAGTTACTTTCAGATAAACATAAATATAACAATAATGTTGTTCAGCTTGCATTTCATCTGGTGGATTTGGTGTTAGCATCCACAAATGAGGGAAACCATTTGCCATCTGTTTTTCTTGGACTGTGTTACTTCACTTAGCATAATGGCTTTGAGGTACATCCATTTACGTGCAAAGTATATAATGTCATCGTGCTTTACCAGTGAATAGTACTCCATTGTGTAGATGTACGACATTTTTGTCTATGCATCAAACTCTGGTGCACCTAACTTTATAAACACTACTCTGCAGGACCTCAAGACACAGATTAATCCTAGCACACTAATAGTGGGGAACTTAAACACCCCACTGAGCCCCTTGGATAGATCAACAGGACAAAAAATAAGACATCAGAACTGAACAATACAATACACCAAATGGTCCTCACAGACATCTACAGAATATTACACCCAAACACCAGAGAATATAGTATTTTACTCAGCACCTCACGGAACAGTCTCCTAAATCAACCACATACTGGGCCACAAAAGAAACCTCAACAAATACAAAAGGATAGAAATTATTCCGTGCATTCTATTGGACCACAGTGCAATAAAGCTGAATATGAACACCAGAATAAGCCACACTAGCTACAAGAACAAATGGAGAATAAAGAACACAATCCTGCATAATGAATGGGTCATGGAAGAAATAAAGAGTGAAATTAACGTATTCATGGAACTAAAATAAAAAGGCAATATAACACATCAAAACCTGTGGGATAATTTAAAAGCAGTCTTGAAAGGGAAATTTATAGCCCTGAGTGTCCACATCAAAAAAAAAAGGGGGGGGTGATAAATGATCTAACACTGCAGCTAAATACACTTGAGAGACAACAACAAATGAACTCTAAACCCAACAGACAGGAAGAAATAACACAAATCAGAGCAGAAATCAATGAAATAGAAACAAATAAAGCAATACATAAAATCAACGAATCCAAAAGCTGGTTCTTATATTTGACAAAGTGGCTAAAAATCTCAGTGGAGGAAGGATAGCATCTTCAGCAAATGGTGCTGGCAAAATTGGATCAGCATTTGTAGAGGAACAAAATTAAACCCTACCTTTCACCATTTACAAAAATAAACTCTGGGGGCTGGAGAGATGGCCTAGTGGTTAAGAGCATTGACCACTCTGACAGAGGACCAGGGCTCAATCCCCAGCACCTACATGTCAGCTGAGAACCGTCTGAAACTCCAATTCCAGGAGAACTCCAGTTCCAGGGGAATCCAACACCCTCTTCTGACCTCCGCCGCATTGCACGACATGGGAGCACAAACCTACATGCAGACAGTACATTCATACACATACAGAAATAAATAAAAAATAAAAAATACTCCAAATGGATCAAAAATCTCAACATGAAGCCTGAAACCTTGAAGGTGATAAAAGAAAAAAGTTGGCAACAACTATCTATAATCCATTAAATTTGAAAACCTAAACGAAATGAATTTTTAGAGTAAGGGACATCTCCAAAGTTTAACCAAGAAGATGTTAACAACTGAAACACACCCAGAACAAAGGAGAAAATTGAAACAGTAATACAAAACCTCCGGACAAACAGATGTCCAGGCCCAAATGGCTTTAAAGAAGAATTCTACCATAGATTCAAAGATGATCTGCAGTCAGTAATGCTCAAACTATTCAAAAAGCTAGAAAGAGAGGGAGAACATCCAACTTCCTTCTATGAAGCCAGCATCACACTAAAATCAGGTAAAGATGCAACAAAGAAAGAAAACTATTAAGCCTATATCCTTAATGAAAATACATGCAAAGATACTCAACAAAACATGTGCAAACCTCATAAAGATGCTCATAAAAATGATCATCCATCATGATTAGGTAGACTTTATTCCAGAGATAAAAGGGTGGTTCAATCTGTGTAAGTCAATAGATGTCATAAAAGATATAAATGGACTTGAAGACAAAAATCACACGGTCATGTCAATAGAGGCAGAAAAGGCCTTTGACAAAAGCCTACATGTATTTGCATTAAAAGTCCTAGAAGGAATAGATTTTGAGGGAACATAACTCAATATGATTAAAGCCAAATAAAACAAATCCACAGTCAACATCATTCTAAATGGAGAACTAGAAGCATTCCCATTAAAATCAGGAACCTGATAGGGATGTCCCCTATCTCCACTCCTTTTCAATATAGTGCTTGAAACCCTTGCAAGAGCAATAAGACAAGAGAAGGAAATTAAAGGATTACTAATTGGAAAAGAAGAGGAAAAATATCTATCTATATTTGTAGATGATATGATATTATACATTAGAGATGCAAAAAATTCCACCAGAAAAATACTAGAAATGATCAATATTTTCTGTAAAATGGCAAGTTACAAAATCAATTTACAAAAATCAGTAGGGTTTCTATATATCAACAACAAACAATCAGAAAAAGCATACAAGGAAACCCTCCAATTCAAAATAACTTCAAAAAATAAAATACCTAGGAATAAACCTAACCAAAAACATTAAAGATCTTTACCATGAAAATGTCAAAACTTTAAAGAAAGAGATAGATGTTGAAAAAAAATCAACCATCCTTGGGGATTGGTAGAATCAATATTGTGAAAATGAAAATCTTACCAAAATAATATATAAATTCAATGCAATGCCAATCAAAATACCCACAATATTCTTCACAGAGGTAGAAAAAGACATCCGCAAGTTCATATGGAACCATAAAAGACCCTGGATAACCAAAACAATTTTGAGCAAAAAGAACAATGCTGGAGGCATCACCATTCCAGATCTCTGGTTATATTACAGAGTTGTAGTTATAAAAAGAGCATGGTACTGGCTCAGAAATATGCACCTTAGATCAATGGAACAGAATATAAGAGCCAAACATGAATATATAAAATTTCATCCACCTGATATTTGACGAAGGTGCAAAGAATACACAATGGGAGAAAAACAGCATCTTCAACAAATAGTGCTGGTAGAAAAGGATCACGTATTTCTATATGCCACCAACAAACAAGAGGAGAATGAAATTGGACCCTAACTTTTTTAACTCCCTGCACAAAAGTCAACTCCAAGTGTCTCAAAGACCTCAGCATAAAATCTGAAACTCTAAAACTAGTAGAAGAACAAAAAGGCAGTACCCTCCAAGATACAGCCATAGGAATAGACTTTCTTAAGTATCAGCTTCTCAGGCATTATGGGGAACAATCAGTAAGTGGAAAGTCATTAAGTTACAAAGCTTCTGTCAAGCAAAAAGAAGCAGCCAAGTAAGTGAAAAAGAAACCCACTGAGAGGGAGAAAGTCTTTATCAGCTACACATCTGACAGAGGATTAATATCCAGATTACACAAAGAACTAACAAAAAAAAGAAGAAGTTGCAAGAAAATAACCTAATAAAAAGATGGACTACAGTTATGAATAGAGAATTTTCTTTTTTTTTTAATTATTTATTTATTTTTGGTATGTGTATGAATGTACTGTCTGCATGCAGGTTTGTGCACCCGTGTCGTGCAATGCCATGGAGGTCAGAAAAGGGTATCAGATTCCCCTGGAACTGGAGCCAAAGATGGCTTTCAGCCATCATGTGGGTGCTGGGGATCGAACCCAGGTCCTCTGCAAGTGCAGTCGGCACTCTCAACCACTAGTCCATCTCTCCAGCCCCTGAATAGAGAATTTTCAAATGGAGAAACAAAAATGGCCACGAAACACCTTAAAAACTACTCAAAGTTGGGCCGGGCATGTTGGTACACGCCGTTAATCCTAGCACTTGGGAGGCAGAGGGAGGCGGATCTTTGTGAGTTCAAGGTCAGCCAGGTCTACAGAGTGAGTTCCAGGACAGCTGAGGCTACAGGGGGACCCTGTCTCAAAAAGACAAAAAAAAAAAAAAAATACTCAAAGTCTTAGTAATTCAATAAATTCAGATAATAAACACTTTAAAATTCCATTTTACCCCAATTGGACTGGCTAAAATCACGAAAAGGAAGGACACCAGATGCTGGCAAGGGTGTGGCATTCACTGTTGTTGGGAACACAGACTAATGCAACCACTATGGAAGGCAGTGTGGGGAACACTCAAAAACTGAATAAAAAAAAAAAAAAAAGAAAGAAAAAGAGCTTACAATAAAACCCAGTTTTACCACTCCTTGGCATACACCAAAAGGATTCATCATACTGTAATAATACCTGGACATACGTGCTTTTTGTTCTCTTCACAATGATGAAGAAATGAAAACAATCAAAATGTCCTACAACTGATAATGAAAATGTGGTACATCTACACAATGGAGTAAGAAAAGATGAAATTATGAAATTCACAGCTAAATTGATGGAACTAGAGAATGTTATTCTGAGTGAAGTAAAACAAAGGCAATAAACCAGGTGATTTAAGTTCTCCTTCATTTGTGGATTGTAGCTAACAATAATAATACAATCAATCAGTGGTACAACCCAGCCCTAAAGCCTAAGGACCATGATGAGTTGCCCAGCAAACTACCTCCAATGGTGCAGTAGGGGCACTGTTGTCTGGCGGATTGGTAACAGATATCTAATTGGTCTTGGAACCCTCATTGGGAGTGAACTCATGAGAGCCACTGTAAAATAAGTGAAATGCACAGGGCTAGAGAGGTCATAGACCTTAGAGAAAACCTTATCAGTGTCATATATCTAGACAAAATAAATTTATCATACACTAATTATGGAATTTTATATTTATAGACAAGCCTATTATATGCCACTCATCAAAAAAGCTACTCTTTGTAACAGATAGAAGCAACTGCAGTATTCCATGGCTGGTCAGACACAGAACATATACCTCTGAAAAATTCCCATTCCTAGGAGACACATCTACAACTGATACTTTATAGGCAGAATGAGAGGTGCGGGAGTCCCTCTCCCTCCCAGCTCTGTCCTGAAGGCCAGTCCTAGAGGGTTCCTGCAATTGGGTTTGGGGAAAGGGGAAAGGTGACTGCACTGTCCACACACTCCCCAGCCTTCCTTTCCCAAAGACAATCAGACATGACAGGGAGAATAGTCAAGCAGGAACTCGATTATTGCAAGCACTACAGCAGTTTATAAATGCAAAAACCGGGGGCTGGAGAGATGGCCTAGCGGTTAAGAGCGCCGACCGCTCTTACAGAGGACCCGGGTTCGATCCCCAGCACCCACATGGCGGCCGAGAACCGTCTGAAACTCCAATTCCAGGAGCTCCAGTTCCAGGGAATCCGAGACCGTCTTCTGAGCCTCCGCGGCATTGCCGACACGGTGCACAAACTTGCATGCAGACAGTACATTCATACACATACAGAAATAAATAAAATTAATAAAAAAAAAAATTAAAAAAAAAAAAAAAGAAACAATTTAAAAAAAAAAATAAATAAATAAATGCAAAAACCACAGGGGAACACTCACGGTGTGAGATGGGCAGCCAATCATCTTAAAGGTCAAATAGTTAGAGCCAATCAGAAAAGTTTCAAAACAAGCCTAGCCACGCCTACCTTACTTCCTTTAGCCACAGTCTTGTTTACTTAAGACCAGCTAATAAGGCCCCCTCAGTAGTAACCAAGCCTGGCCTATCTATGTCTACCTTACTTCCTTTAGGCACTGTCTTGTTTACTTAAGACCAGCCAACAAGGGCCCCTTAGAGAGACAGAGAGAAAACAAGTGTTTCCCTCAATTCTCACCAGTAAAGCTTCCTTACACAATGAAGTGTGATGAAAACAGAAGGCCATGATGAGTCAAGCTTCAAAGAATGGGAGCCTCCAGATTGTGTTTCCCTGGATGGGGCCCCTATACTAAATTTCACCTACACATGACTCAGGGATAATTGTGGGAAGAAGGGTTGGAAAGATTGTAAGAGCCAGAGCTGGTGCATGAATTACAATCGACTGTAAACTTTCACATGTGAACTTCTGGTAACGCTGGCATCAGGAATGGGAGCCAT
The DNA here is from genome assembly GCA_009823505.1 of Rhizomys pruinosus. Classification (NCBI taxonomy): domain Eukaryota; kingdom Metazoa; phylum Chordata; class Mammalia; order Rodentia; family Spalacidae; genus Rhizomys; species Rhizomys pruinosus. The sequence continues at coordinate 761,372 of VZQC01005766.1, forward strand.
GGCAATTGGGACAAGGTCTCAAAGCAGAGCAAGCGAAATGGGTAGGGAACAGACCCTGGACTGAGAACTACAAGAGACTGAGTACTGCTGAGTGAGGAAGAACATGCCTTACCTAAAACTTCTAGATACACTGAATAGAATCCAGTGGATCTATTTGTGCAGAAGAACATCTGGGTTCAAGAGCTTGACTAGACAAAACTTAGCTTGGATGGTCTAATGCATGAGTTCTGATTGGGTGGGTTGGGGCGTTGGGGGGATTGGATTGGATTGGGAAGCATTGAATGAGTTGTACAAATGCTCAATAAAAAATGATAAAGTGGCTGGGCGTGGTGGTGCATGCCTTTAATCCTAGCACTTGGCAGGCAGAGGCCAGCAGATCTCTGTGAGTTCAAAGTCAGCCTGGTCTACAGAGTGAGTTCCAGGACAGCCAGAGCTACAGGGGAGACCCCTGTCTCAAAAAGACCAAAAAAAAGGAGGAAGTCTATATTGAAATACCTAAATGCAAGAAGTTAAGGGTTGTACTTCTTTTCAAGCACTTAAATTGTGAGAAAAATATAGTGATGAGTGAAAGATACAAAGTACATTAGATACTATGCATACTATGCTAAAGAAAGTAAATGTTGGGCTGGAGAGATGGCCTAGCGGTTAAGAGCGCCGACCGCTCTTGCAGAGGACCCGGGTTCGATCCCCAGCACCCACATGGCGGCCGAGAACCGTCTGAAACTCCAATTCCAGGAGAACTCCAGTTCCAGGGGAATCTGAGACCCTCTTCTGACCTCCGCGGCATTGGACGACACGGGTGCACAGACTTGCATGCAGACACATTCATACACATACAGAAATAAATAAAATTAATAAAAAAAAAGAAAGTAAATGTTTTAATTATTCATAATATTACTAGGGGTCGTTTCAAGAATTAATCCTGTGTATTCAAGAAGAGTTCTGAAAAGGCAAATGAATTAGGTATTATGCAAAAGTTACATTGGTATTATATGGGTAGGCTTATCATATTAAGGGAAGATTAGAGGCCTTAATATTTTCTATTAAAATAAGGAAATATAGCCATTGTTTGAAAATGTTTTCAAAAATTTGAAAACTTTGTATCCAGTATTGTTGTACTTAAAATTTGCTGTGATTGCAAGCACAGGTATACAGTATAGAATTTGCACTATGCACAGTATCTAAGTGGGCAATGTGAATTAGGATTTCACATGACACTGAAGAGTTGATGTCCCTAGATAAGATTCCTGTATTAAACCTCACCCACTCAGTCTGGGGCTACTGCAGCTGTCACTAAACAAATAGGAAGTGTAGTGCTTTGGTCAAAGAGAGGAATGCTGTGAAACACTGGCTCTCTCTCCATGGGGGCAGATTCCGGTAAAGAGGTGTTAGAGGGAAAGGCAGTGAAAAGAGGGCCTGTGAGGTATATACAGAAAAAAACATTGGGAGACATTAGGGTGGGTGGTGTAATTGAGGAGAGATCTCTGGTGTATTCAATGTACTGAGGCCATGTTAGAGTGGACTGCAGCTTTCCTTCCATCTTGGATTCCTATAACAGAATGCGGGATTGAGTGAGGATGGTTTGAGGGGCTAGAAAAAGCTGGTGAGAGATACGGATATCTGCTGTAGGGTACCAGGCGTTGCTGTAAGGGGAGAGTTTTCCCTGTTCTCCAGCTCTCCAGCAGTCATTCCAGGGGTCCTGTATATGAATTTTAAACCAGAATCCAATGGGTCTCAGATAATCCTGAGGGAATATGCAAGCAAAGCCTCTCCCAGTTGTTAACAGTGGATCAGGTCCTTTCCACTGATTGTCTAAGGGGTCTTTCCATCTGACAAGTATTTGAGGAACAGTGCTTGGTGTCTGCCAATGTTTGACTATGGCTGGACACTTTGAATCACCATAAATGTTAAAGAGGCTTAGAGTTGCCAATGCCATGGCCAGCTGGAGGTTAGGAGGATATTTCCCCTCCTTTTGTTTTAATAACTGATTTTTAAGGACCTGATGGGTCCGTTCTATGATGCCTTGTCCCCGTGGGTTATGAGGGATACCTGTATGATGTGCAATATTCCATAACTGACAAAAAGGATTTAAAGCAAGAGCTAGCAAACGCTGGCCCATTGTCCGTTTTAATCTGTTTGGGGATGCCCATGGTAGCAGAGGTAGAAAGTAGGTAGGCAGTGAAGGCCTTGACTCTCTCTCCTGTATGTTTAATGTCAGTTTGCCAGAGTGCATTGGCTTTCAATCCCCTGGGGTTAATTCCCAAAACCTATAGTGCAGATGTTTTAATTAGAGCAGAGCAGGAGGAATAAGTTACTGAGAAAGCAAACCACTTGCAATCCTCAGTGTGGAGGGGAATTGAAAAGAAACAGTCTTTGATATCTAAGGCTAGCATAGAGGTGTTAGCTGGTATAGCAGAGGCAAGCAGGAGACCCGTGTGTGGAGATCCCCATATATGCATAGTTCTGTTAATGGCTCACAGGTCTTGTAAGAGATGCCAACCACCTGTTGCCTTTTTTATGACAAACACAGGGGTGTCCCAGAGACTGTGAGATGGACGGATGTGTCCCAATGAAAATTGTTCCTTGACTAAGTCTTGGAGAGCTTGTAATTTCTCCCCTGGTAAGGGTCATTGCTCAATCCAGACTGGATCATCTGACCTGCAGTCCAGAACGGGGTGACAGTACTCTGCAGTGACCCTCAGGAATTGGGGTGCTTTTTGTTAAGATGATGGAGGCATTTCCCCCTAGTTAAATGGTCTGTCTGGGCATGGTTGTTCTCATTTGGAGTGGCAATAACCACATCCAAAGCCTGCAAAATATCTTTCCCGCCCTAGAAGATTCATATTGGTGGGTGCTATTAATGGGTGAATCTGACCCATGTTTCCATCAGGGTCCTACCAGGTATAAACGTTTTTTGTTATGTAAGTCTGTGAGGGGCCCCCCTATTCCTAGAAGTTTAGGTCCTGGAAGCAAGAGCCAGTCAACGGGTATTTCTTGTTGTTTTATAATGGTTCTATCTGTCCCTGTATCTATCAAACATTTAAAAGACCTCCCCCCAATTTTAATCGTCAGTGCAGGATGTGAGCCTTCTGAAATGGGCACTGCCCAGAGGGTGTGCACTGACCCTTTCCCCCCCTTTTTTCCCTGGGCTAGGAGCTGCCCATCTAGAAGTTTAAAGGTGGCAATTTTTCCCATCTTTATCATAGTTTTAGTGGCAATCTTTCCTCCAATGATATCCTTTTTTACACCAAGGGCAGAGAACACGTGGTGGGCATTCAGGAGGCCCTCTGTGAGAGAGTGGTGCTTTCAGGCACTGTCTTTTCTAATGACCACTTTCTCCACAGTTAAAACATTTCTCATTTGTAGTGACAGTAGCCGCGAAGACTTGAGCTAGGTAATTAGCTTTGTGGGAGGCTGTGCTCATGTCCTGATTTGCCACTATCCATCTGTCATAATGGTCATCTTTTAAGCCCTGGCACACTTGTTTGCACTTCAAATTCATTCCCTCCCAAACAATATTTTAAAGGAGTATCTCTCTGGCTTTAAAGTAGGGAATCTTCCTCTCTAGGCTGATTTTAGTTCTTAAGATAAAGTCAAACAGGGGTTCCTCAGGTTTTTACCTAAGAAATAATAATGAGGAACTGGACTGGGATTCAGTGGGTGGTGTAATTCGATCCCAGACTGTAGGATGCAAAGGCGGACCTGGTCAAAGAACCCTGGGGCTGGCCAGTCCAGCCTGTTGTGTCCCTGTGCTAAAATCTCCTTCTCCAAAGAGCTGTTTGTAACCCCAGTCTATATTAGGTTGCCCTTGATTTCTGTGAACCTGTTGGAGATATTTGTCTCTGTACAGTGTGTGTTGTTATTGTTCAGTGTCTTTGCATCACCCCATTCCACATGTTGTCCTTCCCTTCTTGGCTCAGCTTCACTCCCACAAGAAGCAGGAAGGGAAAACCAGAGGAGATTACCCGTGGAAATGAATGGACTCACACACAGAGCTGAGGAGGAAAGGAACTCCATGTATTTTCTGTCAGTGAGGTCTATATATTCAAGACTACTATGCTTTTGGCAAGAAAGTGTTGAGCAGGCAGAAGGGAGGGGTGAACCATCTTGGTTCAAATCAGGGGGACGCAGAGCTCTGGTTTGTGCAACAGGTAACTAGAGGTATGACAATTTGCTCAATGCCTCAAGGGAAGGGGCCTGAAACTTTGCAGAGATAGGGCAAAGCAAGAATCATTGTAATATCCCGAATCTTCCTGCTACAGACAACTCTGAATGCCCACAGAGATATCAGATAACTGGAGATCTCCTGGGACAGGTCTTACAAGTTCTCCCTTCAAGCCACAAACAAAGTTTCATTCCCACAGAAAGATATAACCCTATAGAAACAGGAAGCACACGGAACACTATATAGAGAGGATCAGAACATAAATTTCCCAATGCATAGCTTAGTAAAACCATGAAATGTACAGAGCAATGAGAAGACAATTAAACCTGTAAGGAAAAAAAAGTTACATGTAGAGGAAAACCCATAAGAATTACATCTGACTATCCTATGCAAAGTACATAAGCCAGAGTACTCTGAAGCAAAATGTTCCAAGTTCTAAGTAAACATATATTCCATCACAGAATACCATATGCAGTAAAGCTGTTTATTGTAGTTGAATGGGAAAGAAAAATTTTCCATAATGCAAAGAGACTGAAAGAATTCATTTCCACCAAACTATTCCTATGAAGCATTACAACGAAGTGAAGAAAGGAATGACATTATATAAGAGGTTATAGAAAAAAAATGAAATAATAATTACAGAAAAACAAAAGAAGACTGAAATTAAAATGATAGAAACCAATACACATCTTTCAAAAATCTTTAACTATCATTGTCCTCAAAGTTTGAGTCAAAACTGATGTGAATGAATTAAGAAACCCTAGAAAAAACAACAACAATAGATAAAACAAAACAAAACATCAAGGGGCTGGAGAGATGGCTCAGCAGTTAAGAGCACTGACTGCTCTTGCAGAGGACCTAGGTTTGATTCCCAGCACCCACATGGTGGCCAAGAACTGACTTTAACTCCAGTTCCAGGGGAATCTGACACCCTCTTCTGACCTCTGTGGCATTGCACGACATGGATGCACCAACTTCCATGCAGACGGTACACTCATACACATAATAAATAAATAAAAACTAAAAAAATTATAAAACATCATAAAGTCCATATGGAAAAACAAAAGACCCTAAATACCCAAAACAGCCCTGAGCAAAAAGAGTAATGCAGTGGTTTACTATACCAGATGTCAAACAATATTACAGTGCTATAGTCATTAAAACAGCCTGGTATTGGCATAAAAACAGACTAGTAGATCAACGGAACAAAACTGAGGATCCAAACTTGAGCACACCCAATTTCAGCCACCTCATATTTGACAAAGGGGCCAAGAAGACTCAATGGAGGTAAGACAACATCTTCAGCAAATGGCGTTGGCAAAACTGGATTCCCCACTTATAGATGAATAAAATTAAACCCCTACCTCTCACCCTGTACAAAAATCAACTCCAAATGGATCAAAGACCTCAATAATAAATATGAAATTATGAAAATGATAGAACAAAACGTTTTCAGTAACCAACAAGACATGATATAAGAAAATACTTTCTAAATCAGACAGCAGCTTAACAAGAAATAAGGTCAACGATTGACAAGTGCGACCTTATTAAGCTCAAGTAAAAAAAAGCTTCTGTACCGTGAAAGAAGCAACCCAAGAAGTGAAGAAAAAACTCACAGAGTGAGAGGAAACCTTCATCAGTGATACATTTGACAGAGCATTAACATCCAAAGTATATAAACTACTCCAGAAAAAGGAGCAAGAAAAAAAAAAAAAAAGACCTGATCGAAAGATGAAGTAAGGAGCTGAACAGAGACTTCACAAATGAAGAAGCAAAGATGGCTCAGAAACATCTTAAATATTGTTCAACACCTCTAATAATTAAGTAAATGCAAATTAAAAACACTTTAAGATTTCATCTTACTCTGGTAAGACTACCTATGATCAAGAAAACAAAGGATACCAAATGCTAGACAGGTTATGGGGAAAGGGTAGCACTCATCCACCGCTGGTGAGAATGCAAATTCATGCAATCCCTATGGAAAGCAGTGTGGAGAACTCCTTAAAGACTCAAAATGAGACTGACCCAGCCATACCATTCCTTGGTATATAGCCACAAGATTAATCCCATTGCAGAGATACAGGTACATCTATTTTTATTGCAGCTCTCTTCACAATAGCAAAGAACTGAAAGCAACCCAAGTGTCCCCCAACTGATGAGTGGATAAAGAAAATGTGGTACACCTACACAATGGAGTTCTATTCAGCGATAAAGATGACATCATGAACTCTGCAGGCAAATGGATGTAACTAGAAGCCACTATGCTAAGTGAAGTAACAAAGTCCCAGAGAAACAAATGATGTATGTGGATCCTAGCACTAAATCTCTATTTGTAAAGCATGCTGAATAATTCTTTTTCTTTCTTTTTGTAGTAAATATAATATCTGATGTTACTCATCAAATTGCTGTGTAATGTAGGAATGTAAAGTAATATTTTTTTTTTACCTGCCTACAATTCCACTGTCAAACCCCTTGAATCCTTAAACATATTTTGGAATTAACCTATAGTTTTATTTCAGACATCATAATTTTGTTATACATGTGATATTTGTCTCTGCATGTTGTGAAGTGATACAAATTGGAAGGAACAAGAACAGCAAAAAAGGCGGGTCAAAGAACTGACTTAAACAGTAAACTTTTGCCCCAAACATTAGACTTCTGCATTGAATTTTTTTTAAAAAATACTGAAAAAAAGATGCAAGACATGTATGGCAGAATGCGGGAACTCTGGCTGGGTGGGGGGCAAGAAAGGGAGAATGGCTCTAAATTTGATTAAGAAATGTTATACAGAATGCACAAAACTTCAATAAAAATGCAAAAAAAAAACAAAAAAAAGAAAAGAAAACACTGTGAACATGGGCCAGGAGAGCAAGCCAGTAAGCAGTGTTTTCCATAGCCTATGCTTCAGCTTCTAGCTCCAGGTTCCTACCCTGAGTTCCTACCTTCAGGTCCCTTAGTGATGAGCTGTGACCTGGATCATGTAAGCCAAATAAAACCTTCCCTTTCCACTAAAAAATAAACCCATTCTTTCTGTTGTCTATAAGAAGCTCATCTCACCTTGAAGAATAGACATTATCTTAGTCTGAAATTATGCCAAAACATATTCTAAGTAAATGGCACCAACAAATGAACAGGTGCTGTAATTCTCACATCTGGCAGAATATATCTCAAATTAAAATTTATCAGAAGAGATAGAAAAAACACTTCATTTTTGATCAAGGGATGAACCGACCTGGAAGAGATTACAATTATGAGCACACAAGCACTGCATTCGGGTGCAACCAACTTAATAAAACTACATGACATAAAGACAAAAACTAACTCCAAATCAGTGACAATATATGAGGGCAATCCCCCACTCTATAAAATAGACATGCCACTTGGACAAGGAATAAAGAGAGAAACATCTGATTTAAATGAAATCATACAGCAAATCGACCGAAGAGATATCTATAAAATATTACACTCAAGAACCAAAGAATACACATTCTACTCAGCAGCCCATGGAAATTTCTTTAAAATAGAGTGTATACTGGGGCATAAAAACCTAAAAAGTACAAAATAAATTGAAATAATTCCATGCATACCATCAGATCACAATGTCAAACAGCTTAAAATCAACAGCATACAAATCTCTAGTATATAAAGGAACTCACAGATAGTAAAAAAAAATATGTCTGGATGATAAATGTGTCAAAGAAGAAATTATTAAAGAAATAAAAATAATATTCTGGAAATTAATCAAAATGACAACAGAATAAATCCTTTAGGACACATCAAAAGCATTCCCAAGTGGGAAGTTTGTAGCTCTAAGTACCTACAGAAAGAGTAGAATAAATGACTCAAAACTCTAGAAAGACAAGAACAAATGAAACTCAAACCCAGAAGAGAAGTAAAAATAAAATTGGTAATCAATGAAAGAGAAACAAAGAAAACAAGACAAAGAATCAATGAATCTAAGACCTGGCACTTTGAAAAGATAAAAAAGGTAGAGAGGCACCAGTTCACCAAAATAAAGAAAGAGCAAATCCAAATCAACAAAATCAGAGAGAAAAATGGGAACCATGGGAAAATATGCCACCCGAAAATTCCAAAAAAATTATAAGGGAATACTTTTAAAACATATATTCTATTAAATTTCAAAATCAAGTAGAAATAGATGAATTTCTAAATTCAATGTATTTAACAAAATCAAACTAAGAGATCAACAGCTAAAACAAACCAAAAACATATAATGAAATAAAAGCATTAATACAAAGTCTCCTGAATATGATGAACCCACAGCAGAAATTTACCATAATTTCAAATACTATTATATGGAAATTATTCAAAAAGGTAGGAACAAAAGGAGAACTCCAAAACTACTTCTATAATACCAGTATTACTCTAATACCCAGACCAGGAAAAGACACAACAAGAAAGAAAGCTATATGCCCATATGCATAGTAAAGATAAATGCAAAAATTCTCAACAAAATGCTTTCATTTCACAAATAGGCACACATCATAAAAGTCACCCACCATGATCAGAAAGGTTTTATTCCACAAATGCAGGAATTTTAAAATATACATAAGTCAATAAACATAATAAATCCTATACATATACTTAAAACAAAAATCATATGATGATCTCAATAGAAGCAGAAAATGCCTTTGACAAATTCCAACATGCATTTATGATAAATGTTCTAGCGCAGTTGCCCAGGAGGGGACACATCTTCAATATTTAATATATATATATATTTATATATATATATATATATATAAGATATATATATATCACAAAGCCAACATCATACTAAATGAAGAACAAACTAAAGCATTATACATAAAATCAGTAAACCACCCTTGTCCATCTCCGCCCTCCACCACCCTTCCCAATTCACCATTTCAGTCAGTTTCTTGACCAGTCTTTCTGTGTTGTTCTTTTAATATGCATCCCCTCTCCACAAGAAATATTTATAACTGGGTTATTGCACTAGCATCCACATATAGGGTACCATTCATCATGTTTGTTTTTCTGGGTCTGTGTTACTTCACTTAATATAATGTCTTCTAGTCCATTCCATTTACCTGCAAAGTTCATGATGTCATCTTCTTTACCACTGCATAGAACTCCATTGTGTACATGTACCACATTTTCTCTATCCACTCTTCAATTGAGGGACATTTGGGTTGTTTCCAGCTTTTGCTTTGTGAACAGAGCACATAAATATAGCTGTGCATGTATTTTTGCAGTAAGATGAGTTCTTGGGGTATATAGCCAGGAGTGGTATGACTGGGTCAAATGGCAAGCTCATAATGATCTTCTAAGGGTTCTCCACACTGCTTTCCATAGTGGCTGTACAGTTTACCATTCCCACCCCCATCAGATGATAGTGTTCCCCTTTCCACACACGTCTCCAGCTTGATATCGTTGGTTTTCTTGATCTTGGCCAGTCTTATGGGAGTGAGATGATATCTTAAAGTGGTCTTAATTTGCATTTCCCTAATTATTAGTGTGGAACAGTTTTTAGTATGTCTCTCAGCCATCTCTAATTCCTCCTCTACTCAGTTTTTGCTCCATATTTTGAGTGATTCATTTGTTTTCTTTCTTCTTTGTTTTTTGAGTAGCTTGTATAATCTGGAAATTAATGCTTTGTCAGATGTATCTGCAGTGAAGGTTTCCTCCCACTCTGTGGGTTTTCTCTTCACTTCCTTTATTGTTTCTTTTGATGTACAGAAGCTTTTGAGTTGAATGAGGTCTCATTTGTCAATTGTCAATCTTATTTCTTGTGCAGCTGCTGTCTGATTTAGGAAGTCTTTTCCTATGCCTATGTCTTGCAGTCTGCTGCCAAATTTTTCTTCTATCACCTCCAGAGTTTTAGGTTTCACGTTGGGGTCTTTGATCCATCAGGAATTGACTTTTGTACAGCGTGAGAGGTAGGGATTTAATTTCATTCTTCTGCAAGTGGTGATCCAGTTTTGCCAACACCACTTACTAAACATGCTGCCTTTCCTCTGTTGTGTCTTCTTGGGCCCCTTGTCAAATATGAGGTGGCTGAAAATGTATGTGCTCAGGTTAGGATCTTCAGTTTTATTCCATTGGTCAACAGGTCTGTTTTTGTGCCAGTACCAGGCTGTTTTTATGACTATAGCTCTGTAGTGTAGTTGGATATCTGGTAGAGTGATCCACCCTGTATTGCTCTTTTTGCTCAGGGTTGCTTTGGCTATTTGGGGTCTTTTGTTTTTCCAAATGAAATTGAGGATTTTTTTCAAGCCTGTGAAGAAATTCTTGGGGATTTTGATTGGGATTGCATTAAATCTGTTCACTAGTTTGGGTAGGATGGACATTTTTACTATATTTGTTTTTCCAATCCATGAGCATGGGAGGTTTGTCCATCTTCTGATGTCTTCCTCAATTTCCTTTTGACGTGAGTTCAACAAGTATCCAATTTTGCCCAGACTCTGTCTACAGGTTACATGGTGTTTTAGGACTTAATAAAAGTAAATATGTGTATATTAAACAACATTGGCTTAAACGTTCTGATAAAAACGGTAATGCACCTGAGTTAACTGGAAATATAAATCGTTGTCCACACTTGATTTACTTAAAATCTGTATAACAATAACTTTGGAATTGGAACCTACAAATGCTTTCTATAATTCTTCTGTTGTACAGTATTACCTTTTGGCATTCTATTTTACCTGTAAGATGAGTTAACCTAAAAAATTAAGTTTGCTTCCCAAGTTAACCACATACTGTCACCCAAAACAGCATGGGTGAATTTGATGAAATCTGCTCCTTGATTCCGGCCTATAGGTATGTGTAATACAACTGCCTTTTTGAGACTCATGGGTCAAAAAAAACCCAAAAAACAAAGACATAAAATAAAAAAAAGGGGACACAGTTAGATACGAAACCTTTTTGTCAAAACCTTGCAATTCAAATCTTAACACTAACTACGGGAAAAGATTTGCATGTTCCAACAGGTCAAAGTGTCACCAACTCAACGGCTGAGAAAGAAAAGATACAGCTTTGCATTGTGTAGGATGTACCAGGAAGTACCAGCAGAAAGGTTGGCCCATCTGAACATTGAAAGGAAGAAAATCCTCAGATTGCTACAGACATCAAACCTCTCAGTGGATCCTACTTGTATCAACTATTTATAATGAGTCCTAATGAAACTTACCTTCTAGGTGCTGCAAGGTTTTAATACAGGAGCCTTTTTACCTCCCCCCACTAGAACAAGGAGAAATATGATGATGATGAGGTCATTCTCTAACTGTAAATTGGAGTCAAATGTTATAGAGGTAATCTCTTACAAAACTGGTAAAACTGCCTTCTTTAATTGAGTAATAGACATAGGAACTGTGAAAAGGATTATTCTCTATTCAGATCCAAATAGAATACTAAAGTCTCCTTAAGCTATGCACGTAAGCAAAATATATTTATACAGGAGAGCTCTGATATCAGCAATGGATTATTCTAACAAGGAGATGTTGGCAGGGGGATACAAGCACCCCCCCCAAAGATAAAGGCTTCTTGCCTGTAAACTGGCATACATGCAAGAAGAGAGGCAATAAAGCCCTGCTGTCAAAGTCCTGATGTAAGCATGGGAAAGATACATTGAGACCATACTTGCAAGTGTACAGTTGGTCTCTGGAATACCAGAGTGTATTTCCAAAGGCCACTAAACCAATAAAGCAAATATAGGTCACCCTGAGTCAAGCAAGACTCCTCCGTCAGCACCAGCTCCACCTCACCTGCCTGGGAATACAGTGCAGCAGTGGCAGCCATATGCCTGTATATCCCAAGTCTAATTGGCTATTAGCTCTCTCCTTGGAGGAATAACCCACGGCTGATGCCACAAGCTTGCATCCTCTAGTGGTTAGGAGATGTTATAAGTCACAGTAAGACCCTGTAATATGTTACAGAAAAAAATGTAATTCATGGATTAACATACCATCCAAACATCTGTGCCTATACCAAAGTAACCTACCATAACAATTAGTACTGTTTAAATACCTATATATCTAATTACTTGTGTTTCATTAATAGAATTGAAAGGTTATTCATGGACAAACTGTCAGCCCATGAAAGGAAACAGCCAGAATTGACCAGAGTCCAAGACAACAGCTCCAGAGAAAGTAGACTGTATTGCTTCTCATCCACCTGTGCCCCTTTTCTAAGTCTAGGGAACAATCTGCAGAAGAAAGGATGTGATAGAATGTAAGGGCTGCGATTGTGGTGAATGATGAAACTACAGCAATATAGTCTGGACACTCATCTAATCAACTTGATTGAACATATAAGCCCCCCCAACTGGATAGTGGGACCCATGGGCTGTGTGGGTTTGGGCACAACTGCTTGCAAATTGGTTTTACATGAAGGATGCTTGTACTCATAAATTATTACTTATTGTTAAAAAAATGAAAAAAAGTAAAGAAGTAAAAAAGTCAGTACATTAGCACTAAGACAAGTGGAAGAAATTAAAGGGATACTAATTTGAAAAGAACAGTTCAAGTTATAATTATTTGGAGATGATATGGTATTATACATGAGATCCCAAAAATTCCTCCAGAGAAGGTCTAAAAATAAACAATACTTTGAGAACAGTGGCAGGTTACAAAATCAATCTGCAAAAATCAATAGCCTTTCTGTTACTAATAACAACCAATCAGAGAGAATTCAAGAAGGGCTTCCATTCAAAATAGCTTAAAATATCTAGGGATGATCCTAACTAAAGACATTATCGACCTCTTCAATGAAAATATTAAATCTTTGAAGAAAGAAATTGAGGAAGACACAAAGAAATAGAAAGACATCCCTTGGTGGTGGATTGGCAGGATTAGTAAAGTCCAAATTACTATCCTACCAAAAGGAGTTTAAAGATTTAATGAAACAGTAAACAAAATCCTCATGACATCCTTTCGGAAATAGAAAAAAATATGCTAAAATTCATGAGAAAGTACTAATGATCCGGAATAAACAAAGCAATATTGAGCATGAAGAACAATGCTGGTGGGGATTAATATAGCATATCTCATTCTATATTAAAGATCTGTAGTCATACAACAGCATGGTATAAGCATAATAACAGATGTGTAGTTACATTGAACGAATTGGAAGACATAAACATGGGTGTATGCAATTTCAGCCACCTGATATTTGAAAACTTTGCCAGGAAAACACAATAGAAGAAAGAGAGTATCTTCAGCAATTATTGCTAGCAAAATTGGATCTCTATGTATAGAAGAATGGACTTAGAATCATAACTATTATCATAGCAAATGGACAACACTAAATGGATCATAAATATCAATTAAAAAACTTGAAATGCTGAAACTCTGAGAAGAAAGCATAGGCAATACCCTACAAGACATAGGTGCAGTAAAGGACTAAATTTGAATGTCAGATTCTCAGGAATTAAGATAAATAGTAAACAGATGGGGTCTTCATTAAACAAAATGCCACTTTATAGCAAAGTAAACAACCAATTGGATGAAGAGAAAGACCACAAAGTGGGAGAAAACGTTCACCAACTATACATCTTAGAAAGGATTAATGTCCAGAATATTCAAAGGACTCAAAACAAACAAACAAACAAACAAACAAACAACAAAACCCCAAAGAATTGAGAAAATGAATGACCCAATTAAAAAACTGTTTATAGATATGAAGACAGTCCTCAGAAGAAGAAAAATGGCCAAGAAACTACTTAAAGTGTTCCACATTCTTAGTAATTAAAGAGATTCAAATTAAAAGCACTTGAATTTTGCGTCTAACTGTTCAAAATGGAAAAGATCAGAAGAATATGTGACATCAAATTCTGGTGTGAATTTAGGGAAAGGAGAATGTTATATCTTTTTTGTGAGATTGGAATCAGTTGAAAACAGTTTGGAAAACAGTATGGAGAACTCTTAAAAACCTAGACATAAATCTACCATATGATCCAGGTATTCCATCTCGTGGCAGATGTATGATTTTCATGTGGTCTTGAATTGGCTGTGTTTAGTTGAGAATTTTTGCATCTATGTTTATCAGGACAATTAGTTTATTCTTTGTACTTGTCTTTTGGGAGCAGTTCGACCTATATGCTATTAAGTACATAGTCATTGACTATTAATTTAATACTTTTTTGTGATTAGTATTCTTATGGATATGAATGCAATAACCAGACAGTGAATATGTCATTGTACATATCATCTCTATGTTTTTCTTGGATATTTGCTTTAAGAAAAATAGTTTCCCTCCATGTCTACTCCATTTATGAAAATTTAAAGTGGCTCTGAAAACAACTGTGCTCTTATATTGTGAATCCCTTAACAGGTTCTAGAACGAAGCTACCATTTATTTTCAGTTAGGAAGTTTTAGTATATGGATGGAGGATATATATGCATATTTTAGTGTAACATAAGATCAAAGGAATGCAGAAAAAGTAGTTTGTCATGCCATTATGTCTAAACACGGTATTTATTTTATGGGAGTGCTTCTTAGTATCTCTTATGCAAGGCTGCTTGAGCTTTTGTTCAAGCATTTTCTAAAATATTATAAAGTATTTAAAAGTATCAGGCTGGTCTAACATATCCACTCTGGATGCTTAACGACCGTACGTAATGCCCATACCAATTTGGTTGAGGTTCTTAAGGGATAACTTTGTTCATTGTCCTCAGAGTTCAACTAAGTCCCAGGGGACTATGCATTGGGGCATCTCTTGAAATGTCCTGCAAATGTGAGGCACCAGTCTTCCTATGCAGGGAGGTTTTGGAGATCCTCTAATGTGACTTCAGCCAGTGTCCAGTCTATAAAGAGGAAAGTCTGCACACTCCCCAGCACACTCATAGTAGGGGATTTCAATACCCCACTGAGCCCTTTGGACACGTCAACCAGACAAAGAATAAACAGAGAGATATCTGAACTGAATGATATGATACACCAAATGGACCTCACAGACATCTATGGAATATTCCACCCAAATACCAGAGAATACACTTTCTACTCAGCACCACATAGAACATTCTCCAAAATCGACCACATACTGGGACACCAAAAAACCCTCCACAAACACAAAAAGATTGAAATAATTTCATGCATTCTATCAGACCACAGTGCAAAAAACCTCAATATCAACACGAGGATAAGCCCTACTATCTACAAGAACACATGGAGACAAAACAACACATGGGGCATGGCTGTCTCCTTTGGCTATCTCCCGGCTGCAGTGTTGGCTGCAGTGTAGGCATGTGGCATTCCTGGCATGTTGTTGGATGTCTTCAGTGTCGCGCGAGGGACTTTTGGTGGTGGTGGCGACGTTGGTAGTTTCCCACATTGCATCCTCCTGGGTTCTTGGCCCTCCCTTCATTGTCTTGGGGGGGGTCTCTTGGCCTGGGGGAAGCGTCTTCTGGGGGCCGTTCTCATCGCCCCTGCTTCCAGCTGGCTCTCATTTTGCCATGTTTTCCCCCTCCTCACACGCCATCAGTCCCTCCCTGGGCAGCCAACCGGACCGTGCAGTTGGACCCCCTCATGGGACTGCCAGGCATGCATGGTGGGTGGCTGCCATGGTCCTCGGGGGACCATTCGGCGGGTGAGAGAGGAAGTTGGAGGGCTTCCCAGCCACGTGACTCGCAGTGGTGTGGCATGGCGTGGGTTGGCCCTGGCCTCTCCAGGGAAGGGAGATGGTGCCCTGCCCATTGATTGTTTGGGTCGTGTGCTGCACCTGAGCTTGGCCTGCTCATTCTTCTGGGGTCGTGGGGACCGCCATTGTGATGAGGTGCGGCATCCACCTGCGCGTCTGCCACACCCACTCCAGTGTCGCCTGTGTAAAGTAATATGAGAAATCATATTCAAAACAGGCGGGGGAGATGTGCCCTGCGGGACTGGACCCCCTGGAGGTCCCTGGCAGAATACCCGGCTAAGATCACCCCGAGATTGAGATGCTTTCCTAGGATATTACGTTTTTCTGGTGTTGGACTTAGCATAACACTGAGCACATAAAGATCTTTTCTTAAAGCCAGCTTATAGATACAAAATAAACCTTTTGAATATGTCAAGAACTGGCAAATTAAAATGCCTCTCTTGGGCACAGGGCTTTTTCCTGGCAGCAAGAATTTTCTGCAGATCCAAAGTAAAAAGCAGACCTTTCTCCTTAACAAACAATGTAATGTAGGCTGTTAATGTATATGGCAAGGTTAAAACTTGCTTCAGATCAAGAAAGCAAAATAATTGCATGACAGTAATGTTCTTGCCTTACATGAATGTCCTTAAAGAAAACAGATTCCAGTGGTAAAAATGTATGATGAAAAGACATCTCTTCATTAAGGTTAAAACAAAAATTCCCCTTAAACCTAAAAATAAAAGAATTTCTTTTTCCTCTGGTCCCAGACAAAGAAGTAGATAAGGCATTCCTCTTGTTAAAGCCTGGATTCTAACACTCCCCAGTAAAGCAAGCCAGAGACTAAGTCTCCTTACACCAGCCACTTATCTGACAAAAAACAAAGCTGTTAGCTGGAAGCAAACAGTGGGACAGCTCTTGGTTCTCAGTAAAAATTTAAACCTTAGATTAGCAGTCAGAGTTAGAAAACTAATAGCTAACTTAGGATACTATAGGAATAAGGTTTTTACTTCAATAGAAACTTAAAAGCAACTATTAACTTTAGGATGTATTTACTCTAGCCTCAGAATGGAGACATAGGACCAATATCTGCTTCTAAAGAACTTTGTAGTTATTACTCTGCGAGCTATGACTTTTCAATTATGACTTGTCTTCTTAGATGTTATTTCCTCAGTAAAGGTTGTCTTAAGATTTCTACATTTTACTTCAAAGAAAGTTTATTTCCTAACCAAACTTTGTGATGTTTTAGTTTCCTGCTCTGTGTGCTCTGAGCTTTTCGGTTAATGTGTAAATCTTGACTTTTTTACCTACCTATGTAATTGTGAAGCTTTGCCAAAATCCTTTGTTCTGCCCTCTCCCAAAGATCACTATATAATCACTGCCCCTGTTCAATAAAGCTGCTGTAGATTTGGAAACTTCTCTTAGTTTCTCATTTCTGCACGCCGTTCAAGCTTCACTGTGTTTTTCCTGCCAAAAGGACTCTGCAGAAATCCACGACCCCCCAAGGAGAGCTAGCCGGTAGCAGGCAGCGGGAACGGTCGGTAACAATGAGGGAGTGCTTGGCAGAGAGATTCCTGCATGGTCCCGGACCTGGGTGTTTGTCAGCTTGCCATTGCTGGGGCAGCACCCTCTCTCCAAGCAGGTGGTGGTTGTCCATCCTTCCTCCTCCTCCCAGGTGCCTTGTCTTGTCTGCCGCACATTTAAGGCATCCCTCCTCGCCGTCTCACCAGGTCCACCTATGATGGTCTGCCGCCAGCTGGCTGGCCTTTGGGGTGGTCTCACTTCCTGTCTCCCAGTACCCAATCCCAGTGGGGGGTTCTGTTTCCACTTTCACCACGTTATGTATCATCCACCATGGGCCCGCCGTGGCTCAGTACCCCTGTGGCCCCCTGGCTAACCAACAGTGTACAGTGTTTCTGTGTGTGCAGACGTGATGGCCAGGGCTGGTGGTACAGGTTGGGGTTCTTCCCATTGTGGTGGCCGGACCCACTGGTGTAGGCAGGTGGCTTCCCGGTCTGTCCTGCTTCGTCTCGCTTCACACACTCCCTAGTCTGGGATGGAATGACCGCAGACCATTGGTAGCCCAGGGCCTCACATCCAACCTACTAGGCCAGGACTTACTGGGGCAGATGGATGCAGTGCTGACCACTGATTATAAGATGTTTTTTGAGGATCCCCTGAATGACCCCCCTACTCAGAAAAGGGGAAACAAGTCAAAATCTACCCCCAATCATAGGGGCCACTGCTCCCCAGGTTCCTCCTATTAGACAGAAGCCGGGTAAGCCCATCTAGGTAGATCAGTGGCCATTAGCACAACCAAAGTTAGAAGCCTTACACCAGCTAGTGGAGGAACAACTGAGGCTCGGGCATATTCACACAACCATGAGTCCCTGGAACACGCCTGTCTTTATTATCCGCAAAGCCTCAGGGTCATGGCTCATGCTCCGGGACTTAAGGAATGTAAATGATAGGATGGAGCTGGTTGGAACCCCCTGCGGGGCATGCATTAGACTCCCGCCATCCCCATAGACCTCAATTGTAATAATCGACCTTAAAGATTTTTTCTCTCAATCCCCCTGCACCCAGAAGACTGTGGTACGTTTGCCTTTTCAGTGCCATCTCTCAACTACTCTCAGCCAGATTGCCGGAGAGATTCCCTATTATACCTCTATATAGATGATCTTATTAATGACCACCAGAATCCTCAAGAGTTGCAAGGATTCCTCAAAATAATATCACAAACGCTAATACAGGGGCGATTCATGGTGGCACCTGAAAAGATCTGAGTCCCCCCTTTTAAGGTATTAGGCACCCATCTCTCCCTCACAAAGGTCAGGCCTGTAAAACCTAACATAAGTACCAGAACAACTCACCCTGACACAGCTCCAAAGTCTGCTCAATGAGATTAACTGGCTTACGCCCTGAGTGGCCATCCCTACAGAGACATTAACACCACTGTTTGACTTACTGAGAGATAGGAGTCCCCAAGAGGAGATCCCTATCACACAAGAGCATCAAGAGATCTTCAGGGCTTTTCAAGAGGCTTTGCATGACTGCTCCTTAGCTAGATACTCCAGAGAATACCCTCTATCCCTATGGGTACTTGCAGGACCTGGTTTAGCTACAGCAGTGATCACTCAAGAAGGGGACCCCTGGAATGGATACATACATCTACAGCTGGCACACCTCGGGTATACTCTCAGATAGACCAGTTGGCGAATTCTGTAATACCGGGGAGGACACAGACAGAGAGGCATTACAAGAAAGACCCCCATCACATTATCCTCCCATATCGGACATCAGATATTGAATGGTTAGCCTGCAATCACTTGTGCCTGGCCATCTCCTTGGATGGTTTCATGGGAAGAGTAGACTGCCACTTTGGGTCCTCTAAGTGGGACACCTTCTTACAGAAATTTCCCCTAGTGCTCACGATGCCCTCCTTGCTTTCTCAGATACCTATACCATATGCACTGTGCATTTTCACTGATGGAGGGAAAGTCGGCTCGGCCTATGTAGACTTTGGAGGGAACAGTCCCACTCCAACCAGCCAGAGATTCCAACGGAGCCAAGGATCTGCTCAATATAAAGAGCTGTTGGCAGTAATAATGGCATTGCAGACATTGTGAGCCATGTAACCTCTTTTCTGACAGTCTATATGTTACTAATCTCCTGCCTCACTTACTGCAGGCCCATTTCAGGCTTTAGAGTAACCCAATCTCCCCCCTTATGGTAGAGAGTAAAGCCCTCTTGGAAGGAAGGAGTGCCCCGATATATCTCCAACACCTCAGAGGACACTCGGGCCACCCTGGCTTCTTATCTATGGGAAATGCCTTAGCAAACCAGCTGGCCTCAGGGCCTGACAACTTAACAGCTCATGAAACTGCAAAATTTCATGAGCTAACCCATGTAAATTGGAGAGGGCTGCACCAAAGGTTCCCCCAAGTGCCTGTAAAGAAATTGAAAAAAAAAATGTCCAAACATGTAAATCTTGCCAACCCTTTTTCAGAATACCCTCACTCCAGCCCCAAGGAGTTAATCCTTGGGGCCTGAGACCTAATGCCCTCTGGCAATCAGATGTCACCCACATCACTGCCTTTGGTAAAATTAAATATGTTTTTGTGTCCATTGATACTTACTGCAGAGCCTGCTGGGCTACAGCCCATTCTGGAAAGAAGGCCAAACATGCCCAATCCCATTTTCTGCAATGCTTCGCAACATTAGGCTGCCTCACCAGGTGAAAATACACAACAGACCTTGCTTCACCTCAAAGGCTCTTGCAGGGTTTTTCAAGAGATGGGACATCAAACATGCTACAGGATTCTGTTACAATACCCAGGGACAAGCCATTGTTGAAAGACACCACCAATACCTTAAGGAAGAATTACAAAAACAAAAAGGGGGAATAAGCCCCCACCTGCAGCTGGCAGAGGCCCTGTTTACTATAAATATTTTAAATTTTTCTAAAGAAATGACTGAATCAAGATTCCAAAAACACTGGGGGCATACGAGCCTCAGCCCCCCGGTAAAGGTCAAATGGAAGGCCCAGACCCACTGCTCACAATGGGAAAGGGTTTAGGCTGCATATTCCCCATAGGGGAAGAAGCCCCAATTTGAATACTGGCTAGAAACCTCAAATACCTCCCCCAACAGGGGGACAATGATAATGACCCTTCGAGGGGATGTGTCACCCCTGAGGATTACCCCTCTCTTCTTCCCTCAGGATCAGCCTAAGATGAAAGTGATGCTGCTCTTCCTTTTGATGGCTCACATCCCACCCCATGACGGGGGATTCAGAAACCCCATGAGGCTGTGAAGTGCCTAGAGAAGTGCTGCTTCTATGCTATTTGGTCTGTAATTGTGCATGACAAGAAAATTACAGGAAGACCTGGAAGAAAGAAGAAAGCAACTGCTAGAGGACCCATTTTGGACTGGGCTACACAGTCTCCTGCCCTACTTACTCCCCCCTGCTTGGACCCATCCTTACACTTTTCCTTCTTCTCACCTTTGGTCCATGCGTTGTTAATAAGGTAATACAGTTTATCCAGGGGAAGTTAGACTCAGTAAAGTTACATCAGGTCGAGGTCCACTATCACAGGCTCACCAGCCAGGAACCAGCATCTTATGAACGGCCATTTGGTGAAATTGCTCGACCCCCACCCTCCATGTGGCCAATGATGGGCAAGACCCCAGAGAGCCTGGGGCAAGCTAAGACAGGACATGGAGAGGCTCTTCAGCAGACAGGAGTCAGAGCACCCAACAATGGGTAAGATCCTTTAGCAGTCAGCCAACCTAAGACAGGGACAAAAACCTTAGCTGTTTGTGTCCCAAAGACAGGTAAGACTGAGTTCGCAAGAATGGACAACCTAAGACAGGGACTATGTTTCTCCTCCTGCATTACAAAAACAAAAGGGGGAATTGTTGGGGCCTGTGGGCCCTCCAAGAGAATGCGGCCTACTGTAATCCCCTGAGTGTGACTAGAGTTTAGCAACCTGTCTCTGGCTGGTCACTTCCGCATGGGAGTGACTCAGCATAGCCTGATCTGAATTACTATTGGCCCAAAGCTATCCCTCCACTCTACGTATTTCCTCTCCAGCCTTCTTTTCTCCACCCCTCCTGCCAAGTGAATATAAGCTGCTGCCTGATGCAATAAATTGAGTCCTTGTGGATCATCAACACGACACTCATCATTCTGCTCAGCCCCATCCACAAAGGAGGTCGGCTGGTTCGGGCCTCTTCTTCCCCATCCCTCTTCAGGTGACACCCACAACAAACAAGATAGACAGAACTCTAGCCCAGTTAACAAAAATAAAAAAGTACAACTCCAAATCAATAGAATCTGTGATGAAAGGGGAAATATCACAAGAGACAATGAAAAGATCCAGACAATCATATGGCAATACTTCATAGACCTATACTCTACTAGGTTTGAAAACCTAGGAGAAATGGATGAATATCTGAAATCCTGGGAATCACCAATGCTTAACCAAGAAGAGATAGACAGCTTAAACAGACCCATAATATATGAAGAAGTTGAAGACGTAATAAGAAAAATCCCAACTAATAAAAGCCCAAGCCATATGTTTTCACAGCAGAATTCTATAAAACATTTCAAAAAGACTTACAACCATTATTACTCAAATTGTTCAGAAGGATACCTATGGGGTGAGTTCTCCCAAATTCCTTCTATGAAGCCATCATCACTCTAATAACATTTCAGGCAAAGATACACCAAAAAAAGGAAAACTATAGACACATCTCATTACTGAACACAGATGCAAAAATTCTCAACAAAATGCTTGCAAACCACATACAGACCCATAACAAGAAGATCATCCATCATGACCAAGCTGGAGTCATACCAGAGATGCAGGGATGGTTCAACATATGAAAATCAATAAATATAATAAAACATATAAGTGGACTGAAAAAAATCATATGATCATCTCAATTGATGGAGAAAAAGCCTTTGACAAAATCCAGCATCCCTTCATGCTTAAAGTCCTAGACAGAATTGGATTGGAAGGATCATTCTTCAATGTAATCAAAGCCAAATACAGGAAACCCACAGCCAATATCATCCTAAATGGAGAAGAGACAGCAGAATTCCCCTTACAGGTAGGAACTCAGAAAGGCTGCCACCTGTCACCACTCCTCTTCAATATAGTGCTTGAAATACTTACTAAGGCAATAAAGCAAGAAAAGGAAATTAAAGAAGTACTAATTGGAAAAGAGGAAGTCAAACTATGTATTTTTGCTGATAGATTACTTAAGGAAAGCTAAAAACTCCACCAGAAAACTTCTATACCATAAAGAATTTCAGTAAAGTGGCAGGCTACAAAATTAACCTAGAAAAATCAGTAGCTTTTCTTTACACCAACAACAAGCAACTGAAGAAGGAATACAAGGAGACCTTCCCACTCACAACAGCCTCAAAAACAATAAAATACATGGGAACAAACCTAACCAAAGACACCAAAGAACAAAAAATTTTAAATCCTTGAAGAAGGAAATTGAAGAAGACATCAGAAGATGGAAAAACTTCCCATGCTCACGGATTAGGAAAAGTAAAATAGAAAAATGTCCATTCTACACAAACAATTGTACAGATTTAATGGAATCCTAATTGAAATCCCCAAGAGTTTCTTCACAGGCTTGGAAAAAAAGTCCTTATGTTCATGTGGAAAAACAAAAGACTACGAATAGCCAAAGCAACCCTGAGTGAAAAGAGCAATACAGGAGAGATCTCTATACCAGATGTCAAAGTATACTACAGGGATATAGTAATAAAACAGCTCAGAACTGGCACGAAAACAGACATGTTGACCAATGGAACAAAACTGAAGATCCAAACTTGACCACATACAATTTCAGCTACCTCATATTTGACAAGGGGTCCAAGAAGACAAAATGGAGGAAGGACAGCATCTTCAGGAAGTGGTGTTGGGAAAACTGGATCACCACTTGTTAAGAAGAATGAAATTAAACCTCTACCTCTCGCCCTGTACAAAAGTCAACTCCAGATGGATCAAAGACCTCAATATGAAACCCAAAACTCTGAAGGCAATAGAAGAAAAAGTTGGCAGCAGGCTACATGACATAGGCGTAGGAAAAGAATTCCTAAATCAGCAGCTGCACAAGAATTAAGGTCAACAATTGAAAATTGGGACCTCGTTAAACTCAAAAGCATCTGTATATCAAAAGAAACAATCAAGAAAGTGAAGATAAAACCCACAGAGTGGGAGGAAACCTTCACCACAGATACATCTAACAAAGCATTGATTTCCAGAATATATAAACTACTCAAAAAACAAAGAAGAAATCAAATGACCCACTCAAAAGATGGAGCAAAGAGCTGAAAAGAGACTTCACAAGTGAGGAATTAGAGATGGCTGAGAAACATCCTAAAAAGCACTCATATTCGATAATAGTTAAGGAAATGCAAATTAAAAACACTTTAAGATATCATCTCACTCAGATAAGACTGGCTAGGATCAAGTAAACAAATGATACCAAGTGCTGGAGAGATTGTAGGGAAAGGAGAACATTCATCCACTGCTGGTGGGAATGTAAACTTGTACAGTTGGAAAGCATTGTGGAGAACCCTTGGAATACTTGGCATGAACTTGCCACCTGACCCAGTCATACCACTCCTGGGTATATACCCACAAGTCTCATTTTACTGAAGAGATACATGCACAGCCATATTTATTGCAGCTCTCTTCACAATAGCAAAGAGCTTGAAGCAACCCAAGTGGCCCTCAACTGACAACTGGATAGAGAAAGTATGATATATCTACACAATGGTGTTCTTTTTTTCCACTTAAATATTTTTATTTAGAAGAGTACGTATTCCAAAATAATTAGTATGATTTCATTCATAAATTTATTCGTTGTTAAGCATTTATATTTTGAAAAGTTATATTTTCTTTTTTCTATTATTTCTTTATTTTTTTTCATTTTTTAACAATAAGTAATAATTTATGAGTACAAGCATCCTTCATGTAAAACCAATTTGCAAGCAGTTGTACCCAAGCACACAGCCCAAGGGTTACAGCATCCAGCTGGGGGGGTGTATGTTCAATCAAGTTGATCAAATAAGTGTCCAGACTATATTGCTGTAGTTTCACCATTCACCCCAATCTCGGCCCCCACATCCTACCACACCCCCCTTCTGCAGATTGTTACCTAGTCTTAGAAAAGGGCACAAGTGGAAGAGAAGCAAAACAGTCTACTTTCTCTGGAGCTGTTGATTTGGACTCTGGTCAATTCTGGCTGTTTCCTTTCATGGGCTGACAGTTTGTCCATGAATAACCTTTCAATCCTACTAATGAAGCACTGCAATTAGATATATAGGTATTTAAACAGTACTAATTGTTATGTTAGGATACTTTGGTATAGACCCAGATGTTTGGATGGTATGTTAATCCATGAATTACATTTTTTTCTGTAAAATATAACAGGGTCGTACTGTGGCTTATAACATCTCCTAAACACTAGAGAATGCAAGCTTGTGGCATCAGTCGTGGGTTATTCCTCCAAAGAGAGAGTTAGTAGCCAATTAGATTTAGGATATACAGGCATATGGCTGTAACTGCCACGCAGTATTTCCAGGCAGGTGAGGTATAGCTGGTGCTGACAGAGGAGTCTTGCTTGAATCAAGGAGACCATTTTTGCTTTATTGGTTTAGAGGCCTTTGGTAACACTCTCTGGTATTCCAGAGACCAACTGTACACTTGCAAGTGTGGTCTCAATACATCTTTCCCATGCTTATATCAGGTCTTCTACAGCAGGGCCTTATCACCTCTCTTCTTGCATGTATCTCAGTTTACAAGCAAGAAGCCTTTACCTTTTTCGGGGTGGGGATTGGATCCCCTGGCCAACATCTCCTTGGTAGAATAATCCATTGCTGCTATCAGAGCGCTCCTGTATTAATATATTTTGCTTAAGTGCATAGCTTAAGGAGACTTTAGTATTCTATTTGCATCTGAATAGAGAATAATCCTTTTCACAGTTCCTATGTCTATTAGTCAATTAAAGAACGCAGTTTTACCAGTTTTATAAGAGATTACCTCTATAACAGTTGGTTTCAATATATAGTTAGAAAACTACCTCATCATCATCATATTTCTCCTTGTTCTATGGACGGGAGGTAAGAAAGTCTCTTTTATTAAAACCTTGCAGCACCTAGAAGGTAAGTTTCATTAGGACTCATTATAAATAATTGTTACAAGTAGCATCCACAGAGAGATTTGATGTCTGTAGCAGTCTGAGGCTTTTCTTCCTTTCAATGTTCAGATTGGGCCAACCTTTCTGTTGGCACTTCCTGGCATCCTACATAATACAAAGCTGTACCTTTTCTTTCTCAGCGTTAAGTTGGTGACACTTTGGCCTGTTGGAACATACAAATCTTTTCCCCTAGTTAATTCTAATATTTGAATTGCAAAGTTTTTGACAAAAAGGTTTCATATATATCTGTATCCCCCCTTTTTATTTTAGATTTTTGTTTTTTGACCCATGAGTTTGAAAAAGGCAGCTGTATTACACATACCTATAGGCTGTAATCAAGGCACAGATTTCATCGAATTCACCCAAGCTGTTTTGGGTGACTGTATGTGGTTAACTTGATAAGAAAATTTAATTTTTTTAAGTAAAATCATCCTACAGGTAAAAGAGAATGCTACAAGATGATACTGTACAGCAGAAAAATTATAGAGAACATTTGTATGTGCCAATCCCAAAGTTAATGTTATACAGATTTTAAGTAAAACAAATGTCGACAACAACAATTCATATTTACAATTAACTTAGGTGCATTACCGTTTTTATCAGAACCTTTAAAGAAATGTTGTTTAATATACACATATGTACTTTTACTAAGTTCTAAAACACCCTGTAACCTGTAGACAGAGTCTGGGCACAATTGGATACTTGTTGAACTCAAGTCAATTAAATATACATTAATCGAATATACACCCGTGTCCCTCTCCCACCCTTCCCACCCCTCCCGATTCACAATTTCAGTCAGTTTTCTGATGCAGTCTTTCTGTTGTTGTTCTTTTTATATGCATCCCTCTCCACAAGAAATATTTATAACTAGGTTATTGGCGCTAGCATCCATATATGAGGGATACCATTCGTCATTTTTTTTTTTTCTGGGACTGTGTTACTTCACTTAATATCTTCTAGCACCATCTATTTACCTGCAAAGTTCATGATGTTGTCTTTCTTTACTGCTGC
>VZQC01005766.1:788758-931673 GCA_009823505.1 Rhizomys pruinosus
CCAACACCACTTACTGAAGATGCTGTCTTTCCTCCACTGTGTCTTCTTGGGCCCCTTGTCAAATATGAGGTGGCTGAAATTATATGTGGTCAGGTTTGGATCTTCAGTTTTATTCCATTGGTCAACTGGTCTGTTTTTGTGCCAGTACCAAGCTGTTTTTATGATTATAACCCTGTAGTGTAGTTTGATGTCTGGTAGAGCGGTACCCCCTGTATTGCTCTTTTTGCTCAGGGTTGCTTTGGCTATTCGGGGTCTTTTGTTTTTCCAAATGAAATTGAGCATATTTTTTCCAAGCCTGTGAAGAAACTCTTGGGGATTTTGATTGGGATTGTATTAAATCTGCACACGAGTTTCGGTAGAATGGACATTTTTACTATATTTTCCAAATCCATGAGCATGGGAGGTTTGTCCATCTTCTGAGGTCTTCTTCAATTTCCTTCTTCAGGGGTTTAAAATTTTTGTTGTAGAGATCCTTGGTGTCTTTGGCTTGGTTTGCTCCTAGGTATTTTATTGTTTGTGAGGCTATTGTGAGTGGGAAGTTCTCCTTGTAGTCCTCCTTCAGTTGCTTGTTGTTGGTGTAAAGAAAGGCTACTGATTTTTCTAGATTTATTTTGTATCCTGCCACTTTACTGAAGCTCTTAATCGTTTCTAGGAGTTTTCTGGTGGAGTTCTTAGCATCACTTAAGTAGACAATCATATCATGAGCAAAAAGGGGTAGCTTGACTTCCTCTTTTCCAATTAGAACTCCTTTCCTTTTCTTGCCTTATTGCCCTAGCAAGGGTTTCAAGCACTATATTGAAAAGGAGTGGTGACAGGTGGTAGCCTTGCTGAGTTTCTACCTTTAAGGGGAATGATTCTGTCATTTCCCCATTTAGGATGATATTGGCTGTGAGTTTCCTGTATATGGCTTTGATTACATTGAGGAAGGATCCCTCCAGCCCAGTTCCCTCTAGGACTTTAAACATGAAGGGATGCTGGATTTTGTCAAAGGCTTTCTCCACGTCAACTGAGATGATGGTGTGGTTTTTGTTTTTTTCAGTCCATTTATATGTTTGATATTTATTGATTTTCATATGTTGAACCATCCTTGCATCTGTGATATGAATCCAACTTGGTCGTGATTGATGATCTTCTTGATGTGGGTCTGTATGAGATTTGCCAGCATCCTGTTTAGAATTTTGGCATCTGTGTTCATTATGGAGATGGGTCTATAGTTCTTCTTGGTTGCATCTTTGCCTGGTTTTGGTGCTAGAGTGATGCTGGATTCATAGAAGGAATCTGGGAGAACTCCCTCAGTTTGTATCCTTCTAAACAACTTGAATAATAATGGTTGTAAGTCTTTTTGAAATATTTTATAGAATTCTGCCATGAAACCAACTGGGCCTGGTCATGTTTTGGTTGGGAGGCTACTTATTACATCTTCAATTTCTTCATGTATTATTGGTCTATTTAGGCTGTTGATCTCTTCTTGGTTGAGCTTTGGTGATTCCCAGACAATGGAGTTCTATGCAGTGGTAAAGAAAGATAACATCATGAACTTTGTAAATGGATGGAGCTAGAAGATATCATGCTAAGTAAAGAACACAGTTCCAGACAACAAACAATGAATGGTATCCCTCATGTGTGTATGCTAGCACCAATTACCTAATTATATGGCAAACTGAGCAACGTGAATGTGATCTGAAAACAATTGTTCTCTTATATTGTGAATCCCTTAAAAAAAAATTGTGCTTTCTTTATCCTGTGTTGAAGAAGATAGGACAATGTAAATACTGTTAAAATGCAAAAGAGCACTTGTCTAATCTTTTTTTTTTGAGAGATGATCTCCCTATTGTGCCAGGTGGCCTGGAACTCTGTATTCCAGACTGGCCTTGAACTCACAGATATCCACCTGCATCTGCCTCCCGAGTGCTGGGAGGCAATCACTTGTTTAATCTTAATTTATGAAAATCTTTATTAATTACTACTGTTGCGTTTATATTTGAACAGCTTTATATTTCTCTCCCTTTCAAGTGTCTTTTAACTGTGAGTGACTGAAGTACCTACAAAATGCTGTACTCAGACTCCAACCATTTCAAAACAAAACTTTTTAACCTCGAGCAAAGTTGCTAAATCTCTGTAGCATTAGTTTCATCAAATACATTTTCCTGTGGTTTAAAAAATAACCAAGCAAGGTGGCTGTATAAGGGCTTAGATATCTTCCATATAAGTATATGTGTGCTGGATAATCTTTGCTCTGGATGTTCCAGTTGAGCTGTCAGAAACTTTATCAAGTCTAAACCATGTTTGGACAGCTCATCATGTCTTATCCTGCTGGGTCGATTTTTTGTTTTCCATCTGTTACTGTACAATAAATATTTTCACTCTCACTCTTAGTTCCATTTTATCCTATACTTCTAAGAAAAGACAACTACCATAACAAAACCTAATCCTTTGTGCACATATCCAAAATGAGAAACATGAGATTTAAATAATTTGTTTGTCAAAGTATAATTTTTATTTTTTTTTATTTTTATTTTTTTGTCTTTTTGAGACTGTGTTTCCCTGTAACCCCAACTGTCCTGGAACTCACTTTGTTGACCAGGCTGGCCTTGCACTCACAAAGATTTGCCTGCTTCTGCCTCCCAAGTGCTAGGATTAAAGGCGTGCACCCCCACGCCCGGCTATAATTTGTTTGTCAAAGTATAATTTTAAAACAGTGAATATATATTAAACATGTATTTATTTTTAACCTCTAAAATAGTGAAGATATTACTTGAAATGCTAACAACATTTTAAAACCTTACCTATAATACCTAACCATATGCTTTTATTTGGAGATAGTCTCTTCAAGTAAAAATGAGAGCATTATGGTGGACTATATTCCAGTGAGACTTGTGTTCTTTTATTTAAATATTTTTAATACTTCATTACTTTATTTTATCTGTATGAGAATATTGCCTACATGTTAGTACACCCATGTCATGCAATGACCAGTGAGATCAGAATATGTCAGATCCCCCTGGAATTGAAGATACAGACAGTCGTTAGCTAGTATGTGGGTGCTGCGAATCGAACCTGGGTCCCCTATAAGAGCAAGCAGTGGTCTTAACTGTTGAGCCATCTCCCTAGCCTCGAGATATGTTCTTATCAGAAGAGAATATAAAAATATACATAAGAGTGAATATTATATAAAAACACATGAAAAGAGTAGTTATCTGGAACCAAAAGCAAGTGGTCCCATTCGAAACCAAATTGCCAATATATGATCTTCTAGCCTGCACAGCCACGAGAAAATTATTTTGATATTTGAAAATCCACTGTGGCATTTTTATGGCAACCAACAAATTATTGTATAAAATGTAGGATAAACAGGGATTTTTTTACTAAACGTAGGAAATACTAAATCAGATTTATCAATTGTTTCTAATAAATAAATGAGCCGTTATTGAAGTGAAAAGAATTTTTGAAGTAAGGTTTCCACATTTAAATATAAATAACATAGTGTTCTACAATATGATTATATTGCTTTGTTATTTGTTATGTAGAAATCATTGATACTTAGGAAAATTAAAAATACTCAAATTTATCTTTAACCTCAGAATGTATAAACAAAATTTTACCAATACTTCTATCAATATGTCTATATCATGTACTATGATGTCTGACATTAATGTTTTGATTCCAGATGAATCTTTAATGTAATTGGGATTTGTTCAAATTTCAATTTAGTCTGTTCATTTTACCATTGCTTGTAATATGTCAATTCTACTCAAATTGCTTTGTACAAAATCAATGATATTTTCAGGGTTTGTGAAATAGAATTGAGTTTTCACCTTTCCCTGTTCTCGTTGTACTACACTAATTAAGCCAATATTGTCAAACTGCACCTTATATTTTTGTTTATTTTTTCATTTGATTAATTGGACAGAGTCTCAGTATGTATTTAAAATTGACCATGGACTGAAGATTCCCTTGACTCAAAATTCCAGTTTCCAGGGTTAAGGGCCTGTTTATTCCTTGGGTATTCCAAGATATTTTCTATTATAGGTTGCTGGTAGTTAGAGTTTCTCTTCTTGAATTACTACTTGTCCAGCAGCGTGCAAAAAGTGCTCGTTCCTATTTCAATTATCAGACAACATTTACTTCTTCAGACAAACCTTTCTTAACAGAATTTTTTCTTCACATAAGGAAATTTTCTCTCTCTCTCTCTCTCTCTCTCTCTCTATATATATATATATATATATGTATGTATATATATGTATATATATTAAATGTTATGCTTCCTTCTTTTTCCTTTCTGCCATATATTATTTACTTTTCTAAGTTGTCTGATTCAGTTAATAATGCAAATTTATTTTGAGAAAAAAGTCATTAAGACTTTATTAATTTAGTCTACTGATATAGTCATATATTTACCTTTATCTACATATTAAGAACAAACAAAATATTTAAGTATGTGTCTGAACTTATATGAATGTGTGAGCATTGGTTGTGCATTTGCCTTATTGTATTATGTTTTCACATGTGTTCCACTCAATGTACTCAACTTAAAATACATAGAAAATTTTAATCCATTGTAAATAATTAATTAAATTAACTGCTGCCACCATGCAATTATAATTGAGTTCTAAAACTATTATAAACTTTTACTACAACGGTACATTCAAAGTTGCTTTTTTTTTTTTTTTTTTTTTTTGTGTATGATGAGGCTTGTGGATATATACCCAGGAGTGGTATGGCTGGATCAGATGGTAGGCTCAACAACAACCTAAGGACTGGGTCGAAGAACAGATTGATACAGTTAAATTCTGCCCCAAACAATAAACCTTTGCAAAGAAAGTTTCAAAAAGACTGAGAGAAAGCTGGGCATGGTGGTGCACGCCTTTAATCCAAGCACCCGGGAGGCAGAGGCAGGTGGATATTTGTGAGTTCAAGGCCAGCCTGGTCTACAGACTGAGTTCCAGGACAGTTGGGGCCACAGGGAGACCCTGTCTCAAAAAAAAAAAATGAGAGAAAGGTACAGGACATGTATGGCGGAGTGCATGAACTGGGGTAGGGTGGGGGGAAGAGAAAGGGGAATATTTCTAAATTGAACTGAAAAATGATGTATGAAATATGCAAAACATCAATAAAAGTATAATATTTAAAAAGTTGCCTGTTGGCATCTTCAGCATTATGTAAATGATTTTATTGAATATAATTTCATAATCTATTATATTTAAAATGTTTTTATGAATTGTTTGAGAATTTCATATGCTTATATAATGTATTTAGATTGTCAACACCATTATTCTTCCTTCCAACATTTCTTAGATACTCGCATCATGTCTACCTCCAAACTTCATGCACTCATTTTTATTTAAACCACTGAGAAATAAAAAGCCAAAATTGGGGCTGGAGAGATGGCTCAGTGGTTAAGAGCACTGACTGCTTTTGCAGAGGAACTGGGTTTGATTCCCAGCATGCACATGGTGGCTAAGAAATTTAGGCAAGGCGTGGTGGTGCAGGCCTTTAATCCCAGCACTCAGGAGGCAGAGGCAGGTGGATTTTGTGAGTTCAAGGCCAGGCTCCTCTACATAGCGAGCTCCAGGCCTGCTGGGACTAAAGGGAGACCCTGTCTCAGAAAAGACAACAACAAAAAAAGCCAAAATCATATTCACATTTTAGGGTCTCATTTTCTCTTGTCACCTACTCCTGTAAAACACAGGGGATACAATGTTAAATTGCAATGTAAATCTATTTTATGTATTTATTTGCATGACATATATTTTCAGATTGTTTTCTTTGTTTAGTAAATACTGTTCGTGTTAAGGGTTCAGGGTCTTGTGTAGGAGAAGCTCATTTGACAGCCAATATCCTCTATATACTTGTAAATAAGTATGAGAAAATTATCTTACTTGATATTTATAAATATTAAAATTAATACCACAAGTCATACATGATCAACTCCTGACTGCCTTAGAAGGAGTTTCCATAGAAACAAAGCAATAGGGCAGCCTCTGTCATTTCTCACATTCTAAGTGAGTCTAATTAAAATGTCATGAAGGAATCATTCTATTTCACAATTAAAACTAGGAACATGATATGAGCAGAGACAATGAATCATGTTCAAACACCAAATAATTTATATACTTGATAATTTCCTAACTATTAGAATATTGATTTTTTATTTTAATTTTTATTTATTTTATATGTGTATGAATGTACTGTCTGCATGCAGGTCTGTGCACCCGTGTCGTGCAATGCCACTGAGGTCAGAAGAGGCTGTCTTATTCCCCTGGAACTGGAGTTAAAGACGGTTCTCAGCCACCACGTGGGTGCTGGGGCTCGAATCTGGGTCCTCTGCAAGAGCAGTCGGCGCTCCTAACCGCTAGGCCATCTCTCCAGCCCTAGCATATTGATTTTTAACTTTTTTTAAAATTTATTTTGGTATGTGTATGAATGTATTGTGTGCATGCAAGTGTGTGCATCCCGTGTCGTGCAATGCAGCAGAGGTCAGAAGAGGGTGTTGGATTCCCCTGGAACTGGAGTTCTCCTGGAATTGGAGTTTCAGACGGTTCTCGGCCACCATGTGGGTGCTGGGGATCCAACCCAGGTCCTCTGCAAGAGCAGTCAGCGCTCTTAACGGCTAGGCCATCTCTCCTGCCCGATTTTTAACCTTTAATAAATCATTTTATATTAATTGAAATTCTGTATTGTATATTTTAAAATACTAAAAGAAAAGTTTTCAAAAGTTTGGTAAATATTTGTGGAAGTAGATACATTTAAACTTACTTCAAGGTTACACGATGTGTACATATATCAAAATATTCCAGGGGAGCTACTGCTGTTCAGAATTCTTTACTTTCTGTATAAGCTATTAATAAAATTAAAATATAAAAATGAAATAAATATGTATCAAATAATTTAATTTATTATTAGTGAAGACAAAACGTTTTGTCCATATTTTTTAACAAATGTGGTACAGTTATCAACATTCTGAAAAATGAAATAAAAATATAAAAATATATGCATTTGTTAATTAAGTACTGATGTTAATACATGACCAACCATCCACAGAAACAGAAAGCAGAGCAAGGAGGAGGAATTAAATTGTAAAACATTGGAAAAGATTTCTATTTAATATATTCTATTCTTGTGTGAGGATAAGAAATTTGTTTGATTCTCATTACCAACAAAACAGCCACAGTATGAAAGGGATGAGGACTCTGATTCAAAACCCATCAATGGAAGCAAATTGAAGTACAGAGGTCTCTGAAATGACAGTGACACAACCCTTGAATAAGTTAGGGTGAGGATGCTCTTTGAGGCTTGCTTCTCACTTCATGTTCTTGCCAAAGTCCTTGCCTTTTTTGAATGAAGCTTTCAGCTCAGGGATGTCCACAATAACTGTCTTCTCCCTTAAAAGGGGGTGGTTTTGCTGATGCCGGGTTTCTTTTCCATACATTTTTTTCCCCAGCAGCCAGGTCATTGAGAAGTAGGTGCACTCAGTCTCAAACTGAAGGAAGGAATGTTCAGCAACTCCTTCCTTACATTCACGGCATCCACCAGGGGAAACACAAAGCAGGCTCCGGTGTACACAATGGACAGAGTGGCAGAAGTGGCTCCATCCTTGGTCTTCATGACCTCTGTGTCACCCTCCTTCATCACCCTGGTGTGTATTGCAGGAGATCTTTGGGAAAATCCAACTTGGGAGTACAAAAGAAGATCAAGGAAATGTTTTTCTTACCAGCATGACCAAAAAAGACAGGCACGTTGACTTGGACTGGATACAAACCCTTCAGCTCTTCCACAAAAGTGTGTAACTTTAATTTTTTAATAGCTCACCTGCTATTTTATCCCAGTTTCTTCTTTTGGATTTACTTATTTATTTATTTTTATTACATTGAATACATATACCAAAATTATAAATTATGAAAATAAACCATAGGTTAATTCCAGAACACATTTAAGGACACACAGTTTAACAGTAATCTTATATGCAGGTTAAAAAAATATAACTTTACATTCCTAAATTGCATAACATGTTGTTGTATTTTTTAATGTGCTTAAAAAGAGATTTATTCTTTCTCATAAATCTTAGATATGAGAAAAATAGAGACATGTACTTCAGGATATCTGTAGTGATATCAGTCAATATGGTATTATGTTTACTGACCATTATTAACCACTTTGCGTTCCATGTAAGGTTTTGCTGTTAGGATTCAAGAAGGAGACTGTGTTACTCCACTTAGCATAACAGCACTGAGTTCCATTCCTTTACCTGCAAATTTCATGGTCTCGTCTTTTTTTGTCACTGCATAGAACTCCATTGTGTAAATGTACCACATTTTCATTGTCCACTCATCAGTTGAGGGGTACTTGGGTTGCTTCCAGCTCTTCACTATTGAGAAAAGAGTAGCAAAACCCATGATTTTGCATGTATTTTTGCTATAAGCTGAATCCTTTGGGTATACACCCAAGAGTGGTGTGATTCAGGGAAATGGTAGGTTTATTTTAAGGTCATTTAAAAGATTTCCACACTGCTTTCCACAGGGGTTACATGAGTTTACATTCCTACCAGCAATGAATGAGTAGTCTTCTTTCTCTGCAACCTATGCAGCATTTGGTATTATTTTTCTTGATCACAACCAGTCTTACCAGGGTATGATGAAATCTTAAAGTGGTTTTAATTTGTAACTCCTTACTTACTAACTATGTTGAACACCTTTTAAGATGTTTCTTAGACATCTTTACTTCTCTTGAGAGGTCTCTGTTCAGATCTCTAGCCCATCTTTCAATGGGGTCATTTGTTTTCTTGGTCCTTTGTTTTTTGAGTAATAAATATACTCCAGATATTAAACCTCTATCTGATGTGTCACTGGTGCGGATTTCCTCCCACTGCATGGGTTTTCTCTTCACTTCTTTGATTGTTTCTTTTGCTGTACAGAAGCTTTTAAGTTTAATGTGTTCCAGCTTGCTGATTGTTGACCTTATTTCTTGTACAACTGATGTCTTATTTATAAAGTATTTTCCTACACCTCTATCCTGTTAGTTACTACCAATGCTTTCTTCCAATATTTTCTGAGTTTCAGGTTTCACACTATGGTCTTTGATCCATTTAGAATTGACTTTTGTACAAGGTAAAGTTGGGTTTTAGTTTCATTTTTCAAGTGGTGATCCAGTTTTGCCAGCACCATTTGCTGAAGACATTGACTTCTTCCATAGATTGTTCTTGGCCCTTTTGTCAAATATCAGTTGCCTGAAATGGCATGTACTGAAGTTGGGTCTTCAATTGTGTTCCATTGATCTATAGGTCTATTTTTTTGCCAGTACCATGCTGTTTTATGACTATAATTCTATAATAGAGTTTGATATCTGGTACTATTACTAAAGTAATACCACCTTGTATTGTTCTTTTCAGGCTTGCTTTCACTATCCAGGTTCTTTTGTTTTTCCATACGAATTTTAAGATATTTATTTTTCTAATCCTGTGAAGAAAGCCATGGGTATTTTGACAGGAATTGCATTGAATCTATATGTAACTTTTGGTAGGATGGTCATTTTTTAAAATTTTTTTGATGATCATTTTTTTATATTAATCCTTGTAATCCATGAGCACAGGAAATCCTTCCATCTTCCAGTGTCTTTCTAAATCTCCTTCAAATATTTAAATATATTTTGGTCTTTTTTTTTTTTTTTTTTTTGAGACAGGGTCTCCTTGTAGCTCCGGCAGTCCTGGAACTCACTATGTAGACCAGGCTGGCCTTGAACTCACAAAGATCTTCCTGCCTCTGCTTCCCAAGTGCTAGGATTAAAGGCATGTGCCACCACGCTCATTATGGACACCTTTAATGTGTTTGGTCAGGCTTGTTCAGAGATATTTCTTTTGTCTTTGAGTCCATTTATGTGACTGATGACATTTACTGATTTACTTATGTTGAACCATCCCTACATCACTAGAATAAATTCAACTAGATCATGGTGGATGGTCTTTGGATTTGTGCTTGTATGCGAGTTGCAAGTATTTTGTTGAGAATTTTACATCTATTTCTATTAAAGATGTGGGTCCATAGTTTTATTTTTGCTTGTATCTTTGCCTGGTTTTGGTATTAGAGTGATGCTGGCTTTATAGACAGAATTTGGGAGATTTCTCTCTTTTTATCATTTTGAATAACAAGTAATACTGGCTGTAGGTCCTCTTAAATGTCTGATAGAAATCTGCTGTAAATTCATCTGGACTTGGTCTTTTGTCAGTTAGAAGTTTCTGTATTACTGCTTCAATTTCCTCATATATTGTGGATCTGTTTAAGCTGCTGATCTCTTCTTGGTTAAACTTTGATTAGTCCCATGATATCAGGTATTCATGCATTTCTTTTAGGTTTCAAATTTAATAGAGTAGAATTTCTTTTGAGACAGGGTCTACCTGTAGCCTCAGCTGTCCTGGAACTCACTATGTAGACCCAACTGATCCACCTGCCTCTGCCTTCCAAGTGCTGGGACTAAAGGCATGCTCTGCCATCACGCCCAGTTTAGAGTGTATGTTTTTAAAGTATTCCTGTATAATGTTTTGGATCTTTTTGTTATCTGTTGTAATGTTTCCCCTTTCTTTTTTAATTTTGTTGATTTGGAGTTGCTCTATCTTTCTTTTGGTGAACTGTGGTAAGGGGCTGTCTATCTTGTTTATCCTTTAAAAGAACCAGCTCTTGGACTCATTGATTCCTTGTATTGTTTGCTTTGTTTCTATTTCATTTATCTCTGCTCTGATTTTTGTTATTAATTCTTGTCTGTTGCGTTTGGGATTCATTTTTGTTGTCTTTCAAGTGTCTTGAGTTGCAATATTAAGTTATTTACTTGTGTTCTTTCTATTGTTTTATTTAAGTTATTTATTTATTTATGTGTATGAATGTATTGTCTGCATGTAGGTTTGTGCACCTGTGTCGTGCAATGCTGTGGAGGTCAGAAGAGGGCGTCAGATTCCCCTGGAACTGGAGTTCTCTTGGAACTGGAGTTACAGAGGGTTCTCAGCCACCATGTGGGTGCTGGCGTTCGAACCCGAGTCCTCTGCAAGAGCAGTTGGCGCTTTTAACTTAGAGCTATAAATTTCCCCTCTTAGGACTTAATTAATTAATTAATTAATTAATTAATTAATTTTTGGTATTTTGAGACAGGGTCTCCCTGTAGCTCCAGCTGTCCTGCAACTCACTTTGTAGACCAGGCTGGCCTTGAACTCACAGAGATCTGCCTGCCTCTGCCTCCAGAGTGCTGGGATTAAAGGTGTGTCCCACCACAATCATCTAGGACTGCTTTTAAAGTGTCACAAGTTTTGTTTTGTTGTATTGTTCTTTTCATTTAAATTCAGAAATACTTTTATTTTAAAAAGTGTGTACTCATGATGTCCAGGATTGTCATGCTGATGATTTTGTTGGGGTTGTAGACACAATGTTTCTTGAAAACATCAGTTGTGATTGAGATGATAGAGTTAACTGAGCTGGCAATAATGCAGAACAGGGATTCTGGGCAGTGTTGGGCACATGTTTCAGTCAGGATCACAAGTATGATAGTATTCATGTTAACCAGGTCATCCTGTTAGGTGCCTGGTTTCCTGTGCACTCAGGCTGGGATCATCAATACCTCACATCATTTTAGGCAGTCTCCCAGCTGTTAAGAGTCTCAGTAGCCCCCAGGACAGCTACAGAAGCAAGTATTATTATGGGCTGAGGTGCTGAAGCCACAGCTGAAAACTGTGTCTGCAGTCCTGTTAAAAACATATAGCATCACTGGAACAGGTGGAGTGTTCACTAGCAAGCACACGAACTGGCAGCAGACAAGCTAGTCCATGACCTCCAGAACATTGTTTTGACATATTCAATTCTAAGGTACTTAATTTCAGTTCTAATTTTTAAATTATTTAAATTAGCATACAGTGTATATGCCATTTTTGAACTACATGTGTTTTAGTACATTCTCTTTTCCATTCCTCTGCAGAACATACATGTCATTTCTGATCTCCTGAAGCCTTTAACCCAGAGTACCTCTTTTCTGTTAGTTATACTTTTCCCAATTCTACAACCTTCCTTATCTAATTTTTTGCCCTCTCTTATTCTCAATTCTAGGCTTTTAGACAGAGGAAAAGGACTTGATTTCAAGAAGGGCTAGTCTTTATATTTATATATACATAAGTATATCAGCCTTCAAATTTATAGTCACCCATGAATTCTCAGTATTCATTATTTTATCATGCTTTGAATAGTTTTTGAAGTTCAGTCTTCATATTGGAAATTTTGTTTTTCAGTTCAAAAACCTTTGATTACTTCACTATAGATTAGCAATACAAACATTTTTTGAAGTGTCCTAATTTCCATGGAGTTGAGTTTGTCTCAGATTTTGGTTTTGTATTTTTTGAAACAGGGTCTCCATTTAGCTCATATGGCCTACCACTTGCTATGAAGACCAGGTTGGCTTCCATCTCATAGACACTGGTCTGCCTCAGCCTCCTAGATGCTGGGATTAAAGGTATGTATCACCATGAACACCCTGCCTCTGATTTTTTAACAGTCTCTGACAGTCTAGAACTCCATGAACCTCAAGATGATAAATCTCATTTTCCCTAAGAAAAAATAAGAGGTAATGATATGGGAGAAATGCATAATAGAGAACAGGAATGGGAGGATAGACACACAGGGAGAGGATGGGATAGAGGAGGGAGAGACAGAAGAGAAGGAAGAAAAAGAAGAGCATTAAGAAGAGAAAGAGGAGGGGCAGCTGGCGAGATGGCCCAGTGGTTAAGAGCGCCACCAACTGCTCTTGCAGAGGACTCAGGTTCGATCCCCAGCATCCACATGGCAGCTGAGAACCATCTTTAACTCCAGT
Organism: Rhizomys pruinosus; assembly: GCA_009823505.1. NCBI lineage: Eukaryota > Metazoa > Chordata > Mammalia > Rodentia > Spalacidae > Rhizomys > Rhizomys pruinosus. The sequence continues at coordinate 801,593 of VZQC01005766.1, forward strand.
TCCAGGGAATTCGAAGCCCTCTTTGTCAGGAGTGGTGGTGCACGCCTTTAATCTGAGCACTTGAGAGGCAGAGGCAGGGAGAATCCTTGTGAGTTCAAGGCCAGGCTGGTCTACAGAGCGAATTCCAGGACAGCTGGGGCTACAGGGAAACCCTGTCTTGAAAATACCAAAAAAATAAATAAATAAAAGAGGAGGGGATTAGAGAGGGAAATGGGGCAGAGGGCAGAGGGCAGAGGGGAGATGAAAGAAAAAAGAAGAGAGAATAATACCTAATAATTTTATCCTGAGAACAATACATTAAATCAGACCACATACTCTACTTTGCACCATGATTATTCTGCCTGCTTTATCTCCCCAGGCATTTGATATTATGGGTCCTCCTCTACAGATTTATGAGGTTAGTGAAAAAAGTGAACAGACATAATGGCAGTGTTCTAGAAATATAGTAAAGATTACAAAACAATTATCAGAGAGGTTCAGTGTCTTAGAAAACCATAATTTTGGAGTGTACTCACTGACATAACATTTCTTATGGAAGTCTGTTATTATTTTTACTGTTTTTACCAAACACTGTTAATTATATTTGAATTCACTAAATGTTTTGAAAATTTTTACAAGTTTTTTAATAATTTGCAGTATTTCCAATTATCCCCATTTTGCCTTCAAACCCAGACATGTCTCCCCTCCCTCACAATTTCTTGTCCTCTTCTTCGATTGCTATTGTTACATATACATAATTACATTTATAAGTGTACAAATGTGAATGATGCACTGAGTCAATCAGTGGTGCTCATTGTAAACTCACCTAGGTCAGGGATTTTCCAGGAAAGCCAACAGAAGTAGAAGTTCCAAGAAAGTTGCTGCAATCAGACTACTACTGGCACTGGCCACAAGCCTCAGTTTATCTTGAGATGCTTCTACTGATACCAGCCACAGATCCTCCTATGCCTTAATCCCTCATCTCCTTGCCACCACCTCCTTGTAAACTCACTTCCTTGTGTGCTTGGGTATAAAACTGCCATTCTTGGGACCCTCTAATGCTCATAACCCTAATCCCAACACAGAGAGGCCCAGCCATCATGCCTGAAATAACCCTGGCATCATTTTCATTGGAGTCCTGACATTTCCTCCTCTCCGTGCAGAGTCTACCCTCAAAATGAACCTAACACTCAAGTGTACCTGTATTTAGGGCTCCCAATGTGGGTTTATGTAATATTTCAGAGAGCTAGTCCCAGAAGAAATCTTATGCTCCCTCCCTCCACATCCATTGATTGCCTATAGATCTTCATCTTGAGGAAGAACTTGCGACATTTTCTGCATCCATATTTGTATGCCAACTGGTTTTGTCATTCTGAAGATCTTGTTAGGTTAAAGTTTGGAGACTTTATGGGTACAGCTTCCCTACCATGTCTAGAATCTATTAACTATTTGCAGATGTCTTGTTCCCCTAGCTATTGCAGGCTTTCTTCCTTCTATTCCCAGTTTTCCTTCAGCCTTAGGGGTAGAGTTTGCATTGTAGATGAATCACTTAGAACTGGGTACCTCACAGTCATTTAAACAGTTGTGGAACTTTGTAACAGTTTCCAACTGTTGCAAAATGAAACTTCTTTGAGGAGAGCTTAGAGGAACATTTATCTGTAATATGAGGATGTCCATTTAGAATGCACTAAGAAATTACATTGGTCTAGGAAAGTGACAATAGTAAGACTGGGTTCTTATCTAAGTTCTAAGATCTCGCTACCCTTGTTTGCTTGGCCACATTTTGAGTACCACGTACAGATTCTCTTCTGTTGAGAAGGTCTTAGACAGCTTTTGATTACTCCTCAGATAAAAGTGTCACTATTACACCAATAGAGAAAATTTGTTGGGCCAGTCAGTTGTGGTTCATAGGCTACACAGATTATTAGGAACATTGTTTCCTGTTCTTCTTGTCAGCTTACATATTAACTACTGATACTATGAGAGCTAGTCTTCAGGGAGGATTCCATGTCAGTTCCAGACCACTTGTACCAAGTTCTTTTTCCAAAATATGCCATGTCTTCAGCTACCGAGTCTTACCTTCAATTTCTGGTACACAATCAAGGAATACAGCAATAGCATATAATATTTGGGGAATATATTGGACTATCCTGTCCAACAACTTGAAGTTTCTCTTGCCTACCACTATGACTTTTGTTATATAGCCTTCAGGTATAAACATGCAGTCACAAGTATGTTTTATATGCATTTCTCTGTGGCTTATGAAATAATACATTTCTCTATGGTTCTTCACAGCACCTAAACATTATTTATCTCTCATTCCTCTCTCCTCATATATAACTCCTCCTCCACGGTCAGTTAGAATAACCCTAATTTTTCCCATTTCTCTTTTTATAATGCCTCTGTCCTACCATCCCTCTTTCTTGAGCTTCTTCCCTTTTCTCCCTAAGGTGCCATTCTTTTTTCCCCTTGGCTCCTGCTGTCACTTTAGGATATAAACTCACACCTAAGAATTTGGAGCTAGGATTACTAAATGAGAAAGGACATGTGTTGCTTGTTTGAGTGCAGATTACTTCATTCAGAGCCAAACTTTCCAATTCCATCCATTTACCTGAAAGTTTCATGACTCTATTATTTTACAGCTGAATAGAATTTCATTGTGTAAATGCATCATGTTTGCTTTATGCATTGATCACTTTAGGGACATTTGGGTTGTTTGCATTTCCCAGCTATTGTGAAAAGACCAGCAATAAAAAAGGTTGTAGGATGAAGTTGAAAACCTTTTATATATACCACAGAGTGGTATAGCTAGATCATATGGTAGATGATTTACTTTAGTTTTTCAAGAATTCTTCACACTGATTTTCATAGGTAGTACACCAGGTTGTAATCCCTCCAGTAGTGAGTGAGTGTTCCCCTTTTCTTAAGTCCTCACCAGTATTTGTTGTCAATTGTTTTTTTGTTCAACATCAGGCAATCTGACAGGGCTGAAATCCAAAATTGATTTTTATTTTCATTTTCCTAAGTACTAACCATGCTGAACACTTTTAAGAGTATTTCTGAGCCATTTTAATTTTTTCCCTTTAATTATTCTCTATTCAGATCTGTAACACATTTTCAATTGGGTCATTTGTTGTCTTTTTTTCTCTCATTATGTTTTATTTTTTTCATATTTCATGATTCACACTTTCCCTTTTAATTTTATATTACTCTAAAATTGCATATGTACCCTCCACCCATATAATAAAAAAAGCAGTCTGAAAATAAGTGATAGGCTAATTCTAGTGCCCATTAAGGGATTCACATTATAAGAGCAAAGTTGATTTCAGAAAAAGAGAAATATAACATTAATGATTTTCAGTTTGCCTTACAACTAGGTACTTGGTGATAGCATCCACAAATGAGGGATGCCATTTGTCGTCCCCCACTGCCAGGACTGTGTTACTTCACTTAGCATTATATCTTCTAGCTCCATCAATTGACCTGCAAAGATAATAATGTCATCTTTCTTTACTGCTGCATAGAACTCTATTGTGTACATATAGCATATTTTCTTTATTCATTCATCTGTTGAGGGACACTTGGGTTGGTTCCAGCTCTACACTATTGTGAAGAGAGCTGTAATAAATATAGGTGTGCATGTATCTCTGTGGTAGGATGAGTCTTGTGGGTATATACCCAGTAGTGGTGTGACTGGGTCAGGTGGTAGGCTCATTTTGAATCTTTTAAGGGTTCTCCACACTGCTTTCCATTTGTTTTACGAGTTAACACTTCTACCAGCAGTGGATGAGTGTTCCCCTTTCCCCACAACGTCTCCAGCATTTGGTATCCTTTGTTTTCCTAATCCTAACCAGTCTTATCAAGGTGAGATGATATCTTAAAGTGGCTTTCATTTCCATTTCCTTAATTATTAGCGATGTCGAACACTTTTTAAGATTTTTCTCAGCCATCATTATTTCCTCACTTGTGAAGTCTCTATTCAGCTCTTTACTCCATCTTTTGAGTAAGTCATCTGTTTTCTTACTTCTTTATTTTTTTGAGTATTTTATATATTCTGGAAGTTAATGCTCTGTCTGATGTATCAGCAGATGTTTCCTCACAGTCTGTGGGCTTTCTCTGTATTTCCCTGATTGTTTCTTTTGCTGTACAGAAGCTTTTGAGTTTAATCAGATCCCACTTGTCAATTGTTGACCTTATTTCCTGTGCAGCTGCTGTCTGATTTAGAAAATCTTTTCCTATGCCTATGTCTTGTAGGTTGCTGCCAACGTTTTCTTCTATCATCATTAGAGTTTTTGATTTCACGTTGAGGTCTTTGATTCATTTAAAGTTGATTTTTGTACAGGCCAGAGGTAGGGGGTTGATTTTATTCTTTTACAAGTGGTGATCCCGTTTTGCCAACACCATTTGCTGAAGATGCTGTCGTTCCTCCATTGAGTCTTTTTGGCCCCTTTTTCAAATATGGGGTGGTGGCTGAAATTGTATATCAGACTTCAAACTATACTACAGGGCTGTAGTCATAAAAACAGCTTGGTACTGGCACAAAAACAGACCTGCTGACCAATGGAACAAAATTGAAGATCCAAACTTGAGCACATTTTTTGTATTGATTCTTTGACTTTTGAAATATTTGTATATTCCCCAAGTTAATTCTCTAACATATGTAGAGCTGGCAAAGACTTTTTCCCACTCTGTGAATTTCCTATTCATGAGATTGATTGTTTCCTTTGCTATACTTAAGATTTCAGTTTAATTAGGTCCCATTTGTCAGTTGTTTGCCTCAGTTCCTGAGCAAATGCAGTCTGATTTGGAAAGTTTTTGCACCTACATCTTTTAGAGTATTTCCTATGTTTTCTAACCTTCAGTGTGGGTTCATCCACTGAGTCCATGAAGAGTCCCACTCCTATAAGACACTGTCTTTTCCACCCCCAGAAGCCAACAATTGACAAAAGTTTCTTAGATTGGGTTAAGATTTCTTACCTCTTTTTCTATGTCTATGCTGGGATTTTGTCCGGCCTCAGTTTGCCTAGGATTTGTGCATGCTGTCACACTTGCTGTGAGTTCATGTGTAACTGACCAGCTGTCTGGAAGACTCAGTTTCCTTGTGTTCATCCACCCACTTCTAGCTCTTACAATCTTTCTGTCTGTCTCCTCTTCCACATGATCCCTGATTTTTGGCGACACATGTTTGAAATAGCTACCCTATTCAGGCATAAGTACTCTATGGCCTCCCGTTCTCCACATATCAACTAAGCCTGGGACTCTATTAATCACCATCTCTGTATAAGGAAACTTCTCTGGTGAAAGTTAAAAGATACATTCATCCCAAGTGAAGAGGTTTTTTTTAATATATTTATAATGATTTCTCTATCTGCACTCCCCTTAGCCCCCACCGTACTTCATACATTCTGTCTTATATGATAAAGTCTATGAAGCCAGGTTTGCATCCCCAAATGTTCCTCGTGTGATTCCCTCTAGTAAATCTAGCCTGCTCCATCTACCTAGTATCACTCCCTAAAGGAAGAAAAACTCCTCCTCTCCAAGAACTCATTGGTTGACAATTATTTCTCAATAAGATTGAGGCTTCTTTGCTATTTATCCACTTCTATGCTGGGTTTTTGTCTGCTTTGAGCTTTCAAGGGTCTTGTGCTTACTTTTATCACTGCTGTATAGGTTATATGAGCAAGTCCCCAGCCTCCTGGAAATCTCTTTTTCCTTATAGAGTTCTATCACCCCTGGCTGTGACAATTTTTCCACCCTATTTTCTGCAATAGTCCCTGAGCACTGGGTGGCAAAAATTTGATACAAATGTTCTATACTATGACAGGCAATATACAGTCCCTTATTCTGCACTTTGGATAGTTGTGACATTATGGATTAAGTTTTGATGGCCTAAGTCAGGAGATGCATTAAAATTTGTTCATTGGGTTTGGGCACAACTGCTTGTAAATTGGTTTTACATGAAGGATGCTTGTACTCACAAATTATCACCTATTGTTAAAAAAAATGAAAACAAAACAAAACAAAAAAGCAGAGAAAGATGCAGAAAACTTATGGCAAAATGCACGATCTGCGATGGGTAGGGGTGGGGTGGGGGGGAAGGGAAGGGAATATATGCCTGAACTGAATTGGAAAATGATGTATGAAATACACAAAGCATCAATAAAAATAAAAAAAGATTTAAAGAAAAAAAATTTGTTCATTCCCTGTTGGGCTATGCTCACTGAGATTTGAGCATAGAAGTTACATTTTATGTAGGTCACTTAAGGTTGGGCATTTCATAGGTAGCTATTCTTTGCATTTGACCAGTTATAAATCTCTGAAATATTCTACATTTTTTGCAAAAACTACCCTTTTTGATGAATGGTGAGAACACTTGTCTGTTAATATAAGGATAACTATTTAGAATACAGTAAGAAATTATTTTGGCCTAGGGACATGGCTAAAGTATGATTTTCTTTTTCTGTTATCCATGACCTCTTTGGTCATGTGTTTTTGATTGCCTACAATTCAAAGCTATGGAAGTTAAACTCTGAATCACAAGAATTAATGAATTTAGCTAAAATGAATTACTGCTAACCTCGGCTTCTCAGAATGCCATAAATGCATTCATTTCTCATTATGTAGTGTTACATCATTCTTCTCTTTTGGCCTGGTCTCTTTCTGCATTTAGTTTTCCAGGAATAGGTAAGTCAAATTCTACAGGACAAAACCCATGGCTTCATTATCAGGGGCATTTTAAGTTTTTCTTACCAATGCTACATAATTTGATACCTAGTTTCTAGTGTATGAAAATGTAGCACATCCAGACTGTTAGGATATAAAAAAGGACCGTGCATTCCCCAGCCCCCAGATAAAAAGGCACATGAGGCTTAGGTCACTCCAGGAACATGCTTTACTTCCATTTGGGTCTGCCAGTGAGCCACCTGCCGTCACATGGTGGAACTGAACAGCATGGCAGGACAGAGAGAGGAGGGCAGAGAGGCAGAGAGAGAGATGGTGGCTGGGGTCCACCCATTTATGCCCATGGGGCGGGACCTCAGGTACAAGGGAAGGGGTCAGAAAATTGAAAGCTTCTGGAGGAAGTGGGTACCTGTGTGCCCCTTGGGATTGTGGGAAACCTAGACCTAACAAATACCATAATGTTTACTACCTATAGTCTGTTTTTCTCACTACTCCATGATTGAACATTTAGAAAGAGTAGCTTGAGAAGGGTGGAGGTAGTTGTGAGGATAATATTTAGATTCGCATTTTGAAATAATTAAAACACCTGATTATGGAAGATCTGTTTTTATTAAATGCTATGAAGTTTTATAGAGTTTAAGGGAAAAAATGCACATCATTTGCAGTTTCATAATTGCGTGAACAGTCTTCGAAATTTTCTAGTTAATACTGAACAACGATTAGTTTAAAAGAAGCTAATTTCATTTGTAACGGTGAGGTCTTTAGTTTTAAAGCAGGAAGGATTTTTATAAAGCTATAGTACCAGAAATTATTATGAATTGTTCTTATAGTAACATTGAACACCTAATTGAAATTCTTAAATATTTAAAGGAATTTGGGGAGAAGTAGAAGAGTGAAGGATGCAGTAATTTTTATTTTTTTATTTTTAAGGGATTCTACAATATAATGACACAATTGTTTGCAGATAACATTGATGTTACTCAGTATGTCATACAATTAGGTAATTGGTGCATTTTGCAAGTATCTATGTCCAAATTTTGAACAACCCAAGGTTCCCATAGTCCAGTTGGAGAAGCTTGTATGCACAGGCATGTTGATCAATCAGGAGTCCAGACTATATTCCTGTAGTCTCATGATTCACCCCTATCTCTCCACAGCCCTTACAATCTACCACGCCTCCTCTTCCGCAGTTTGTTCCCTGGGCTTTGGGAAAGGGGCACAAGTGGGTGAGAAGAAAACAGTCTAATTTCTTTGGAGTTGTCATTTTGGACTCCGGTCTGTTCAGTTTGTTTCCCTTCATGGATTGACAGCTTTCACAGTGATACCCTTTTCAGTCATACTAACAAAGCTCAAGCTATTGGATGTACAGGCATTTAAGCAGTACCACTTATTGTGTCAAGCTAAGCTGTGAGCATAGACACAGATGCTTGGATGGTATGCTAATCCGCAAACTGTGGTTTCTCTATAAAGGGTGACAAGTTCTTATTGTGGCTTATAACATCGCCTAACCACTAGAGGACATAAGCTTGTGGCATCCGCTGTGAGTTATTCCTCCAAGGAGAGAGCTAATAGCCAAATAGTTTTGGGATATAATATAGACACTTGGCTGCCACTGTTGCACTGTATCTCCAGGCTGTTGAGGTGTAGCTGATATTTTCGGAGGAGTCTTGTTTGTCTCAGGGAGACCAATATTTTGCTGTATTGCTGTAGTGGCCTTTGGTAACGCTCTCTAGCATTTCAGAGGCCAGTTGTACGCTAGCAGGTGACGTCTCATAACATTTTTCATGCTCACACCAGGTCTTCGACAACAGGGACTTACTGCCTTTCTCCTTGCATATATCCCATTTATAGGCAAAAGGCCTTTATAATTTGGGGGGGCGGGTTTGAATCCCCTAGCCAACATCTCCTAGGCAGAATAATTCATTGCTGATGTCAGAGCTTTCCTGTAGTAATATATTTTGCTTAATTACACAACTTATAAACACTTTACTATTGAATTTGGCTCTAGATAGAGAAATATCCTTTCACAGTTCCTATGCCTATCAATCAGTTAATACGTTATGCCTGTTTTATAGGAAATTACCACTGTAACAATTGGCTCTAGTTTACAGTTAGGGAGTGGTTTCATTACCATCATGTTTTTCTTTTTCCTATAAAGGGGAGAGGTAGGAAGGTTTCTCAGCATCTGGAAGGTAAACTTCATTAGGGCCCATTAAAAACAGTCAACCCCAATATTATTCAGAGAGATGCTCAGTGTCCGTGACTCAGGCAGTCTGAGGTTCCTCATTCCTTAATGTTCAGATGGGTCAACCTCTCTGCTGGCATTCCCCAGTTCATCCTGCGCAGCCATTGACTGTATGCTACTTATTTGGGAAGGAAATTTAAGCTTAATTCATTTAAATTGTCCTACAAGTAAAAGAAAGTGTTATAATGCGATGTTGTGTAATTCAGAATAAATATATAGGCCATTTGTATACCTTAACCCAATACAAATTATAAATAAAACAATTAACATTTTATATTCCCAATTACTTCAATTGTATTACCATTTCCACCAAAACCTACTCCTAAATTTAACTAATCTAAACAATTCACTAAGCCTTAAAGTATCCTATACATGGTGGATAAAGCTTGGGCAGAGTTGAGTACCTGCTAAATAAATTTTGCCCAATAAACACTTTGCTCTTTAACGCTATATGACTGGACTAAGACTTCTACTTATTTGGGAAGTAAAATTTAAGCTTAATTCCTTTAAATTGTCCTACAAGTAAAAGAAAGTGTTACACTGTGATATTGTATATTTCAGAAAAATATAGAAACCAACCCAATACAAACTATAAATAAAACAATTAGCATTTTAATTTTTTTTAATTTTATTTATTTATTTATTTATTTTTGTATGTGTATGAGTGTACTGTCTGCATGCAGGTTTGTGCACACGTGTCGTGCAATGCCGCAGAGGTCAGAAGAGGGTCTCGGATTCCCCTGGAACTGGAGTTCTCCTAGAATTGGAGTTATAGACGGTTCTTAGCCGCTATGTGGGTGCTGGGGATCGAACCCGGGTCCTCTGTAAGAGCAGTCGGTGCTCTTAACCGCTAGAATATCTCTACAGCCCCATAATTAGCATTTTATATTCCCAGTTAGTTCAAATGTCAGTATCTAGCTCCTTTTATTTTTTAGCACAAGAATCCTTCATATAAAACCAATTTGCAAGCATTTGTGCCCCAGCCCACACAGCCCAAGGCTCCCACCATCCAGCTGGAGGGGATTGACTGTTCAATCAAGTTGATCAAATAAGTGTACAGACTATATTGTCATAGTTTTACCATTCACCCCAATCGCAGCCCCTAAAATATACCACTCCCCCTCTTCCACAGATTATTCCTCTGGCAGGCAGTATTAAAGGCTATGCCAGAGGGATCTGGTCCCTTTTTTCCTGTGTCTTGCCTCTCTCTCACTGGTGAGTTTGTCTTGCTGCTGTGATTAACCCTATAGATCCCAGCAAGACCAACAGATCTCCTGGAATCCATCTGGCCTTCAGCACCAGATTGGGACTACTGAGACATCCAGCCTTGCAGACTGAGCAGTTCTCTGGATTCTCAGCTTCTCCAGTGTGGCACGGCTACTGTTGGACTCCTTGAGCTCTATCATGTGAGCAAATCAATAAATTGTATATAGCTATATATTCGTCCTGTTGCTTCTGTTTCTTTAGAGAACCAAGACTAATACAGATTTTGGTACCAGGAGTGGTTCTAGAGAAACAAAATTGAAAGGATGAATTTCTTTATTGGGATTGGTAGTTTCTGGAGCCAGCTCTCCAACCCAATGAAGCATAGAGTTACTGAAGGCTCTCCTGGTGGCATGAAGAGGAATGATAATCCTTGGTGCAGACTATTTGATGTAATTTTGAAGATAGATCCATTTGACTCACCTAACTCGCCTCTTGTGAGAAACAAAGAATTTAGCGACTCTATATATAACGTCTGAGAAACTGCAGAAAAATAAGGAAAATAATGATGTTGCCTTGTTGCTCCTAGCATCTCTGGATTAAGTGATAGAGGAAAACAAGGAGCCCAGTGATAAAATTAACCAGCTCCAGATTTGAATCAACAGTTTAAAAGTTTCCAAGTGTGCTCTGGAAGAGCATCTTCTCTCCAGCAGCCAAAGAGCTAAAGCAGCAGAAAATCAACCTGGAGCACTTATTATACGTTTGGCTGATTTACAATGCAAATTTAATTCCCAGGTGGGAAGAGTGTCAGCAGTCAAAGTGAGAGCACTGGTGGAGAAAGGGTGGAACCCTGAAACTTGGGATGGAGATGTGTAGGAGAACCATGATGATGAGGATTTTGAACCCTCAGATTCTGAGGGATTTTCTTTATCTGAGGAATTAATCTCCCCACCCTCATCAGAGAATCCACACCCTGCAGATCCCTCCTCCCCACCCTTGACTGAGGAATCTAATCTCCCCCTCCCAGTGGGAGCTAATGTCCCTCAGGGCCCAACAATTGCTGCCTCTAGACCTATAAAGAGATTGAAGGCTAAGCAAGTCCCTCAAGGTGAGATAGTGTGGTCCACAAGGAGGTGCACTACACCACTAAAGAAATTAATGAGTTTGTGATTCATTCCAGCAAAAGCCCAAGGAATATGTGTGGAAATGGATTTTGAGGTTAAGGGATAATGGAGGAAGGAATATAAAATTGGATCACAATGAGTTTATCGATATGAGCTCACTGAGGAGAGATTCTAGGTATAACTTGGAGGCTTGAGCAGTTAAAAAAAGTGTTAGAAGTTTATTTGAATGGTTGGCTGACTTATTTATTAAAATATGGCCTACTAACAGTGAGTTAGAGATGCCTGATATTCCTTATTCTTTATCATATTGATGAAGGGATTGTGAAGGTCAGGACGATGGGCATGCTCGAGTGGATTCAAAATGTAAAACGACATTCTCCACAATATGAGGACCAAGAGGACATGCCTTTCACTGAGTTTATTAGATGGAAAGTACTGAGTGAGACACCAGAACATTTGAAGAGCTTTGTTTTTGCTCTATTTCTTACGCTAGACCTGACAGTTAGAGAAGTTGTTGCTCACTTGCATAAATTAAATGTACACGTAATAGGTTTAACAGGACCTCAGGATAGGCATCATGTGGCAGCACTGAATCACAGAAGGCCAGATGAGCATAGTTATCATAGTTATCATAATGGGCGGCAAAGGCAAAACAATGCCTACAATGGCATGACCCAAAATGATCTTTGGAACTGGCTAATTAATCATGGTGTTCCCAGGAACCATATACATAAGAAGAGTACTAAGTTTTTATTTGATCCGTATAAGCAGAAAACAAATGATAGGAAGTCAACATTGGATTTCAGCAGTAGCGAATCCCATTCAGTTAACCAGTTTCCAGACTTGAGACAGTTCATATACCCAGAACCCCTTGAATGAAGGGGTGGCCGGGTTCTGATGAGGAAGGAGCTAGTCACAATACCAAAGAGTTATGCTGTTTGCCTTCCTCGTGTCCTTCCCCAGAGGGACCTGAGGCCTTTTTCTAGGGTAACTGTACACTGGGGAAAAGGAAATAATCAGACTTTTGAGGCCTATTGGATACTGGTTCTGAGTTGGCACTGATCCCAGGAGACCCTAAAAAGCATTGTGGCCCTCTGGTTAAATTAGGGGCCTATGGAGGTCAGGTGATAAATGGAGTTTTGGCTGAAATCCGACTCACAGTGGGCCCAGTGGGTCCCAGAACTCAATCTGTGGTTATTATCCCAGTCCCAGAATGTATAATTGGGATAGATATAATTAGAAATTGGCAGAATCCCCACATTGGTTCCCTGACCTGTGGAGTGAGGGCTCTTATGGTTGGAAAGGCCAAATAGAAACCATTGGTGTTGCCTCTACCAGGGAAAATAGTGAACCAAAAACAGTATTGTATCCCTGGAGGGACTGCAGAAATTAGTGCCGCCATCAAGGATTTGAAAGATGCAGGGGTGATGATTCCTACCACATCTCCATTTAACTCTCCAATTTGGCCTGTGCAAAAGACAGATGGATCGTGGAGAATGACAGTTGACTATCAAAAACTCAACTAAGTAGTGACACCAATTGCAGCAGCTGTACCAGATGTGGTATCCTTTCTTGAGCAGATTAATATATCTCCTGGTACCTGCTATGCAGCTATTGACCTGGCCAATGCTTTCTTCTCAATACCTGTTCATAAGGACCACCAGAAGCAATTTGCTTTCAGCTGGCAAGGCCAACAGTATACCTTTACTGTCTTACCTCCAGGGTATGTTAACTCTCCAACCTTGTGCCATAACTTAGTTAGAAGGGACCATGATCACCTGATTCTTCCACAAAATATCACACTGGTCCACTATATTGATGATGTTATGCTGATTGGACCCAGATAAGAGGAGGTAGCAGCTAGTCTAGACTTCTTGGTAAAGCATATGTGCTCGAGAGGTTGGGAAATAAATCCAACTAAAATCAACTAATCCAATGTTGACTTCCTATCATTTGTTCCAGAGCTTTTCTGCTTATACGGATCAAATAAAAACTTAGCACTCTTCTTATGTATATGGTTCCTGGGAATACCATGATTAATTAGCCAGTTCCAAAGATCATTTTGGGTCATGCCATTATAGGCATTGTTTTGCCTTTGCCGCCCATTATGATAACTATGATAACTATGCTCATCTAGCCTTCTGTGATTCAGTGCTGCCACCTGATGCCTACCCTGAGGTCCTGATAAGTTTCTACCTCTGTGAAGTTTCTAGGAATTCAGTCGTGTGGAGCATGTAGAGACATTCCTTCTAAGGTAAAAAATAAGATGCTGCACCTGGCCTCTCCCTCCACCAAGAAAGAAACACAGCGTTTAGTGGGCCTTTTTGGATTCTGGAGTCAGCACATTCCTCCTCTGGGTGTGTTACTATGACCCATATATCAGGTGACACAGAAGGCAGCAAAATTTGAATGGGGCTTGGAACAGGCAAAGGCTCTTCAACAGGTCCAGGCTGCAGTGCAGGCTGCTCTGCCCCTAGGGCCATATGATCCAGCAGACCCAATGGTGATTGAGGTGTCAGTGGCAGATAGAGCTGCTGTCTGGAGTCTCTGGTAGGCTCCCATAAGGGAATCACAGAAGAGGCCCTTGGGATTTTGGAGTAAGGCTCTACCTTCATCTGTAAACAACTATTCTCCTTTTGAGAGACAGCTCTTAGCCTGATATTGGGCCTTAGTGGAAACTGAACGTTTGACAATGTACCACCAAGTCCCATGCGACCTGGGCTGCCCATCATGAGCTGGGTGTTATCTGACCCACCAGACCATAAAGTAGGACATGCAGAACAACAGTCCATTATCAAATGGAAGTGGTACATACATGAGAGGGCCTGGGCAGTCCCTGAGGGCACAAGCAAGCTACGTGAAGAAGTTGCCCAAATGCCTATGGTTCCCACTCTTGTTACAATGCCTCCTGTGCTCAAGCATACACATATGGCTTCATGGGGTTTGCCCTATGATCAGTTGACTGAGGAAGAGAAGACTAGGGTCTGGTTTACTGATGGTTCTGCACACTATGCAGGCACCACCCAGAGGTGGACAGCTGCAGCATTACTGCCTATTTCTGAAACAACCCTAAAGGACACTGCTGAAGGAAAATCTTCACAGTGGGCAGAACTTCGGGCAGTGCACATGGTTGTGCATTTTGCCTGGAAGGAGAAATGGCCAGAGGTTCGATTATATACTGATTCATGGGCTGTAGCCAATGGTTTGGCNAGTGCTTTTGCCAGGAGATACAGCAAACGTTCCATCGAACTGGAAGCTTAGACTTCCCCCTGGCCACTTTGGGCTTCTACTGCCCTTAAGCCAACAGGCTAAGGAAGGAATAACAGTAGTAGGAGAAGTGATTGATCCAGACTACCAGGAGGAAATTGGACCTTTTCTCCACAATGGGGGCAAGGAAGATTATGTCTGGAAGGCAGGAGATGCTGTCGGGCGCCTTCTGGTGCTACCATGTCCTATGATTAAGGTCAATGGGAAACTCCAACTACCCAAACCAGACAGGACAACAAATGGCCCAGACCCTTCAGGGATGAAGGTATGGGTCACTCCTCCAGGGAAAGAGCCAAGACCTGCAGAGGTGCTTGCTGATGGTGGAGGAAATACAGAATGGTAGTAGAAGAAGGTAGTCATAAATATCAGCTGAGGCCACAGGACCAGTTGCAGAAACATGGATTATAATAGATATTAACTTTTGTCCTATTTGGTTAAGAATGTGCATATATATATATATATATATATATATGTATTAAGCAGATACTTGTGTTGTTCCCTTTGAACTGCAACTGAGATAAATGTTAAGTGTCGTCATATTTAGGTTATTAGATACTGAAGGACCAAGTGTTCCTTAAGGACATTACCACCTACTCTAAGATATAAAGCTTTGCTATTGCACATGAGACACTTATAACTTGTTAGGTTGAATTATGACCTTGCCATTGTTTGCAATTGACATTTAAGCATAACATAAGGAGAGGCTATTTATTGGGTGTCAAGTTGACAAGGGGTGGACTTGTGATGGTTAATCCTGGGTGTCGATTGGATGAAGGATCATATAAGAGAAAAAGTATCTTCAGATTGGACTACCTCAACCCGGATGGCCCACCCCAAATGTGGGCATTACCTTCTACTGGCAGCAGTATTAAAGGCCATGCCAGAGGGATCTGGTCCCTTTTTTCCTGTGGCTTGCCTCTCTCTCACTGGTGAGTTTGTCTTGCTGCTGTGATCAACCCTATGGATCACAGCGTGTACTGAGACTGGCAGATCTCCTGGAATCCATCAGAACTTCAGCACCAGATTGGGACTACTGAGACATCCAGCCTTGCAGACTGAGCAGTTCCCTGGATTCTTAGCCTCTCCAGTGCAGCACGGCTACTGTTG
Source organism: Rhizomys pruinosus (assembly GCA_009823505.1). Classification (NCBI taxonomy): domain Eukaryota; kingdom Metazoa; phylum Chordata; class Mammalia; order Rodentia; family Spalacidae; genus Rhizomys; species Rhizomys pruinosus. Next base: position 817,199 of record VZQC01005766.1, read on the forward strand.
GACTCCTTGAGCTCTGTCACGTGAGCAAATCAATAAATTGTATATAGCTATATATTTGTCCTGTTGCTTCTGTTTCTTTAGAGAACCCTGACTAATACACTGGGTTAAATTTACATAGTATTAAAACAAGTCTTAATCACTTATTGTCATATCCATAGATTAGTGCACCTTTCAATTCTCACCAAAGAAGCTTCATCTTACAACAGACAGTAATCAACCAGTCAACATGCAGAGAATAGGAGACTATTGAGTGTTCTGGTCCAAATGGGACACCTATAACGCAATCTTTCTTCCAGGGATCATTGAGGAAGAAGGAGCTAAAAGATTTTAGGAACCAGATGTGGTAGATGAACACAGGGAAAATGTAATGAGGACACTAATTAAACTCAATAGTCTCTCTCTCTCTCTCTCTCTCTCTCTCTCTCTCTCTCTCTCTCTTCATATTAGACTAAATTGGGTGGTGATCACTAAGGGGAATTGGCCATAGGAGAGGGCATCTAAAAATACCATCAAATTATACTTTTCAAAAATGTCAGTAAATAAATAAAAATAAAAGTAAAAATATAATTGAAGAGAATGTGTCATTGTACAGGGAGTGATAATAGTAGAGAGGGTCTAACAATGATAAAAAATTATGAAATTCTCAAAAGTTAATAAAACCTTTGAATCACCATATCCCAATTCGTGGACATAGACAGAGAGGACCTGTGACTGTCATTCATGCCTCTGGTATACGCTGGCTGGAAAAGCTAGCTCACACACACCTAAGCTCAAGCCAGATACTCTTACAATTCTCTTTCAAGATAAATTCTTGCTATTTAACCAAGATGGGCCTTCATTTGTAATCCTTCTGCATTTACTTCTACAGTGCTAGATTGTCCAATTTAGATTACCTTAACTATGAAAAATTATGTTTTCTCCTGTATTTACTTTCAGGAGTGTTCATAAAAAACAGTAAAATAATATCTTTCATAGAATTGTGGTAGTAGAAATATCTTCAGTTTTGAAATTTAAGGTTTTGTTATGGTACTGAAAATGGTATTGAAGACAATCTGGTTGACATGATATTAAAATAAACTTTTTGATGGTTCCTAGTGTAGAAAAACATTAAAGTGTGCTAACTATATATTCCAGAAAGATACTCTAAATTAGAAGGAAGATAATGTCAAGAATATCATTCATTGGAAACCTCAATTATTCCCCAGTACTCAGAATATATCAACATTTTAGGATTTGCAGGAAGAATTTATGTGGCACTCTTGCATTATCTCCTTATTTTTAAATTATTCCTTGATCCCATTTACATATGTTCACACAGAATTTCAGAAGTCAAAGCCAAAGGCATCAGGTCCAACTTTTGAGGTGATGATAAAAGGGAATCTGTTGGCCTGATTCCCAGTACAACTGAAACATATTACATAACAATGTTCTTTGTAGCGGATTAAAATTTTATTGTGTATATATACCACATATTATTTATCTATGCCTCGGAAGATGGACACCCAGGCTATTCATTAATTTAGCTATTGTGAACAGTCCTGCAATAAACCTCAACATTCAAGTACCTCTGTGATATATTGACTTGGAATTTTTTAGTTAAATACTCAAAATACTAAAGCTGGGTCATATAAAATATATTAGCTGTTTTTCTGTGGGTGTGATCAAACACTTTGACTGAGACAACTTATAAAATGAAGGGCTTATTTGAGCTTATGGTTCCAGGGATAATGGTCCATAAGGACATGGGAGGCATAACAGCAAAGGTGGCCTAGCAAGGCTTAAACACTCTTGTAGCCCACACCCAGTGATGTGCCTCCTCAAACTTGGTCATACCTTCTATGTTCTCCCAAAACAACACCAACAACTGGGGACAAATTGTCCAAATACATGGATCCTATGGAGGACATTCTTATTCAAACCATGGGAGATCTACTTTTGTTTTTCAGGAAACCATAACAGTACTATACATAATGGATGCACCAGTTTGCTTACTGAATAAAAGTGTGTAAGGGATCCCTTTGAATCTTCATCAGTAATTATTGTTTTCTTACAAAGTGTTATTTTTGTCTTGCTGATTTAAAATTCTCCTTTATCTTTGATATTCATCCATGCACAGTGATATATCTATGTGTCTCTGATTGCTTATCTGATATACAATGCATTAAATCTCCTAGATGAATAAGATTTTCTCAAAGAAAGTTGATAAAAATTCAGCCATTAGTACTTAAAATATTTTCTCCTCATTATCTCTCTCTGGCCCCTCTGGTTCACATTGTACATGTTGACATAATTAATAATGTCCTTCATGTCTATTTGTCTTTAATCATTTGTCTTTTTAAATTTTCTCCAAAAGTTTTGACTTACATAATCTATATGGATTTATTTTCATGTGTGTTTAAATATTCTACACTATGACTTCAAATCTACTGTTTGTGTATTTTCTTTTTTCTTTTTTTTTAATTTAATTTTTATTGATGCTTTGTGCATTTCATACATTTTTTCCAATTCAGTTCAGGCTTATTTCCCTTTCCCTTCCCCCCCACCCTCACCCCATCTCAGATCATGCATTCTGCCATAACTGTCCTGCATCTTTCTCTCAGTTTATTTTTTCTTCATTTTTAGCTATAAGTGATAATCCATGAGTACAAGCATCCTTCATGCAAAACCAATCTGCAGGCTGTTGTGCCCAAACCCCTACAGCCCCACCATCCAGTGGGGGGTGACAGGTTGTTTGTTCAATCAAGTTGATCAAATGAGTGTCCAGACTACATTGCTGTAGTTTCACCATTCACCCCAATCACAGCCCTTACATTCTACCACGCCCCCTCTTCTGCAGATTGTTCCCTGTTTGTGTATTTTCTAAAACCATTGAATTCTATAGTGTAATCTGTAAACTACGTGCTATATGAATTAAACATTTAAAAAATACATAAAAGAAAGTAAATGAGTACTTTGTTTCCACTGCCATGCTTTCAAACTGTCAAATAGAGGGTCTGATTTAGGGAAACTTGGCACTGTTGTCTGATACCATCTAGATAATTCCTAGAGGTTCTAACTGTTGGTTAATGCTGGCAGACTAGAAATGTATGGGAAAAGAACTCAGAGATTAGTGGTGACAGAAGAAATAATTAGATAATACACATATTTTAAAAACATTTAGGTTCTACAAAAGCTATGTTATGCCCCCTGAAATCACAATGAGAAGATAATAAGATGTGGAAGGAGGTGGGCTAGGGAATACTGAAGATTTTGTTGAACCACCAAGATGTCCCTGGAAATATATTGTGTCATCAACTTACAGAAATTACTTGACGTATCTATATTTGTTCTGAATAGCGATCTAATCTCTTTTCCAGGTTTCTATGTCCATTAGTCAATAAAGAAAGGCATTTACGATTTACAAGAGAATATCTCTATAACAGCTCAGAACCAAATTAATAAAAAGTTCCTTGAGTACTGACACTTAGGCAAAATAAAATACAGGAGGCTCCTGTACGGAGTTGCATAACAATGGATACTTCTACCAAGGATCTGTTGGACCAGGGGATCCAAGCCCCACAAAAGAGGAAGGTCTCCTTGCCTCCAAACCGGGCATATCTGCAGCGAAGAGAGGAAAGGCCCTGCTGTCTGAAGACCTGTTATAAACATGGGAAAGATGTTGGAGACCGCAACTTGCAAGCCATACTGATGGCCTCTGGAATCCAGAGAGTGTCACCAAAGGACACTTTACCATAAGCACTATGGGTCTCCTTGACGTCAACGCCAAAACCTCCATCAGCATCATCTATACCTCACTTGACTGGAAATACTGTGCAGCAGTGGCCGGCATATGTCTGTATATCCCAATTCTATTGGCTTATTGGCTCTCTCTTTGGAGTAATAACCCATGGCTGTTGCCACAGGCTTACATCCTCTCATGGTTAGGAGATGTTCTAAACCCACGATGACCCTGTCATACTAACAGAAAAAAATTAATTCATGATTAAAATAACCATCCAAACGTTGTGTCTCTACACTGTAACCACCATTACCAAAATATAATGTTTACATACTTACATATCCAATTTGCAAGTGCCTTCATTCAGTAGGACGGACAGCTTTCTATTATTACTGTTTCAATACCTATATATCTAATTGGGAGTGCTTCATTAGTAGGATTGAAAGGTTTGCCTGGACAAGCTGGCAGCAAATGAAAGAAAACAGCCACATTGATCTAGAGACCAAGCCATCAGCTCCAGAGAAAGAGACTGTTTTTGCACTGCACTCCCACGTGTGCCCTTTCTACGGGCCTAGTAACCAATTCTGCGGAAGAGGAGGCGCGGTAGAATTTAAGGGCTGCGAATGGTGTGAATGGTGAAACTACAAAAAAATAGACTGGACCACCCTCATTTTGATTAACTTGATTGAAATACAAGCCACCCCCACCCCTCCGCTGGATGGTGGGACCCATGAGCTGTATGGGTTTGGGCACAACTGCTTGCAAATTGGTTTGTCATGAAGGATGCTTGTACTCACAAATTATCACTTATTGTTAAAAAAAATGAAAACAAAACAACAACAAAAAAACCCAGAAAGATGCAGAAAAGTTACGGCAGAATGCATGATCTGGGATGGGTAGGGGTGGGGCGGGTTGAAGGGAAGGGGATATATGCCTGAACTGAATTGGAAAAAGATGTATGAAATACACAAAGCATCAATAAAAAAAAAAAGAATTTTATTTGAATAGTCACAACAGGATTGTCTCTCAGAAGTTTATAGCTAATACTGGCCCATTAAAAATAGCAATTTGGGAAACAGAGAGAGATGACTTAATGGCCAAGAACACTTGCTGTTCTTCCAGAGGATCAAGGTTTTGTTCCATGCACTTATATCGCAGGAAACAACAGTATGAAACTATTTTCAGAGGATCAGAAATCCTCGTTTGGCCTACAAAGGTATTGAACTGTGGGCAGGAGTGGGCTTTCAGGAACTCAGCTCTGAGCTGACTTACACACCTGCACATACTTTCCTGGGCCCGCCCCACAAGCTGGAGCAGCACGTGGTGTAGGAGTCTGGGATTGGCTACTAGGATGTTACAATATCTGTTATAAACAGCCTGCTCTTTGAAATAAATTGGAGTTGTACCCATTGCTTGTGTCTGGAGATGAGATGGAGCAGTCTCACGTGTGTACTGTCTTCATTACTTGCCCCCATGAGGGTTTAACTCCTACATTACATAGCATGCTTTCACTTACATACATGCAAGCAAAATCTTCATAGACAAGAAATAAAAGAAAAAAGAAATAAATAAAACAATTAACAAGGTGTGGTTTGATGGCACATATCTTTAATCCCAGGACATGGGAGGAAAAGGCAGCTGGATCTCTAGGAAAGGTTCAGCAGTCTGGTCTGTATTGCAATTTCCAGGCCAACTGAGGTTAACTTGAGACTCTGTTTCAAAAGAAAATTAAAAAAATGGCAAACATTGGCTGGATAAATGGCTCAGTGATAAAGATAGAGTTGTATACTTAAAGAGGACCTGAATTCATTTCACCCATGTAGAAGAGCTTAAAACCAACAAAGCACAACCCCAAAGTATCTGACAACCTCTTCTGGACTCCCCTGCTATCTTCACTCAAACATTTCTTCACACAGATGTACACAGATACACATATTTTAAAATAGCTGGACATGGTGGCCCATGATTTTATTCAGAAATTGAGAAGCAGAGCACATGGATTTCTATGAGTTCAAGGCTAACCTGGTCTATATGGGTAGTTCCAGGCCAGAGCTACATAATGAGACTCTGTCACAAAAAGAATTAAATAAATTAGAAAAAGTAGGAAGCATGCAAATTTTGGAAAAGTAAATCTAAGTTATAGAACAGCAGCTCTTTTCTTTTCAGTTCCAAACTTGAAGAGTGCTTATGAGATAGGGGGAAATAAAGTTTGTAAATTCAGCAAAGAAATAGAAGAGGAAGATGAATACCCAGATTAATGCTACGTGGATTTTGCTTTTGCAGCTGAAACACTTAGAACAGAAAAAAATAAATTCAATACATTTTGGATTTTGATTATGAATCAAAATTTTATGAATTTAAACATATTTTTTTTTTTTTTTTGGTCTTTTCGAGACATATTTTTGAAAAAAATTAGCTTCAAATATCATTTCTGATTATTTTATCTCACCCCCTTTTATGCTCTTTGCACTACTTGAGTGCACAAAATCATCTTCTTAACAGTACTCATAGAATCCTGAAGATCCAAACACCTTCATTCATTTTTCATGATGTTTCAGATTATAATCTCACATGATATTCACACATTTTCTCCCCAGTTTCTTTACCTCCTTGTCCATATTTTTCTCTAGGATTTTAAAGTTGAAGACATTAAAAAGTCTTTGTCTAACAAGTCTTATGTTTATGAGTAAGCAGAAATAATTTCTGTCAATTCACGGACCATGATTTATTTTCTTCTGTCTTTTTGTTGTTCTTGTTCAAATCCAGTCATCTAAATATCTCAATGTAATCACTCTACAATCATTTTTCTTAATTCCTTTACATTTACTGTTGAGTTTTTCTTGCTGAAGCTGTGATAGCATACTAGATTATTTATGGATACAATCTATTTCATATAGCATTACTTAAGTTCCTTATCTTATGTAAAACTGGTATTGTGAATGCAAAATGTGTATTAAGAAATAGAACCAAGCAAAGTAAAAAACAAATTCTCACCAATATTTGCAGATCGTGTCTCCTGCTTCTGTCCTTCAACAGTTCTCTGGAGTATAATTACCATAATTATTACCTTGAGATTTCTCAGGTGTTTTCTGAAATAGTGCTTTGACTTGGGCACACATCATTTTCATTTTAATTTAAAAAATGGGAATCTGGAGTGGAGAGGTAGCTCAGTTTTTAAGAGCATTGGCTGCTCTTGCAGAAGCCTGGGATTTAAATCCCAGGGCACTTATGCCTGATAACAATAATCCATAACTCCAGTTCCAGAGAATGCAACGCAATACATTCATATACCCATACACATAAAATTAATTTAAAAAATTTGAACTTGTATATTTGTGGATTTTAGCAATATAATAGTGTGTTTTTATAAATGTATACACTGTGAATTGTTATATGTTAACATATAAATTAATTCATATAAATTTTATGATGAGAACATGAAGTTCTATGTATATCATATACTATCTATTTAACTATATACCTCTGATATATATCCTGTAGTATATTATATATTGGGGTTGTGGGTGGGTGTGTGTGTGTGTGTGTGTGTGTGTGTGTGTATTGATTGTAGTCACCACAATGTAACTTGGATGTATTGGAGTTATTTCTGTTGTCTCACTGAAACTTTGTGGACTTTGACCAATATCTATGTCTTCAGTTTCTTCTAATCCTGTAGTCAATGGTACTCACCATTAAACTTTCTGTTACTAAAATTTCAATTAATATTGATTTCAAATTAAATTATATGGTATTTGTCATTCTGTGTGGAATTACACTTAATATAATCTACCAAATTAATTTTTGTCACAAATGATTAAATTCAGTTATTTTACAAATGTAGTTCTTTTCCAAAATATATACATAACATACATTACCCATTCATTCATTAATGGACACTCATATTGAAACCATATCATGTTGTTTTTATTTAATTTTTTGTGAACATCATACATGAGTAAGTTTTCAAAACATTACCCTCTGTCCCATTCCCCCACCAACTCCTCCATATCGCTCCCTACTCCCTCTCAATTTCCTTTTCTCTTCCTTATCATTTTTACATATATATGAACACATTTATAGAAAAGCACCTACAGAGGCAGATATATACATATAATGCACTGAGTCCAATCAGTGGTTCTGTGGATCCTGTGTTTACAGCTGCCCACTTGATGTTAGATAACCTGTCAGGGACTTAATTCCAATTAATGTGTCACTCATTTTCTCCATTTTCTGACTGATAACACCTGTATCCTACTGACCCCTTTCTTGAGCTCCTTCCTTCTCCTTTACACTCGTTGTTTCTTTCCATGTTCCTGGCTACTGTGGTTACATTAGCTCACATCTAAGAATTTGGAACTGGGATCCACAAGCGAGAAAGAATATGCCTGACTCATTTTTCTGAATCTATTTTAATTCTCTTAGTGTAACTGTTTGTTCCTCCATCCCATCCAATTACCTGAAAATTTCATGATTTTGATTTTTTTAACACTTAGTAGATCTCCATTTGGTAAAGGCACCCCATTTTCATTATCCATTTATTAGTTGAGGGACATTTTGTCTGTTTCTATTTCATAGCCATCGTAAAGAGAACAACAACAAACATGGGTGAGCAAATATCTATTTGGCAGTGTATAGAGTCTTTTGGGAATCTGCCAAAAAAGTGTTATAGCAGCATCATATGGTCTATCTACTTTTAGTTTTTAAAGACTTCTCCACAGGGTTGGAGAGGTGGTTTAGTGGTTAAGAGCATTCTCTGTTCTCTTATCTTGCAGAAGAACCAGGTTCAAATCTCAACACCCATATGGCGGATAACAGTATCTGTAACTCCAGTTCCAAGCAATCCAAGACCCTCTTCTGTCCTCCACTGGCATTGCAAAATATGGGTACACTTACACACATGCATCAATACAAACATTCACATGAAATAAAATAAAACAAAAATAAAAAATAAGATTTCTCACTGATTTCCACAGATGCTGCACCAGTTTGCAATGGTGAATTTTTCCTTTATTCCAACATCCTCGCTACAATTTGCTGCTATTTCTGCTCTTGATCTTAGCCCTTCTTTTTTAATTTAATACTTTTATTGATGTTTTGTGTATTTCAGACATCATTTTTCAGTTAAATTAAGACATTCCCCTTTCCATTCCCCTACCCCACCCCAGAACATGGATTCTGCCATACATGTCCTGAATCTTTCTCTCAGTCTTTTAAAAGATTTTATCTGCAAATGTTCATTGTTTTGGGCAGAATTTAACTATATCAGCACGTTATATGACCCAGGCCTTATGTTGTTGTGGTTCCTTCCCAATTGTATTGTTACAAAATATGCGTATATAAACATCATATATACCAGAATTATGTCTTCCAGGAATAAACTGTATGTTAACTCTAATATATGTTTAGGAGTTCACATTTTTCCTTTAATTTTATATTACTCTAAATTATGAATATATACCTTCTGCCCATATACATTAATTACCATGTCTGAAAGTAAGTGGTAAGTTAATTCTAGGGCTCCTTAAGATATTCACATTATAACATCAAAAATGAGGGAAACCATTGCCCGTTTGTTTCTTTGGGACTGCTTTACTTCACTTAGCATAATGGCTTCGAGGAGTTCCATCCATTTACCTGCAAAGTTCATGATGTCATCTTTCTTTACCGCTGCATAGAACTCCATTGTGTACATTTACTGCATTTTTGTTATCCAGTCATCAGTGGAGGGGCATTTCGGTTGCTTCCAACTCTTCGCTATTGTGAAAAGGGCTGCAACAATATAGATGCACATATATCTTTGCAGTACGATGAGTCTTGCATGTATAAATACAGGAGTGGTATGGCTGGGTCAGGTGGTAGGCTCATTTTGAGTCTTTTAAGGATTCTTCACATTGCTTTCCACAGTGATTGCATGAGTTTACATTCCCACCAGCAGTGGATGAATCTCTCCAGCATTTAGTGTCTTTTGTTTTCTTGATCTTAGTCAGCCTTATCAGAGTGAGATGATATCTTAAGAGTGTTTTCATTTGCATTTCCTTAATTATTAACGATGTTGAACATGTTTTAAGATGTTTCTCAGCCATTAGCCTTTCTGACTGAGGTAAAGTGAAACCTTAAAGTAGCTTTAATTTCCATTTTCTTACCTACTAGAGATACTACAAATTTTTAAGGTATTTCTTCACTATTTTTATTTCTTTTGAGAATTCTCTATTCAGATCTGTGGTCTATTTTTTAATTGGGTCATAGTTTTCTTGATTCTTTGTTGTTGGAGGTGGATTTTTTTTTATTTTTAGTTCTTTGGATATTTTATTATTTATCTTCCATCAGTTGTGTAGTGGTACAGATTTTCTCCCACTGGGTAGGCTTCCTTTCCACTTGATAAATTGTTCCTTTGCTTAATAGAGGCTTTTTATTTAAATAAGTTCTCATTTTTCAAGTATTGACCTTAGCTTCTGAGTGACTAATTCCCAATTAAAAAAGTTATTTCTTTCACTTTTATATTCTAGGGTACTGCCTATAGTTTCTTGAAACAATTTTAGTTTGTCAGGTATCACATTGAGATCTTTTATCAACTTGGAGTTGATTTTTGTGGAGAGTGATAAATATGGGTCATATTTAATACTTCTACATGGGAGACCCAGTTTTCCCAACACCATTTCTTGAATATACTGTCTTTCTTCTATCTATATTTGGCAACTTAAAAAAATCAGGGGGCCGAAATTGCACATATTCATGCTTAGATCTTATATTTTGTTCCATTGATCTACACGTCTGATTTTATACAGATAGTCTATGATTTTATGAGTGTAGCTTTTTAGTACATTTTGAAATCTTGTAGTTACTTCTACAACATAATCCTTTAGTTTAGGAATTGTTTTTTTTTTGTTTGTTTGTTTGTTTGTTTTCTTGAATCATGGATGGTTGTTAACTGCCACGTGGGTGCTGCAATTGCAGGCAGCACTCTTTTTTGCTACTTTTATTTATTTATTTATTTATTTTTATTCTTTTTATCCAATCTAGACCCGTGTCCCGCCCATTCCCCCACCCCACCAGAGCTCATGAATTCTGCCAAACATGCTTTTCGTCTCTTTCTCAGTCTTTCTCAATATTCTCCATGAGGAAGTTGACTGTTTTGAGCAGAAGTTCACTGTTTCAGTTAGTTCTTTGATGCAGTCCTTTCTGTTGTTGTTGTTGTTGTTGTTGTTGTTGTTGTTGTTTCCAATGTGCATCACTCCCAGCTGCTTTGGACAAAAGCTCAAGGGGCCGTGCACAAGAAATACTTACAACTAGGTAATTGGCACTAGCACCCACAGATGAGGGATACCATTCGTCGTTTGTTTTTCTGGGACTGTGTTACTTCACTCAGCATGATGTCCTCTAGCTCCAGCCATTTTCCTGCAAAGCTCATGATGTCGTCTTTCTTTACTGCTGCATAGAACTCCATTGTGTAGATGTACCACATTTTCTCTATCCACTCGTCAGTTGAGGGGCATTTAGGTTGGTTCCAGCTCCTTGCTATTGTGAAGAGAGCTGCAATAAACATGGCCGTGCATGTATCTCTGTGGTGGCGTAAGTCTTGAGGGTACATGCCCAGGAGTGGTATGGCTGGGTCGGGTGGCAAGTTCATTCCAAGTTTTCCAAGGGTTCTCCACACTGATTTCCATAGTGACTGTACGAGTTTACATTCCCACCAGCAGTGGATGAGTGTTCCCCTTTCCCCACAACCTCTCCAGCACTTGGTATCATTTGTTTTTTTGATCCTAGCCAGTCTTATTGGAGTAAGATGATATGTTAAAGTGGTTTTGACTTGCATTTCCTTAATGATTAGTGATGTTGAACACTTCTTTAAGTGTTTCTCAGCCATTTCTAATTCCTCAGTTGTGAAGTTTGTTCAGCTCTTTGCTCCATCTATTGAGTGGGTCATTTGTTTTCTTTTATAATTTTATTTATTTATGTATGTGTATGAATGTACTGTATGCATGCAGGTTTGTGCACCCGTGTTGTGCAATGCCATGGAGGTCAGAAGAGGGTGTCGGATTCCCCTGGAACTGGAGTTCTCCTGGAATTGGAGTGGCAGAAGGTTTTCCGTAGCCATGTGGTTGCTGGGATCGAATCCTGGTTCTCTGTAGGAGCGGTCAGCGCTCTTAACCACTAGGCCATCTCTCCAGCACAGTTTTCTTTATTCTTTGTTTTTTTGAGTAGTTTATATATTCTGGAAATCAACGCTTTGTCAGATGTTTCTGTGGTGAAGGTTTCTTCGCACTCTGTGGGATTTCTCTTCACTTCCTTGATTGTTTCTTTTGATGTACAGAAGCTTTTGAATTTAATGAGGTCCCATTTGTCAATTGTCGACCTTAATTCTTGCACAGCTTCTGTCTGATTCAGGAAGTCTTTTCCTACACATATGTCTTGTAGTCTGCTGCCAACTTTTTCTTCTATCGCCTTCAGAGTTTGGGGTTCCTCTTTGAGGTCTTTGATACATCTGGATTTGACTTTTGTGGAAGGCGAGAGGTAGGGGTTTAATTTCATTCTTCTACAAGTGTTGATCCAGTTTTGTGAATACCACTTGCTGAAGATGCTGTCTTTTCTCCATTGTGGCTTCTTGGCCCCCTTGTCAAATATAAGATGGCTGAAATTGTATGTGCTCAGATTTGGATCATTGATTTTGTTCCATTGGTCAACAGGTCTGTTTTTGTGCCAGTACACCAGGCTGTTATTATGACTATAGCCCTGTAGTATAGTTTGAAGTCTAGTACAGAGATCCTTCCCTGTATAGCTCTTTTCACTCAGGGTTGTTTTGGCTATTTCGGGTCTTTTGTTTTTCCAGATGAAATTAAGGACTTTTGTTTAAAAGCCTGTGAAGAAACCCTTGGGGATTTTGATTGGAATTGCATTAAATCTATACAAGAATTTTGGTAAAATGGACATTTTTACAATGTTAATTTTCCCAACCCATGAGCATGGGAAGATTTTCCATCTTCTGATGTCTTCTTCAATTACTTTCTTTAAAGGTTTAAAATTTTCATTGTAGAGATCTTTGGTGTCTTCGGTTAGGTTTGTTCCTAGGTATTTTATTGTTTTTGAGGCTACTGTGATTCAGAAGGTCTCTTTGAATTCTTTCTCCAGTTGCTTGTCCTTGGTGTAACGAAAGGCCATTGATTTTTTTTCAGGTTAATTTTGTATCCTGCCACTTTGCTGAAGCTGTTCATCATTTCTAAGAGTTTTCTCGTGGAGTTTTTAGCATCCCTTAAGTAAACAATCATATCTTCAGCAAATAGGGATAGCTTGACTTCCTCTTTTCCAATTAGTACTCCTTTAATTTCTTTTTCTTGCCTTATGGCTCTAGCAAGTGTTTCAAGCACTATATTGAAGAGGAGTGGTGATAGGGGGAAGCCTTGCTGAGTTCCTATCTTTAAAGGGAATGTTTCTGTCATTTCCCCATTTAGGATGATATTGGCTGTGGGTTTCCTGTATATGGCTGTGATTATATTGAGGAATGATCCCTCCAATACAATTCTTTCTATGACTTTAAGCATCAAGGGATGCTGGATTTTGTAAAAGGCCTTTTCAGCATCAGTTGATATGATGGTGTGGTTTTTGTCTTTCATTCCATTTATGCATTTGATAATGTTTATTGATTTTCATATGTTGAACCATCCCTGCATTGCTGGTATGAATCCAACTCGGTAATTATGGATGATCTTCTTGATGTGGGTCTGTATGCGATTTTCCAGTATCCTGTTTAGAATTTTGGCATCTATGTTCATTAGGGAGATGGGTCTATAATTCTCATTTTTAGTTGTATCTTTGCCTGGTTTTTGTAATAGAGTGATGCTGGCTTCATAGAGGGAATTTGGGAGAATTCCCTCTCATTGTATCCTTCTAAATACTTTCAGTAATAATGGTTGTAGGTCTTTTTGAAATGTTTTACAGAATTGTGCTATGAAAACCTCTGGGCCTGGGCTTTTTTTAGTTGGGAAATTTCTTATTACATTTTCCATTTCTTCATTATTATAGGTCTGTTTAAGCTGTGGATCTCTTCTTGGTTGAGCTTTGGTGATTCCCTGGATTTCAGATATTCATACATTTTTTTTCTAGGTTTTCAAATTTGGTAGAGTATAGGTTCTTGAAATATTCCCATATGATTTTCTGGATCTTTTCCTTGTCTCTTGTGATATTTCTGTTACAACACGGATTGTATTGATTTGTAGTTGTTCCTTCTTTCTTTTGGTTAATTGGGCTAGAGGTATGTCTATCTCGTTTATTCTTTCAAAGAACCAACTTTTGGATTCATTGATTTTTTGTATTGTTTTGTTTCTATTTCATTTATTTCTGCTCTGATTTTCATTACTTCTTCCTGTCTGTTTCATTTAGGGTTCATCTGTTGTTGCCTCTCAAGTGCTTTTATCTGTAGTGTTGTATCATTCACTTGTGCTCTTTCTGTTTTTCTAATGTAGGCACCCAGGGCTATAAACTTCCCTCTTAGAACTGCTTTTAAGGTATCCGGTAGGTTTTGTTGTGTTGTATTGTCATTGTCATTCAGTTCCAGGAATGCTTTAGTTTGTTTCTTTATCTCTTCCTTGACCCATTCATTATTCAAGTGTGTGTTGTTCAGTCTCCTTGTGTTCTTGTAGGCAGTAGGGCTTACCCTGGTGTTGATGCTGAGCTTTATTGAACTGTGGTCCAACAGAATGCATGAAATTATTTCAATCTTTTTGTATTTGTGGAGGTTTCTTCTGTGTCCCAGTGTGTGGTCGATTTGGGGGAATTTCCCATGGGGTGCTGAGTAGAAAGTGTATTCTCTGGTATTAGGGTGGAATATTCGGTAGAAGTCCATGAGCTCCATCTTGTGTATCATATCGTTCAGTTCAGATGTCTCTCTGTTTATTCTTTTTCCTGTTGACCTATCCAAAGGACTCAGTGTGGTATTGAAGTCCCCTACTATGAGTGTACTGGGGTTAGTGTGTGACTTGTGGTCCTGAAGAATTGTCTTTATAAAGTTTGGTGCACCAGAGTTTGGGGCATATATATTCATGATTATGAAATCTTCTTGGTGAATTTTTTCTTTGATAAAAATGTAATGGCCTTCTTTGTCTCTTCTGATTTCTTTTACTTTGAAGTCTATTTTGTCTGATATTAAAATAGCAACATCTGCTTTCTTTTAGGTACCATTTGCTTGGAATATATATTTTCCATCGTTTCACTTTAAGGTGGTACCTATCCTTGAAGGTAAGATGTGTTTCTTGTAGACAGCATATCGATGGATTCTGTTTCCTAATCCAGTCTTCCAGTCTATGTCTTTTGATTGGGGAATTTAGTCCTTTAATATTTAAAGTTAAGGCTGACAGGTTTGTGTTGCTTCCTTTTGCCTTGTTATCCATTTTCGGTTTGGGTTCAGGTTTCTACTTTTGCAGTTATGCTTTTATTGATTTCTCTTTCTAGGTGCCTGGGGATGTATGCTCCTTTCTTCTGTTCTTTGAATTGCTTCACATATTCTCTGAAGGGTTGGTCTTCTGGACATGTATTCTTTAAAATTGTTTATGTCATGGAAGCTTTTTCTCTCTCCTTCAAATATACTTGACATTTTTGCTGGGTATAGTAACCTGGGTTGGCATCTATTGTCCTTTAGCACTGGGAAGGCTTTGCTCCAGGTTCTTCTCACTTTCATAGTTTGCATTGAAAAGTCAGTTGTAATTCTGATAGGATTCCCCTTATAGGTCACTTGTTGTGTTTCTCTTGTAGCTTTAAGGATTTTGTCTTTCTTTTGGGTGACTAGCATTTTACTATGATGTGGCGTGGACAATTTCTTTTCTGATCTTGTCTGGTTGGAGTTCTATGTGCTTTTTGTATTTGTATTCTTTTTATTATTTTTTTTTTAGTTTGGGGATGTTTTCATCTATTATTCTGTTGAAGATCTGATCAATACCATTCTCTTTGGATTCTTCTCCTTCCTCTATTCCTATGATGTGGAGATTTGATCTTTTCATAGTGTTCCAGAGTTCCCGGTTGTTCCACTTTTGTGTATTTTTAAATTTTTCATAATCTTTCCTTGAGGTTTTTAGTTGTTCTGTGTTATCTTCCAGGTCTGATATTCATTGTTCTGCTTCCTCCATTTTGCTTCTGAGGCTTTTTCCATTCCTTTCCTCTTGAATCGATGAATGTTTGATTTCCTTTTTCATTTCCTCTTCTTATTTCTTTAGTATTTCTACTTCTTTTTGGATCTTCTCAATCTCTTCCTGTAGCTCTTTGCCTCGCTGGTTGGTTTCCTTATCTTTTTCAGCATGGGATCTTTTTGGTGTGTCCAGTTCCTTCTGGAGTTTGTCATTTTCTCTCTCTCTCTCTAGGTCCTTCTTGAGGTCTTCATTCTCTTTTCTTAGTTCTTTGATTTGCTCTTTATAATCTTGTAGTTATTTAAATATGTTCCCAATTGTGTTTCTGATATCTGTGTCCTGGGCCATCCCCAAGGGGATCCCACTGTAGGAATCTTCCATAGGGTTGGTAGAGCTTGATGCGGGATTATCCTGCCCCTTTCCCATGTTATCTCTTCTTCGTGTTCCTGGCATATGGGCTTCTCCCTGCCTGTATTCTAATGTGAGTCCTAAATGCCTCTTCACCATGTTGAAGGCTTGCTTTGCTTGCCTCCTTCAGATGCCTTCATAATCCCAGTTGGGTGGGGGTCAGTGGGTGGGCTCTTTAGCCTGTGCCCCAGCACCTGCGCTTGCCTTGCCTGGTCTGGGGAGTTCTCAGATCTCAAGGGTCACACAACCCTACCTTTTATACAAGCTGGGAGGTTAACTCCGCCCCCACAGCCACAAAAGCCAATTAAGCCAAAGACAACTGGATTAACAGATTAACTATATTAAATCAATCAACAGTCAGTCTTGCTGTAACACCCAGCTGCTGCCTACCTACCTGCGCTTGCCACAGCTGGTATTGGGAGATCTTAGCTAGATTAAGAATTCTTTAGGTATCTGGGATCATTTGTGATTTCTTTTTTATTAATAATTATTTTATTAGGAAAACCAAATTAATGGTACTGTAGTCAAATGACTCGACATTTATTCCCACAAACTTCCCATTCATTTCTTTTACGTAGTACAATCAGAAACCTAACAACTGTATGTTTCATATTTGAATTCAACTATGATTTTGTATGTTAATTAGGTAATACAATGAGATATATGTCCAAGAAATATGGCTGAAATAAAATTGCGAATTTCTGCTTCATTCAGCTTGTTTCTTTCTTCTGGCAGAAGAAAGAAAGGTACAGAGATGTGATTCTCCTTTCTGTGCACTTCCTTTCCTGGTGTTATTACATTAAGCCCTATCTTTATTCATTGGCGTTGCAAAGTCAGCTTCCTGTCTTTGGATTTCTTGTCTCCAGTTCTTTTTTCTTTATTGTGCTTTGTGTATTTCATACATCATTTTCCAATTCAGTTCAGGCATAGATCCCTTTCCCTTCCCCCCACCCCACACCTACCCATCCCAGATCATGCATTCTGCCATAACTTCTCTGCATCTTTCTCTGTTTTTTGTTTTGTTTTGTTTTCTTTTGTTTTCATTTTTTTAACAATAAGTGATAGTTTGTGAGTACAAGCATCCTTCATGTAAAACCAATTTGCAAGCAGTTGTGCCCAAAACCACACAGCGCATGGGTCCCACCATCCAGCAGGGAGGGCTTGTATGTTCAGTCAAGTTGATCAAATGAATGTACAGTCTATATTGTTGTAGATTCACCATTCACCCCAATCGTAGCCCTTACATTCTACTGTGCCCCCTCTTCCACAGATTGTTCCCTAGGCTTAGAAAAGGGGCACAGGTGGATGAGAAGCAAAACAGTCTACTTTCTCTGGAGCTGTTGTCTTGGTCTCTAGTCAATTCTGGCTCTTTTCGTTCATGGGCTGACAGCTTGTACAGGCATAACCTTTCGATCCTACTAATGAAGCACATGCAATTAGATATATAGGTATTTAAACAGTGTAATATATAGCCTTTCGATCCTACTAATGAAGCACACCCAATTAGATATATAGGTATTTAAACAGTACTAATTGTTATGGTAGGTTACTTTTGTATAGACACAGATGTTTGGATGGTATGTTAATCCATGAATTACATTTTCTTCTGTTAAGTATGACAGGGTCTTCGTGTGGTTTATAACATCTCCTAACCATTAGAGGATGTAAGATTTTAGGGCATCAGCCGTGGGTTAATTCCTCCAAAGAGAGAGCAAATAGCCAAATAGATTTGAGATATGACAGCATAGCGCTGCCACTGCTGCACAGTATTTCCAGGCAGTTTAGGTGTAGCTCATACTGACAGAGAAGTCTTGCTTAACTCAAGGAACTACTATTGCCTGTATTGGTTCAGGGGCCTTGGGTAACACTCTCTGATATTCCAGGACCATTTGTATACTTGCAAGTGCGGTTCTCCATACATCTTTCCCATGTTTATATCAGGTCTTCAACAGCAGGGCCCTTATCACCTCTCTTCCTGCAGATATCCCCAGTTTGGAGGCAAGGAAACTTTACCTACTGTGGGAACTGCATCCCCTGGCAAATCTCCTGGTTAGGATAGTCCATTGCTGATGTCAAGCTCTTTTATTAATATTATTTTGCTTAAGTGCATATCTTAAGGAGACTTTTAGCATTATATTTGGTTCTGAAAAGAGAATAATGATCCTTTTCACAGATTCTATTATAATTAGTCAATTTTAAAAAGGCAGTTTTACCGTTTTTACAAGAGAATACCTCATTCGCTATAACAGCTGGCTCAATCTACAGCTGGAGAACGACTCATTAATCATCATTTTTCTCCTTATTCTATGGGGGGGTTAAGAAAGTCTCTTTGTATTAAAACCTTTGCAGCACTAGAAGGTAAGCTTCGTTAGAATTTCTAATTTAAAAAGAGTTGTTTTACTAGGTAGGATCCACAGAGGGACCTGATGTCTGCAAGCAATCTGAGGCATTTCTCCCTTCAATGCGCAGAGGAGTCATTCCTTCTGCTGGCACTTTCTGATACATCGTACTCACTTCCAAAGCTGCATTTTCTTTCTTAGCCATTAAGTTGGTGGATACTCTGGCCTGTTGGAAAATACAAATCCTTTCCTGTATTTGGTATTAAGATTTGGATTGCAAGGATTTTGACAAAAAAGTTTTCATATCTATCTATATCCCCCTCTTTTATTTTTAGGTTTTATTTTGACCCATGAGTCTCAAAAAAGCAGCTGTATTATACATACCTATTAGGGTGGGTGGGATCAAGGCACAGATTTCATTTCCAAATTCACCCATTGGGCTTTTTTGGGTTACTGTATGTGATTAACTTGGGAAACAAACATTATTTTTAAATTAAATCATCCTATAGGTGAAAGAGATTGCTACCAGGTGATACTATATGACAGCAAAATTATAGAGAACATTTGTTTATGCCAATCCCAAAGTAATTGTTATACAGTTTTTTTTTCTTTTTTTTTTTTTTTGTTATACAGTTTTTAATTAAAGCTAATGTGATGTGGACAGCAGCAATTTATATCACCAATTGACTCAGATGCATTACCGTTTTTATCAGCCTTTAAACCATGTTGTTTAATATACACATATTTACTTTTACTAAGTCTTAAAACACCATGTATCCTGTAGACAGATTCCGGGCAAAACTGGATACTTGTTGAACTCACGTCAATTAAATATGCGCCAATCGAATATATACCCGTGTCCCTCTCCCTCCCCTCCCACCCTTCCTGAGTCACCATTTCAGTCAGTTTTCTGATGCAATCTTTCTGTTGTTGTTCTTTTAATATGCATCCCTCTCCACAAGAAATAATTATAACTGGTTTATTGGCACTAGCATCCACATATGAGAGATACCATTTGTCATTTGATTTCTGGGACTGTGTTACTTCACTTAACATGATGTCTTCTAGCTCCATCTATTTACCTGCAAAGATCCTGATGCTGTCTTTCTTTACTGCTGCATAGACTTCCATTGTGTACACATACCACATTTTCTCTACCCACTCGTCAGTTGAGGGGCATTTGGGTTGGTTCCAGTTTTTTGCTATTGTGAACAGAGCGGCAATAAATACAGCTGTGCATATATCTCTGCAGTAAGATGAGTCTTGTGGGTATATACCTAGGAGTGGTATGACTGGGTCAAAGGGCAGGCTCATTTGGAGTCTTCTAAAGGTTCTCCACACTGTTTTCCATAGTGGCTGCATTAGTTTACATTCCCACCAGCAATGGATGAGTGTTCCCCTTTCCCCACACCCTCTCCAGTACTTGGCATCATTTGTTTTCTTGATCCTAGCCAGTCTTACTGGAGTAAGATGGTATCTTAAGGTGGTTTTAATTTGCATTTCCTTCATTATTAGCTATGTTGAACCACCCTGAATGCACCCGATCTCATCTGATATTTTGTGATTTCATCAGACATTTATATGTGTTCTAATTCTGTGAACTATGTCATGGAGATTTGTTGAAATTGTAAACTTCTTTTGGTAGCATGGTCATTTTGATAGTATTAATTAGTTCAATCAATGAGCCTGGAATGACTTCCCATCTCCTAGTATTTTTCTTAGTCCCTTTCTTCAAAGATTTGCAGTTCTCCTTGTAGAAATCTTTAATATTATTGGTTAGATTTATTTCTAGATATGCTTTGAGTCTATTGTGAATAGAATTTTGTCATAATCTCTGTCTCTAAATTCTTGTTACTGGTATATAGAAAGATAAAGGATATTTGTAAACCGATATTTCTTTCTGTGACTGTTGAAAATGTTGATCATTTTTAGAAATATTCTGGTGGAACTTTAGGGATCTCTTGTATATAATGTGTCACTTTCAAATAGGAATAATTTGACCTCTTCTTTTCTAATTAGTACCCCTTTACTTTCCTTTGCTTTTCTTATTGTTTTAGCCATAGACCAAGGGCAATATTTAAGAGGCGTAAGAATACCGAGCAGCCTTGTTTGGTTCTTGATTTTAATGGGATTTTTTTTGGTCTTTTTGAGACAGGGTCTCCCTGTAGCCCCAGCTGGCCTGGAACTCACTCTGTAGACCAGGCTAGCCTAGAACTCACAAACATCCGCCTGCCTCTGCCTCCCGAGTGCTAGGGTTAAAGGCATGCTGCATTTTCTCTCCATTTAAAATTATGTTATCCTTGGATTTGTTATATATAGTCTTAAATGTGTACAGGTGTGTCCCCTCTAGTCTAATTCCCTCTGGGACTTTTATCATGAATGCATGTTGGATTTTGTCAAAAGCTTGTTTGCATTTCTTGGGATGATCATGTGACTTTTGTTTTTAAATCCATTCTATGATTTATTACATTCGTTGACTACACATAAAAAACAATTCCTGCATCTATGAGATAAAGCCAGCTTGATCATGGTGAACGATCTTTTTGCTATGCTTCTTTAAGCAATTTTAAAATATTTTCTTGAGAAATTTTGCATCTATGTTTATTTGTGTAGTAGGGATGTGCAATTATCAATTGGTGTTTTTTATTGATACTTTGCCTTGTTTCAGTAATATACTACAAATTGTTTCATAAAAGGAGTTTGGAAGTTCCTCCTATATTTATAACTTTAAAAATCATATCAGCAATTCTGGTTCTACAACTTCTTGAAATTCTTGTAAAATTCTGTGAATTCACATGGACCTGGGAATTTTTTAGTTAAAGCACTTCTGTATATCTTCTTGTATTAACTATTTGGGTTTAATTTAATCTAAAGTCATTTATCTCTTTTTTAGATTTTCTAATTTAATTTAGTATAAAAATTTAAAGTACCCCCTTATAATGTTCTAGACATCTTTTTGGTTCTATTAGAGTGCTTACCGTTTCTTCTCTGATTTTCTTGCATTGAATTTACTCTATCTTTTCTGTGGTTACCTGGGCTAAGTGTCTTATTTATCCTTTCAGAGAACCATCGCTTCAATTTATTGTTTTCTTTATTTTTATTTAATTCATTTTTTCTCTTATTTTTTAAATTTCTTTTTATCTGCTGGATTTGACTTTGATTCATTCTTGATTTTCCTGATTTTTGAGTATTATCATTAGGTGATTTTTTTGTTCAGTGTATACTCTTATTTAATTTTTGTGCATGTCACACAATACATCTTAAAAATATTTTAAACTGGGTGTGGTGGCACATGCCTTTAATCGCAGCCCTAAGGAGGCAGAGGTAGGAGAATCTTGGTGACTTAAAGGCCAGCCTGATCTGCATAGTGAGTTCCAGGCCAGCTGGAGTTACAGGGATACCCTGTATGAAAAAGACCAAAAACAACATCTATACCCTATCCACCATCTGCATCCCCCATAAACGCCCCCACCATCATATATGATAAAGCCTATCAAGTCAAGTTTATGTAGCCAGATTCCCTATGTTGTGAGTTCATCCAATGAAGTCTAGTTAGTTTATCTAGCGTCAATCCCATAAAGAAAATCACCTCTCTGTCGTCCAGTAGTAATCAGTTGCCAGTAGGTCTTTGTCAAAGTTTGGAGCCTACTGACCCTACTTATTTATATATTTTTTACCCTACTTATTTTTTAATATATGCGCTTATGTGTACAAACTTCCCACTTAGAGCCGTTTTTAATGATCCCCAGATGTTTGTGTTGTTTTAATTTTAACTGAATTCCCAGATGTTGTTTATTTCTTTCTTGATTTCTTCCTTGACTACATCATCATTCAGGACTGGATTTTTTATTTTCGATGTGTTCACTAAAGCTTCTTTTGCTATTGATTTTAAGATTTCTTGCATTGTGGTCTGATTGGATACATGGGATATTTCATTTTTTATTTGTTAAGGTTTGTTTGGTGTCCCAGCATGTGTCTATTTTAGGGAAACTTTCTTGTGCTGCCAAGTAGACGGTGTATTCTTTGGTGCTTGCATGGAAAATGCTATAGATGCCTGCGAGGACCAATTGATGAATGGTATCTTTATATTCAGACGTTTCTGTTTGTTCTTTGGCAAATGATCTATTAGGAAAAGAATCACTTACTCATAGTGAGTTGGGATTAATCTGTGTCTGGAAGTCAATAAACCTTTTTATTAAACTGAGTGCACAAGTATTTTATTATATATATATATATTATATTATTATATAAATATATATATATATAACCGGCTATATATGTAATATATGTATTATTCCTGGTCAATATTTTCTTCAATAAAAATACAGTGACCTTTTTCACTTCTTCTGATTCATTTTAGTTTTAATATTTTCATGTTCCACTCATTTAGAAAGTAATGGCTATGTTTTCCTGACACTACATATCATATTTACATTGATTATAATATGGTGCAGTTTATTGTTAGAAATATTTATTTCATCCTTCCCACTTTAAAGTGGCTGCCTATCCTTCAAGGTAAAATGAGATTCTATATAGAGAAAAAAAAAGATAAAAAATGTTGGATTCGGTTTCTTAGTCCATCTAACTAGGGCTCTATCTGTTGAAAGAAGAATTGGGTCCATTGATATTTCAAATTGTTTTTAAAATATTTGTATGCTATCCTTTTATTTTCTGTTTATGTTCTTCATCCTATTTTGCATTTCTGTGATTATGTCTACATTTGTTTTCTTTCTATAGCTCCTTTAAGTTGTCTGTGTGTTCTTTAAAATATTTTAAGAATCACATCAGTTTTATGACTCTTCTATTATGTTGTGTGTCCCGAAGTTCCTCTGGGTTGTTCTCATTATAGAACATTTATGTAGAACTGGTGGGATTTCTTGAAATCTTGCTTATTAATATTATTCATGTTTTTGCATTATGACCTGGGCATAAGGACTTCTCTTCTTAGTTGTGTCAGATATGGAATTCTGGCTTGCCTTTGTTGAGTTGAAATTTGGTTCTGTTTTTATTGTTGTAACTTGATTTTTTTTTTTATCAGATGTGAATACTTAGTCTTTGCTTCAGGTTCTCAGTTCTGATTTTTTTTTAATGGGTGGATGGGATGGTTCCTAGTTGATCTGGTTTTTGAGGTAGGCAACCTCGAAAAAGTTGCAGGATGGACTGATTACAGCTAGCTCATCAGGCTAGGGTGGAGCTTAGGAAAGAACTTTCCAGGCCTAGTCGGGAGTCTCCACACACATGATCTAAGCTTAGTCCTGAAGCCAGAAGATGATGCTGGAATGGATGGGTATGAGATTAACACTGCAGGGCATTCATGTTGCCATCAGCAGTGTGTTCCACGACTGTTCCTCTCCCAATGAGCCACTCCCTAGACTGAAGCTCCACATGTTAAATGTTTCACAGCCTTCCCAAGCAGTGCAGCCAGCTGGAGACCAACTGTTCAAATTTATAAACCACCATAAACATTTCACATTCCTAAAAAAAATGTTCAACATCATTAATAATTAAGGAAATGAAAATTAAAACCACTCTCAGGTATCATCTCACTCCAATACGACTAGCTAAGATCAAGAAAACAAAAGACAACAGATGTTGGAGAGGTTGTGGGGAAAAGGGAACACTCATCCACTGCTGGTGGGAATGTAAACTTGTACAACCACTATGGAAAGCAGTGTGAAGACCCAGTCATACCACTCCTGGGTATATACCCCAAAGACTCATCCTACTGCAAAGATACATGCACATCCATGTTTATTGCAGCTCTCTTCAAAATAGCAAAGAGCTGGAACCTACCCAAATGCCCCTCAACTGATGAGTGGATGACAAAAATTTGGTGCATCTACACAATGGAGTACTCTTCAGCAGTAAAGAAAGATGGCATTATGAACTTTGCAGGTAAATGGATGGAGCTTGAAGCCATTATGCTGAGTGAAGTAACACAGTCCCAGAAAGAGAAAGACAGAGAATGGTTTCCCTCATTTGTGGATGCTAGCACCAAACCCCCTAGATAAAAGGCAAGCTGCATGACATTATTGTTATATTTTTGTTTATCTGAAAACAGCCATGTTGGTATAATGTGAATCTCTCTACAGGCTCTAGAATCCACCCACCAATTATTCTCAGACTCTGTAATTACTGTATATGGGTGAAGAATGTGTATCCATATTTTAGAGTAATATAAAATTAATGGAGGAAAATGTGAATTCCTAAGTATAAAAAAAGATTGAGAGAAAGATGCAGTACAGCTATGACAGAATGCATGGTCTGGAGTGGGGTGGGGTGGGGTTGGGTGGGGTGGGGGTAAGGGAAAGGGGAATATGCCTGAACTGAACTGAGAAATGATGTATGAAATACACAAAACATCAATAAAAATGGAAAAAAGTGAAGATTGCATAAAAAATAAATAAATAAATAAAAATTTTAAACTATTGACCATTTTAATTGTGACCTTGATTGAAAATTAATTCCTTACTGTAATCTTCTATTTTCTCAATTTAAGAAAGCTATGGCTAGGGAGAGCAAATCCCCAAATATTGTACTTACGACTGATGTTATACTAAATGTATATATAGCCAGACTGCTATCTAAATTTTCATAATACTAACCTTAGATAAGTGCTGCTCTCTGTCTTGGCTGTCCAGAGAAACTTATTTTCCAGAGGGTAATGGTTAATACATAGATCCACAACTGGTCTGACTGCAGAGACTAAGTGACTTCTGAGTGCTCAGCCTTAAATGGGAGATCTATCTCAGCTCTTCTAAGGCCCAGATGACATCATGGAAAAGGAAGAGAAAGACACTCAGAGTCAGACAATAGGATGACAGTGCTATAAAATGTTGTGCTCTAAATGTGATATGGATGTTTCATTCATGACCTCAGCAGCTGTAGTTACCTGCATAAGACCTGTACAAAAGAGATTGCCTTGTACACCTTCTCTTTTGCTTAACAGGAAATCATTCAGAAACTTATAAGCCACCCAACAGTGAACTTAAGAGATCTATGTTGCCTTAGCGTGTCCAATACACTGACAGCCATAACATCATTGCCACCCAGAATTTTGTGTATTAAAACCTTGAGGTGGCATGAAATACAATTCAGTTTTATTTTATAGAAAAGTGTTTTCCTATGTGTAATATGCGAATATATTTAATTTTATAATATTAATGTCTTCTCTGAAAAAAAGGTAAATTTGTAAATGAAATGTTCATACATATTATTTGTATTTTAAAGAAATTCAATGAGAGAGCAACAGGAGAGCGTACATAATGTTAATATCTTTTGAAAGTATTGTGGGCTTTGTAAGTACTCCACAAATGTAAAAACATTTATATTATATACTTGAGAGCTGAGGATATGATTTATATTATGTACATTGTCTAGTGTATAGTGTGTCCTCTCTAAATGTTACCAATTATATCACCCACTTGATTCTGTAAAATCAAACCCTAGATTTTAAATATTTATCTAATTTATTTCTGCTTGCAAAGCTAATAATAGTGAAGTAGAAAATGAAATCCGGGACTGGAAGGATGGCCTAGCGGTTAAGAGCGCTGACTGCTCTTGCAGAGGACCCAGGTTCAATTCCCAGCACCCACATGGTGGCTGAGAACTGTCTGTAACTCCAATTCCAGGATAACTCCAGTTCCAGGGGAATCCGACGCCCTCTTCTGACCTCCACGGCATTGCATGACACGGGTGCACAGACCTGCGTGCAGACAGTACATTCATACACATAAAAAATAAATAATAAAATTTAAAAAAAAATAAAAAAAAAGAAAATGAAACCCAAGTCACATAATTTACAGTGATTGGTATTTACCTTATATTAAACCCGTCCAGTTTTTCAAATTTTATGTATCATTTAATATTAAATGGGGGTACAATTAACCTCCATGGAGTCCAGCATAGGTTCATTTTAAATGAGCAAGGGATATTTGAAATGTGATGACAAGAAGAATAATAGCAATTCAAAAATAATGTAAGGAAGAGGTCACTATGTATTCCTACTTCAGCTCAAATAATTAAGAATTATTAACTTAATTACAGCTACTTTTCCATAAGATCAAAAAGAATGGCCAAATGAATACTTTGTAGATTTTTTAGAATATAATATCCACAATCAGTATGACTAAAATTTACTTAAATGCGAATTTGGGGGCCATATCTCAGTTTACGGGAGTTAGAAACTATGATACAATGTCTAGAAAGTCTGGGGTTTTTTCGCTACATAATTTTCTTTTTTTATGCCATAGCTAATTCATATATTATTATTATTTGTTTCTTATTTTTATTGAGTGCATTTCATACAACATTTCATTTCTTTCTTTCTTTTCTTTTCTTTTTTCTTTTTTTTTTTTTTTTTTNTTTTTGGTCTTTTTGAGACAGGGTCTCCCTGTAGCCCCAGCTGTCCTGGAACTCACTCTGTAGACCAGGCTGGTCTTGAGCTCACAAAGATCCACCTGCCTCCGCCTCCCAAGTGCTAGGATTAAAGGCGTCTGCCACCATGCCCAGCACAACATTTCTTATTCAAATTTAGATTTATTCCCCCATCCATTCCCACCCCTTATGTCCTCCTGCCCCCCACCAGAACTTGTGGATTCTGTCATTCATGTTAAGTCCTGTCTTGCATCTTTTTCTGTCTTTTATAACCTTTGTGATGCACGTTTACTGTTTTGGTCAGTTTTTGAATATATATTTTCTCTCTTTTTTTTGTTCCATTTAATTTTATATTATTCCAAAATACACATACACTCCACACATAAATTGAAATTACTAATTCTGAAAATAAACTATAGATTAATTCTTAAGCACATTTAGAGAATCACATTTTAACAGTAAAGTTGCATGCAGAAAAAAAGAATTTGAATAGAATATGAATACATATCTTCCATTCATATATGGCAATTACAATGTGTGAGTACAAGTGGTAGGATAATTCTAGAGTCCATTAAGAGATTCACATTGGAATAGCACAGTTGCTTTCAGATACAATGAAATATAATAGTTAAGTTGCTCAGCTTACCTGCCAACTGGGGATTTGGTGTTAGCATCGACAGATGAGGGAAACCATTCACATTTTTTTGCCTTGGACTGTGTTACTTCAATTAGCATAATGGGCGATACACCCACAAGATGCATCGTACCTCAAAGATACATGCACACCTATGTTTATTGCAGCTCTCTTCACAATAGCAAAGAACTAGAACCAACCCAAATGCCACTCAACTGATGACTGGCTAACAAAAATGTGGTACATCTGCACAGTGGAGTTCTCTGCAGCGGTTAAAGAAAGATGACATCATGAGCTTTGCTGGTAAATGGATAGAAAGTCTGTAGTAACAAGAATTCCATCTACTTATGATGCCAATAATGTTTAAGTACCTCTGCTTTACATTTACATTATGCTTGTTTCTAGCTAAGGAACACAATAGATGTAAGATATATTTGATTTCAAAGACTTACTTTGTAAAGAATAATGAATTAATCATTAGTAAATATTAATACTGATTGTTTATGCACATATTTTGTATGTGATATGTGAAAATCACCATGGTATGTACCTACAAACACAGATACACTTTTATCACACAAAATAATAAACTACAAATTTTCAGATACATTTTTAAGATTTATTTATTTTGTGTGTATGAGTGCTTGTCTGCATGTATGTATGTGCACTACATTTCACCTTAGTACCCGCAGAGGTCTGAAGATGGTGATAGATTTCCTGGATCCAGAGTGACGTCTATTTTAGATGTTTCATATGAGTGCTCAGAACAAAACCCAACGCTTCTGAAGAAGAGAGTACTCTTAAACATTGTGGCATTTCTCTTGCTCCTAGGATGAACTTTTAATTTTATGTGTGGAAGTATGTATGTGTGTATGGATATAGGGATGTATTACAGATCTATGTGTATACCACATATGTGTAGCTGCCTGCAGAGGCAAGAAGTGGATGCCAAATCTCCTGGAACTGGAGTTACAGTAAGTTGTGTGTCCTAGTAACTAAATTCTGTTTTTCTGCCAGAACAGCAAACTTCTTAAGCACTAAGTCATCATTTCAGTACAAATGAATCGGGGAGTGGTGGTGTATGCCTTTAATCCCACCACCTGGGAGGCAGAGGCAGACTGATCTCTATGAGCTCAAAGCCAGACAAGACCACATTAGAAGTTATAGGTCGTTCTTACTGGGATAAATTGAAATCTTAAACTGATTTTAATTTGCATTTCCTTGATTATTAGCGATGTTGAACACTTTCTGAGATGTTTCTCCCCCATCTTTATTTCTTCATTTTTTTAATTCTCTATTCAGCTCTTTGCTCCATCTTTTGATAAAAGGTCCAGTTTTGATATGTAATCAAAAGATATTTTTGAGACAATGTCTCAAAATCTAGATCTGGCTAGCTCGAAGAATAATACATAGACCAGATTGAACTTAAACTCAAAGAGTCTCACTTGCTAATGTATCCCAAGTACTGGGATTTAGCCTGCTCCACCATGTCTTGCTAAAAGTTTCTAAGCCAAGAACAGCACAGATTCTTTTCACATACCTTATAGTAGAGTAATTAAACAACAAACAACTACTGCTAGCACCACCACCAACAATGATACATGTTTAAATTAATATATAGTAGATAGATAGATAGAGAGATAGATGATAGATAGATTGATAGATAGATAGATAGATAGATAGATAGATAGAAACTTTATTCATTTCAGAAATTCTGGCTGATATAATTTACATAAAATTTGTAGAGGGCCTAGAGAGATGGCCTAGTGTTTAAGAGCGCCGACTGCTCTTGCAGAGGACCCGGGTTCGATCCCCAGCACCCGACATGGCCGCTGAGAACCGTCTTTAACTCCAGTTCCAGGGAAATCCAAAACCCTTTTCTGACCTCAGTGGCATTGCACGACACAGTTGCACAGACCTGCATGCAGACAGTACATTCATACGCATAAAAAAATAAATGAAATTTAAAAGATTTGTAGAAAATACAAATTCATAGACAGAAAGAGAATAATGATTACAAAACAATGAAAATGAAAAGAAATATTTTTCATGTGTACAAGTTTGAGAAAGATAAAATAATTCTATAGGTGGATGGTGAAGGTTTTTCCAAAGAAATACGATTACAATCAACATCATCAATATTTACTTTTATAAATATCAATATTTCAAGCTTTATCTCTTAACTGCTGTATTAATTGCATTGAGTTTTTTAAATATTTTGGTGGTCACTTATTTTTTATACTATATTTATACTTTGAGAATTTTTTAAACTATGTATGATGTATTTTGCTAATTTCCACCACCTCTTTCTCCACCTCCAAATCCTCTTGGATCACCATCAGACAATGCTGCCTTCCCAAATTTTTGTCCTGTTATGACATCAGGGATTGTCATAATAATAAATTATAGCTAAGGACAGCTATTCCAAACACCTGCATCTCATGTTTCAGGATTATCGAAGAAGAGAAGGCTTGTAAGAGCCAGAGAGGGAATGGATGACCAGAAATGAAAAGAGTCTTCCAGACAGCTGTTCACATGAACTCACAGAAATGGTGATAGCATGCACAAGTCCTATGCAACTTCAAAAAAGACAAACTCTTAGCATAGTCTTGGGGAAGTGAGTAAGGAATCCCAACCAAACTTAAGGAACTTATGGCAATTGATGTATGCAGCAGGGTTGGGGAAAGACTGTGTATTACAGAGTTGGGAATTTTGGTATACCCAGTGGATGGATCTACTCAGAAAGACACTGCAGAACACAATCATATTTTATAGGATATATATATATATATATATATATATTATTATTAAATATTAGATAGTATATTTATATCTTTCTAGAAGGATCATGTCCTCTCTTCATTGTTCTTGATGACATACTGTGATGACTATCTTCACAATATACTACCGCGATTCTATTAAAGCAAGTATACTAGTATCTCAAGAAAATAACAACCATTGTTAATTTCATGTCAAGTATATCATAAAATTAGAAGGGATTGATATGGGAGGGGAGATAAAAGGAAGGAGCTCAAGATGTAAAAAGTTATGTAATAAGTTAAATCAAAAATCTATGCTTGGGCTGGAAGATGGATTCTGCAGTCTAAGCACATGTGGGGTGTTCTTGTACGTTCAGTTTCCAGACACCCACATGATGAGCTAACAATGTTGATAACGTGACAGCTCCAGGGGAGCTGCAGCACCTGTTACTGACTGCTGAGTGGCTTTGCATGAAATAGTGTCTCTTATATACAGTGCAGCAATGAAACACTACTCTCATGACATAAAATAAATAAAAATATTGTTTAGAATGTGATGCTTTTCATATGTAAGTAGTATAAGAATTATAATAAATTTAATGACAAAGATTTTATCATAATCAAAACTTGACTCTTCCAAGGAAATACATAAGGTGCAATGAAATAACATGACATTTTAACCCGAGAATTCACACTTTACGTCATTCAGGGTATTCGCCCACAAGTCTAGGATCCAATATCTCGCAATAGAGATATGTTTTTAGTGAAACACAAGCTTTTGTGTCAAAGTAGGATTTTTCAATATGAAAATTAAACATTTATGTAATGAGGATAATGAACTGCCTTCATCATCAAAACTATACTTTATTTTTTGTTATAAAATTTTCTTTAGATTCTTTTACAGTGTACCCAATAAGCAAAATAAGTCCAATAGTAAAGCAATTGCCATGTATTAAAACATATGCATTAATATTACTGCACACTATATATCAGAAGAAATAGTATAGCTATGTTATGAGGTGTACAGTGTGCCCTGCATTGACTTCAGTGCTATCTCAAGTTCTAAAACATGGAAATGAACTACTTTATCAGTATTTGAATGGAATACAAAAAATATAGAGCAAGGTTTAAACAAAAATATACACAGCCTTACAATTCTAAAAATTAGAATATGATAAATCTTATGAGAAGGTGAACCCAAAGATAATTAAGGTAAACAAATAGTCATGCAGACAATAATTAGTACATTAACATTGTTGTAATTTCCTATTTCATATGAATTAGCTATGTTAACTTACTAAAGAAAAAAATTACAGAAATGAGTTACTAGAGTGTTTAATTGTGTCATTGTAATAATAATGATAAATGATCTTATATGATAGGTCTTCAACACTTTACCTCAGGCTTCTTGCACTGAAAAGCCATATATATATCATAACAGTATCATGCATTGAGGGCATTCGTGGTTCTTTCCAACATTTGCTATTGTGAAAGAAGTACCTGCAAAAGCATAGCATGTGCATGTATAGCTTTGCAGTAGGATGATCTTGTGGGTATATACCCAGGAGTGTATGCCATTGTCAGGTGTGTAGGCTCATTTTGAGTCTTTTAAAAGTAGGGGTTCTCCGCATGGTAATTTCACAGGTGGTATGACAGTTTTACATTCCACCAGCAGGGGAGTATGGTTCCCCTCACCCCACACCTCTCCACATTTGGTGTCATTCTGTTTTACTATCTTAGCCAGTCCTTTTAGAAGTGAGAAGGAGCTTACAGAGTGGTGCTTAATGTGAATTTCAATTAAGTTTTTTTCTAAAAAGTTTTGTTTAATTTTATTTATTTTCTATGTGTATTAATTATTGTCTGCGATAAGGTTTGTTTGTGCGCCGTGTCATGCAATGCCAGTGGGGTCAGAAGAGGGTATCAGGATTCCCCTGGAAATGGTGTTCTCCTGGAATTGGAGTAACAAACAGTTTTCAGCCGCCATGTGGGTGTTGTGGATCGACCGGATCTCTGCAAGAACAGTCGGTGCTCTAAANATATATATATACTTTTTCTAGAATGGCCATTGTACTCTCTTCATTCGTTCCTTATGACATACTGCTGATGACTTCTTCCACTCAAATACACCCCATTCTATTAAACAACATAAGCTAGACTCAGAAAATAACAACCATTGTTTAATTTCAGATGTCAAGTATATCATAAAATTAGAAGGGAGAATATGGGAGGGAGCATCAAAAGGAAGGAGTCAAGATGTAAAAGTATGTAATAAGTTAAATCAAAAAATTCTATGCTTTTGGGCTGGAGAGATGGATCTGCAGCTAAGCACAGTGGGTGTTCTTGTACGTTCAGTTTCCAGAACCCACATGACAGCAAACAATGATTGATAACTGCAGCTCCAGGGGATCTGCAGCCCTGTTCTGACCTGCATGGGCTTTGCATGAAATAGGTGCTCTTATATACATGCATGCAATACACTCACTCATACCCATAAAAATAAATAAAAATATTTTAAATTGTATGCTTTTCATAATGTATCATATAAAATTAAATATTTATGACAAAGATTTTATCATAGAATAAAACATTGACTCTTCCAAAGGAAAATCCATAAGTTACAATGAAAAATACATGACATTTTACCAGAAATGTCACACTTCAGTCATGGCTCCCACAAGTGTCTATGATACCCATATCTCAATAAATATGTTTTTAGTGAAACTACAAGCTTTTTGTCAAAGTAGATTTTCAATATTTAAATTAAACATTTATGTAATTAGGAGTAATGACTCCTTCATCATCAAAACTATACTTATTTTTTGTATAAATTTTCTTTAGATTCTTTTACATGTACCCAATAGCAAAATAAGTCCTAATAGTAAAGCAATTGCCATGATTAAAACATTATGCATTAATATTACTGCACACTATATATCTAGAAGAAATAGTATAGCTATGTTTATGAGGTGTCAGTTGTGCCCTGCATTTACTTCAGTGCTAATCTCAATTCTAAAACATGGAATGAACTCTTTCCCAGTATTTGAATGGATACAAAAAATATAGCCAAGGTTTAACAAAAATATTACACAGCCTTAAATTCTAAAAATTAATATGTAACTTATGAGAAGGATGAACCCAGAAGATATTAAGTAAACAGAAATAGTCCATGCAGAAATATTATACATTACATTGTTGTATTTCTATCATGAATGTAGCTATGTTAAACTTACTAAAGAAAAAAATTACAGAAATGATTACTAGAGTGTTTAATGTGGTCATTGTAATAATAATGATAAATGATTGTATATGATATCTTCAACACTTTACCTCAGGCTTCTGCACTGACAAAGCCATATATATATATATATCCAGTCATCAGTTGAGGGGCATTTGGGTTCTTTCCAACACTTTACTATTGTGAAAAGACCTGCAATAGGCATAGATGTGCATGTATCTTTGCAGTAGGATGAGTCTTGTGGGTATATACCCAGGAGTGGTATGCCATTGTCAGGTTGTAGGCTCATTTTGAGTCTTTTAAGGGTTCTCCGCACTGTAATTTGCACAGTGGTTGTACAAGTTTACATTCCCACCAGCAGGGGATGTATGTTCCCCTCACCCCACAACCTCTCCAGCATTTGGTGTCTTCTGTTTTCTTGATCTTAGCCAGTCTTTTCAGAGTGAGAAGGTATCTTAGAGTGGTCTTAATGTGAATTTCATTAATTTTTTTTAAAAACGTTTTTTAATTTTATTTATTTTCTATGTGTATGAATGTATTGTCTGCATACAGGTTTGTGCGCCCGTGTCATGCAATGCAGTGGAGGTCAGAAGAGGGTATCGGATTCCCCTGGAACTGGAGTTCTCCTGGAATTGGAATAACAGACAGTTCTCAGCCGCCATGTGGGTGTTGTGGATCGAACCCGGATCCTCTGCAAGAACAGTCGGTGCTCTTAACTGCTAGGCTATCTCTCCAGCCCCTTAAATTTCATTAATTTTTAACAATATTGAACACTTTTTAAGATGTTTCTCAATCAACTTTACTTCCTCAATGGTGAAGTCTCTGTTCAGCTTTTTACTCCATCTTTTGAGTGAGTCATTTTTTTTCTTGCTTCTTTGTTTTTTGAGTAGTTTATGTATTCTGAATGTTAATGCTCTGTCAGATGTATCCTGGTGAAGATTTCCTCCTATTCTGTGGGTTTTCTCTTCACTTCTTTTTTTCTTTTTCTCTAACAGAAGCTTTTGAGTTTGATGAGGTCCCACTTGTCAGTTGTTGACCTTATTTCCTGTGCAACAGCTGTTTGATTTAGAAAGACTTTTCCTAACCTCATTTCTTATAGATTGCTACCAAATTTTTCTTCTATCACCTTCAGAGTTTCAGGTTTCACGTTGAGTTCTTTGATCCATTTGGAGTTGATTTTTGTACAGGGTGAGAGACAGGGTTTATTTTTGTTCTTCTACATATGGTGATTCAGTTTTGCCAGCACCATTTGCTGAAGATGCTATCTTTCCTCCAATGAGTTTTTTTTTTTTTGGCCCCTTTATTGAATATGAAGTGGCTGAAATTGTATGAGCTCAAGTTTGGATCTTCAATTTTGTTCCATTGGTCAATGGGTCTGTTTTTGTGCCAGTACCAGGCTGTCTTTATGACTATAGCCCTGTAATATAGCTTGAAGTCTGGTAAGGTGATGCCCCCTATATTCCACTCCCCCCCCCCCCCCCCCCCCCGCTCAAGGCTGCTTTAGCTATTTGGGGTCTTTTGTCTTTCCATATGAATTTAAGGATTTTCCCCAAGTTTGTGAAGGCACTCTTAGGGATTTTAATCATTATTGCATTGAATATGCATATTAATTGGGCTGGAATGGACATTTTTACTATATTAATTTTTCCAATCCATGAGCATGGGAAGTATTTCTGTCTTTTGATGTCATCTTCAATCTCCTTCTTCAAGGGTTTAAATTTTTGTTATAGAGGTGTTTGGTGTCTTTGGTTAGGTTTATTCTGAAGTATTTTTTAGTCTATTGTGAGTTGGGAGGTCTCCTTATATTCCTTCTCCTGTTGCTTGTTGTTGATGTAAAGAAAGGCTACTGATTTTTCTAGGTTAATATTGTATCCTGCCACTTCACTGAAAATCTTGGTTCTAGGAGCTTTTGGGTGGAATTTTTAGCATCCTTTGAGTAAACTATAATATCATCTGTAAACAGAGATAGTTTTGACTTCCTCTTTTCCAGTTAGTACTCCTTTAATTGCCCTTTCTTGTCTTATTGCCCTGGCAAGTATTTCAAGCACTATATTTAAGAGGAGTGGTGATAAGGAGCAGTCTTGCTGGGTTCCCACCTTTAAGGGGAATGGTTCTAATTTTTCTCCATATAGGATTATATTTGCTGTGGATTTGTTGAATATGTCTTTGATTATGTTTAGAAACGTTCCCTTCAGTCCGCTTTCTGCTAGAACTTTAAACATGAAGGGTTGTTGAATCTTATCAAAGGCTTTTTCTGCATAAACTGAGATGCAGATTGTGTGATTTTTGTCTTTCAGACCATTTATGTGTTTTATGATATTTATTGATTTTTGTATTTTGAACCATCCCTGCAACTCTGGTATGAATCCAAGTTTATCATGATGGTTGATCTTTTTGATGTGGGTGTGTATGTGATTTGCAAGTATTTTGTTGAGAATTTTTGCACCTGTGTTAATTAATGAGATGGATCTATGGTTTTCTTCTTCGGTTGTATCTTTGCCTGGTTTGGGCATTAGAGCAATGCTGTCTTCCTAGAAGGAATTTAGGAGATTTCCCTCTGTTTGTGTCCTTCTGAAAATTTTGAGTAGTAAAGGTTGTAAGACCTCTTTAAATGTTTTATAGAATTCTGCTGTGAAACTCTCTGGGCCTGGGCTTTTATTAGTTGGGAGGGTTTTTTATTACATCTTCAATTTCATCATGTTATGGGTCTTTTTTTTTTTTTTTTTTTTTTTTTTTTTTTTTTTTTTTTTTTTTTTTTTTTGTTTGTTTTTTAGTTTTTATTTTTTTTATTTTTTTGTTTATGTTATGGACTTTGGATCATCTTTATTATTTATCTTATGTTTTACATGTTTCTTATAATTACAAATTGCTTTCATGATAGAGAAAACAAAGCTTTACAAAGGAGACAGATAAAAATTAGGTATTAACAATTGGTTGATAGCTTTTGTTGTTTTTTTTGTTTAGTGGCTCCTCCATCTTTTTTTTTTTTTTTTTTTTTTAGTTGTTATTTGTGGATTTTATTTTTGTTTGGGATGATTTTTTATGCATTTATTAACATCATTTTCAATTCAGATAGGCATATTGTTCCCTTTCCACCTTCCCCCCCCCCCACCCCTTTCCCAGAATCATGTATTCTGTCGCCGTAAACTTGTCCTGCGATCAAGTTTAGGTTTATTTTTTTTCATTTTTTGCTATAAGTGGATAATCCATGAGTATAAGCATCACTTCGTGCAAAACCAATCTATAGACTGTTGTCCCAAACCCCCACAGTCCCCACCATGTACATTGAGGGTTGACAGGTTGGTTGTGTAAGAAAAAATCAATCAATTTGATTCAAATGATGTCCAGACTAACATCGCTGTAGTTCAACCGGTTCAACTCACATCCATCTTTACATTCACCCGCCCTCTCTTCCGCAGATTGTCCCTAGGCTTAGAAAAGGGAGCACAGGTGGATGAAGAAGTAAAACTGTCCTCTCTCTCTGGAGCTGTTGACTTGGATTCTGGTTAAATTATCTGGGCTGTGTCTTCATCGGGCTGACAGTTTGTTATCAGGAGAAAACGCTTCGATACTACATAATGGAATCACACGCATCGAATATATGCGTTTAAGCAGCGACTAATGGTAGTGGTAGGTTACTTTGGCATAGACCCACCACCCCCCCCCACCCACCCCCCCCCCCCCCCCCCCCCCCCCCCCCTCTGTTTGGTGATGATAGTTATTGCATGAATTCTCTATTTTACCGCCCTGACTAAATATACCAGGGTCTTACTGTGGCTTAATTGACAAATCTCCCTAACAGTAGAGGATGTAGGCTTGTGGCATCAGCTTGGTTATTCCTCCCCAAGGAGAGAGCCAACACAATTAATTTGGGATATACAGGCACATGGCTGCCTCTGCTGCACAGTATTTCCAGGCAGGTGAGGTTAGCTGGTGCTGATGGTGGGTAACTACTTGACTCAGGGAGACCCGTATTTGACTTTATTGGTTTGTGGCCTTTGGGAAACACTCTCTGGCATTCAAGGCACTGTAGGCCCTTGCATTGCGGTTTCAATACAACCCTCCCAGTAGATTAACGTCAGGTCTTTCGGCCAAGCAGGTCTTAGTCCCTCTCCTCCTGCAGGTATCCCAAACTTTAGGGTCAGGAGCCCATTACGCTTTTGTGGGGCCGTTGATACCCCTGTGGCCAACATCCCCCTGGTAGAACAATCATTGAGCTGATGTCAGAGCTCCGTCATTAATAACTTTGCCTAAGTGGCATGCCCAAGGTACTTATGTATTATATTTGGTTCTGAACAGAGAAATATAGTGGCCTGTTTCACAGTTTTTATGGGGTCTAGTTAGTCATTAAAGAACTGGCATTGTTTACCTGGGGGTTTTAAAGAGATTGAACCCTCTATAATAGTTCTTGTCCCCATTTACAGTTGGAGAATGGGAAGACTTATCATCATTCATATTTGCTCCTGTTCTATGGGGGGGGGAGGCAAGAAAGTCATATCAAAACAAACCTTTGTTGCACCTAGAAGGTAAAAGTTTTAATTAGGACTCATTATAAATAGTTAACCAATTACATAGTAGGATGCTCACGAGTGTCTCGTGATTTTGGCAGATCTGAGGCCCGTTTGTCTTCAATTGTTCAGGAGAGCGGTCAACCTTTCAGTGCCACTTTATTGAGTACGATCCTACTTAATGCAAACCATCTTTTCTTTCTCAGCTCTTACATGGTCGACTCGCTGTTAGTTGGTGAAGTTTTGTCCTGGTTGGAACAAACAAATCTCTCTTCCCTTAGTGTAGTTTTAGATTTGAATTTGCAAGGTTTTTGACTAGAAGGTTTCATGTTCTGTCTGTACCGCCCCCCCCCCTTTTTTTTTTTAACCCATGAGCTCTCCAAAGAACAGTTGTATGATACATAACTATAGGGTGGAATCAAGGCACGATTTCTCAATTCACCCATGCTGTTTGGGGACTATATCTGATTAATCTGGGAAGCAAAATAATCTTTTGCTTTAAATCTCCTAAAGAGAATGCTACAAGGTGCTACTGTACAACAGAGAAAGTATAGAGACATTTGTAAGTGCCTCCCCAAAGTTATTGCTCTAGACAGATTTTGTGTAAAACAAATGTGGACAAACAGCAAATGATATCGACATTTAACACTCAGATGCATTACTTGTTTTTATCAGATCTGTAAACCAATGTTGTTTAATATACACCACATATTTACTTTTACTAAGTCCTAAAACAACCATTGTATCCTGTAGACAGTGTCGTACTAACATGAGATGAAATTGCTGAGTGAAACGTGCCTGACATACTCACATGAATTAAATAGGCCATTGACATTGTATACATCCGTTAGATGTCCCTCTCCCTCCATCAACACCTCCACCCTCCCACCATTCACCATTCATTTCAGTCCAATTTTCTGATGACAGTCTTTCTTGTTGTTTGTTCTTTTACATAGCATCCCTCTCATGAGAAAAATATTTTTATATTGGGTTTTCGGACTAGCTGCCACATATTGAGGGACACCCATTTGTCGCTTGTTTGTTTTCTGGGACTTGGTTACTTCACAACATAATGCTGTCCGCTCCATCCATTACCTGCAAAGTTCATGATGTTGTCCCCTCTGTACTGCTGCATAGAACTCCATTGTATAATCACGATCTATGTACCACTCCCGATTATAAGTTGTTGGTCCGAGTCCCGCGTCTAGGTGCATGGCTGGTTGCCCAAACTTTGTGTAGTAATGCATTTTAGAACGAAGCACTAGCGCACACTAAAATAGTGTTGCAGTTGTATTATTGTCTTGTGAGTAGCTGTGTGTCTTGTGGGTCTATACCCTGAGCGAGGGACTATGATGGATGGACTGGGTCAAATGGAAGCTATTTTTGAGTTCTTTTAAAGGGTTCTCTACACGTTTTCATAGTGGGCTGTACCTAGTTACATGTTCCACCAGCAGTGAGAGTTTTCCCTTTCCTCCTCAACCTCCCAGCATTGTTAACATTCTTGTTCCTGATCCTAGCCAGTCTTATTAGTGATAAGGTATATCTCAAAAGTGGTTTTATTTGCATTTCCTATTACCGCAGAGATGTTGAACATACTTTATATGTTTCTCAGCCTCTCTAATTCATTCCTGTGAAGTCTCTATCAGATTTTGACTCCATCTTTGGAGTGATTCTTGTTTTCTTCTTCTTGTTTTTGTGAGTAGCTTGTATACTCTGGACTAATGCTAGTTGTCAAGATGTATTCTGACTGTTGAGTTTCCTCCCACTCTGGGGTCTCCTTCTCACTCACTTCCCTGTATTTGCGTCCGTTGAGTTACAGAAGCTTTTGAGGTGTAATGAGGTCCCATTTTGTCAATTGTCGATCTTATTTCTGTCAGTCTGCTTCTGATTTAGGAGGTCTTTTCCTACACTATGTCTTGTGATCTGCTGCCAACTGTTTCTCTATCTATCACCAGGTCCAGAGTTTGGGGTTTCTGAGGTCTTGGTCCATCTGGAGTTTGACCTTTGTACAAGGGTGAGAGGTAGGGGGTTTAATTTATTCTTCTACAAGTGGGTGATCACAGTTTTGCCAACACCACTTGTCTGAAAGATCTGTCTTCCTCCATTGTGTCATTCTTGGCACCTTGTCAAATTATGAGGTGGCTGACTGTCGTAGCTGCTCTTAGTGTTGGAGTTCCAGTTTTTTTCCACTTGTCCACGGTCTGTTTTGTGCCAGTACAACCACTGTTTTTATGACTATAGCCCTGAGTATAGTTGATGATCTTCTGTATAGCCCATCCCCCCCCCTGTATTGCCTCTTTTCACTCAGGATTGCTTTGGCTATTCGGGTCGTTTGTTTTTCAAATGAAATTGAGGATTTTTTTTTCCAAGCCTGTGAAGAACACTCTTGGGGATTTTGAGGATTGCATTAAATCCTGTACACTAGTTTGGGTAGATGGAGACTTTTACTATATTTATTTTCCCAATCCATGAGCATGGGAGGTTTGTCCCATTTCTTGTTGTTTCCTCATTCCTTTTTCAGGGGGTTAAAAATTGTTTGTTGTAGAGATCCTTGGTGTCCTTGGTTAGGTTTTGTTCCTAGGGTATTTTATTTTTTATGAGGCTATGTGTGGTGGGAGCGGGAAGGGTCTCCGTGTAGTCCTTCTTCAGTTGCTTGTTGTTGGTGTAAAAAAAAAGAAATTCTACTATGTTTCTAGATTATTTTGTTCCTGCAACTTGGTGACAACTCTTAATCATTTCTAGAGTTTTCTGGTGGAGT
The DNA here is from genome assembly GCA_009823505.1 of Rhizomys pruinosus. Classification (NCBI taxonomy): domain Eukaryota; kingdom Metazoa; phylum Chordata; class Mammalia; order Rodentia; family Spalacidae; genus Rhizomys; species Rhizomys pruinosus. The sequence continues at coordinate 858,044 of VZQC01005766.1, forward strand.
TCTAGCATCCCTTGGTAGACAATCATATCATCAGACAAAAGGGATAGCTTATTTACACTCTTTTCCAATTAGAACTCTTTAATTCCTGTTCTTGTCTTATTGCCCTTAGTTGGTTTCAGCACTATAATTGAAGAGGAGTGGTGAAGGGGGCAGCCTTGCCCGAGTTCCTACCTTCAAGGGGAATGCTTGTCATTTCCCCATTTAGGATTGATAGTTGCTGTGGGTTTTACTGTATATGGGGCGTTTAATTACGATTGAGGAATGATCCCTCGAGGCCATTCCTCTCCAGGACTATTAAACATAGAAGGACTGGATTTTGTCAAAGGCTTTCTCCGCATCAATTTGAAATGATGGTGTGGTTTTTGTCCCTTCAGTCCATTGATAGGTTTGAATGCATTTTATTGATTTCGTATGTTGCCAACCATCCCTGCATCTCTGGTATGCATCCAACTTGGTCATGGTGGATGATTTTCCTGATGTGAGTCTGTATCGATTTGCCAAGAATCTGTGTTAGAATTTTGGCATTCGTTGGTCATTGGGGCGGATGGGTTATAGTTCTCCCTCTTTTTGGTGTATCTTTCCCTGGGTTTTGGTAGTAGCGTTAATACTGGCCTCATAGAAAGATTTTGGGGAGAATCCCCCCTTCTGTTTGGTATCCTTCTAAAACAATTTCATAGTAATGGTGTATGCTTCGTTTCGAAATACTTTTATTAAAATTCTGCCGTGAAACCATCCCGGGCCTGGGATTTTTGTTTTTTTGCTTTAAATTACATCTTCGATTTCTTCCTGTACTATTGTCTGGTTTAGGCTGTCAAGCTCTTCCTTGTTGACTTTTTGGTGATTCCCAGGGGATTTAGATTATTCATCGCATTTCTTCTAGGTTTCAAACTTAGTGAGTAAATAAGTTTTGAAAGTATTCCCGTAGTGATTGTCTGGAATTTTTTCATTGTCTGTTGTGTGTTTCCCCCGTCATCAATCTATTGGTATATTGGAGTTGTTTCGCCCTCTCTTCTTTGGTACTGGGTAGAGTCTGCTATCTTGTTTTATTCTCTTCAACAGAAAGAAACCAGGCCTTTTTGATTCTATTGATTTTTTGTATGGGTTTTTTGTTTCGTATTCTATTTCATTGATCTTCTGCTCCCTGATTTTTTGTTATTTCTTCTTGTCTGCTCCGTTTAGAAGGGTCTCATTCATTGTTGTTTATCTCAAGTGATTTCTGCTTGCAGAGTTGTTAGGTCATTCTACTTTGTCTTGTTTTTTTTCTTTCTGATTTTTTAATGTAGGCACTTAGAGCTATTAAACTTACTCTTAGGATTGCTTTTAAAGTGTCCAAGGATTTTGCTAGTGTTTGGTTTTAACATTCGTGGTCATTCGAGGTTCACACGGAATGTTTTTCATTTCTTTCTTTATTTCTTCTTCGTACCCACTGCAGTTATTCAGGAGAGTGGTTGAGTGTTTAGTCTCCATGTTTCCTGTAGGATATCGCTATTGTTTATTCTGGTTTGATATTGAGTTTTATATGTTGCACTGTGGGTCTGATAGAATGCATGCAGTATTTATGTCAATCTTTTCTATATTTGTTGATTTTTCCTCTGTCCCCAGTATATGGGTCCTTATTTGAGAGAATGAGAATGTTCCAGAGGTGCTGGATAGAAAGCTGGACTTATCTCTGGTCGTTTTGGGTCCGAATATGGTCTCCGATAAGATGTCTTTCCGACTGGGTATCACATTTGCTCTGTATTGTGTCATCCCTAGCCTTTGGATGATCTCTCTGCTCTTATAGTTTCCTTTGTCCTGTTGGACCTGTCGAGGCCCGCGACTATGTGGGTATTGAAGTCCCCTATGTGTAGTGTGCTGGGGTTAACATGCTGTGCCTTGAGATCCTGAAAATTTGTCTTTACAAAGTTGTATCGGTGCACCAGTGTCTCTGGTGCATACTATATTCATGATTGTGAAATCTTCCATCGTCAATTTTGTGTGTTTCTTTAATAAGATGTAGTGGCATCTATTTGTTCTCTTATTGATTTCTCTTTGCTTTGAAGTTATTTTTGTCTGATATTAGAATAGCCACCACACCCTTCCTTTTCTTTTTCTGTTACCCTTTGGTAGAAATACTTTCTGAGCCATCCCCTGTCAACTTATACGTTGGTGCCTATCATGAATCCCCGGAAGGGAGTGTGGTTTCTTGTAGACAGCATATATAGATGGTTTGTTTCCTATCCGGATGGTCACCGCGCCGAGTCCTCTGCCTGTGTTGATTGGGGAGTTTATGCCCCATTAATATTTAAGCGTCCACTTCATAAGATATCAGTGGATGTTGCTCCTTTTCATATCTTAATTTAACTTTGGGCTACTACGCACTACCTCTAATTGTTGCTCCTATGGTTATCATTTATTAGTTTCTTTTTCCTAGGCTTTTTGAGGGATGTGTTCTCTGCTATCTTCTCTCTAACCCTTTGAATTGCTTCAAGTATTTGTTGAAGAGTTGGTTTTCCAGTATGATGTATTCCACTCATCTTGTTGTTATGCCATGGAAGATTTTTTCTCTTTCCTTCAAGTATAGCGACATTTTGGCTGGGTAAAGTGTCTGTGGTTGGCTATCCGTAGTCCCCTAACACTGGGAAATGCATTTGCTACATGTTCTTCTTGCTTTCATGGTTGAGGCGAAAAGTCCGATTTGTAAATTCTGATGGGTTTCCCTTGTATGTGACTTGTTTTTCTTTTGTAGCCCTCAGAATTTGTTTGTCCTTTATGTTTGAGGCTATAGCATTTAACGATAATACTGCGTGGGGTGTTTCTTTTCTGATACTTGTTCTTTTGGGTGTCCTATGTGCTTCTTGTATTTGAATGGGTTTGTCTATTTTTAAGTTTGGCTGGAAGTTTTCATTATTTTGTTGAAGATATGATCAATTAGACTATTCTCTTTGGACTTTCTTCCCTTCCTCTATTCCTATGATACGGACGTTTGACCTTTTCATAGTGTCCCATGTTCCTGGTTGTTACAACTTTTGTGTATTTTAAAATTTTCACTAGTCTTTATTTGACTTTTTAATTTGCCTGATGTTATCTTCCAGATCTGGATTTCTTTTTTCTGCTTTCCTCCATTCTACTTCTGGGCTTTTCCTTTCCTTTTCTTCTTGATTGAATGGTGTCTCTAATTCCTTTTTTCATTTCATCCTGTGTTTTTTTTTAGTACTCCATTTCCTTTTATGAGCCCTCAATCCTCTTTCTTGGTGCTTCTCAATCTCTTCTTTGGTGCTGCCTTACTTTCGTTGGTTGGCTTCCCTTTTTCAGTGTTTCTACTTCCTTTGGAGTTGTGGTTTTTTTTCTGCCTCTAGTTCTTTCGGAGTTTGTTGGTCTCGTTCATTTAGTTCGTTCTGAAGTTTGTCCTTGTACCCTCTTAGGTCCTTTTTTGAGTTTTTCATTCGTCTCTTTAGTTCTCTTAGATTCTTTATTTGGTTTTTCTCCCTCTGTTCTTTCCGGAGTTGTGTCATCTGTTTCCTTGTAGTTCTTTCTGATGTTTGGTGCATGGACTCCCGTCTAGGTCCTTTTGAGGTTTTTCATTCTCTCTTCTAGTTCGTTCTCTGATTCCTCTTTATGTTCTTTAATTCTTTAGTTGCTGACAGGTCTGAAATTTTTCCTCTAAGATCTGTTCCTTGGTTCTCCGCCAAGGGGTTCCCATTGTAGTCATCCTCCTACAGGTTTGGTAGAGCTTGTGTGCAAGGATTATCCTGTGTCTTTCCCATGTTGTCCCTTAGTCGTGTCCCTGGATTGGATTTCCCTTTTGTGGTTTAATACATCTTCAATATGTAGCAGATCGTTTTTCTTTCCTCCTCAGTTAACTTTTTTTTGTTGTTGTTGTTCCGTCCCCCCCTTTAATCCTCCTTGTTAGGAGTATGGACTTGTCGCTTTTCAATTTGTTTCTATATTACCGGTAATTGGAAGCCAAAGCATATATCTTCTTCTTGTTCTGAAGGTTTCTCCAACGGGGGGGGGGGGGGGTCTGATGCCTGATCTAGCCCGCGCACAGCAGCCTGCTCAAAGGCGCAGCCGCCCTGGCCGCCGGACTCTCCGACCCTCTGGCCCACGCCCGGGTCCCGCCCTCAGCGCCCCAGCAAACCCAAGCTACTCGACAGGTGGCTTCTGGTATCCTGCCCAAGGCGGCAGCCGCCCTGGCCGCGACACTCCGGACCCTCTGGCCCAACACCGACGGGTCCCGCCCTCAAGCCCCAGCCAACCAAGCTACTCCCCAGGTGTGCTTCTTGGTATCCTGCCCAAAGCGCGCAGCCGCCCTGGCCGCACCTATCCGGACCCTCTGAGCCAGCGCCCGGGTCGCCACGCCCCCTCAAACCCCAACAAACCCAAGCTACTCGCCCAGTTGGCTTCTGGGTATCCGCCCAGAGGCGCAGCCGCCCTTGCCGCCGGACTCTCCGGACCCTCTGGCCCACGCCCGGGTCCCGCCGCGTCACGTCGCCCAGCAACCCAAGCTACGCGCCGCATTTGGCGTTGCTGGTAATCCTGCCCAAAGGCGCAGCCGCCCTGGCCGCCGGACTCTCCGGACCCTCTGGCCCAGCGCCCGGGTCCGCCCTCAAGGCCCCAGCAACCCAAGCTACTCCTGTTATGGGTCTTTTTAAACTGTCAGTCTCTTCTTGTTTAAGGTTCATGGATTCCCAGGATTTCAGACATTCATCCATTTCTCTTAGGTTTTCAAATTTAGTACAGTATAGGTTTTTGAAGTATTCTTGTATGATTGTCTGGATATTTACTTTGTTGGGCTGTTTCCATTTTCATCACAAATACTATTAATTTGGAGTTGCTCCTTCATTCTTTTGGTTAACTGGACTAGAGGTCTGTCTATATTTTCTATCTTTTCTAGGAATCAGATTTTAGATTCATTGATTTTTTTGTATTGTTTTCTTTTTTTTTTCTATTTCATTGATTTCTGCCTTGATTTTTTTTTCTTTCTTCCTGTCTTTTGGGTTCAGGGTACATTTGTTGCCGTCTCTTGTGTTTTTAGCTGTGGACTTAGATCATTTATTTTTTCCCTTTTTATAAAAAAAATATGGGCACTTAGGGCTATAAATTTCCCTCTTAGGACTGCTTTTAAAGTATCCCATAGGTTTTGTTATGTTGTATTGTCTTTTTCATTTAGTTCCATGAATAGTTTTATTTAATTCTTTGTTTTTCCCTGACCCATTCATTATTCAGGATTGTGTTGTTTAGTTTCCATGTGTTCTTGTAGCTGTCAGGCTTATTCTGGTGCTAATATTGAGCTTCATTGCATTGTGGTCTGATAGAATGCATGAAAGAAAAAAAATCTTGCCTACCTTCTCAGAATCCAATTCTTTACAAAATTTTTCTTTTCAATTAACATCTGTATGTATATCATATCTAGTCCATCTTTCATAGCCAAATTTAATGTCACTACAAAAGAAAGCAAACTGGACAACAATCACATGTAGTAGCATCTATAAAGCTGTAATGGATGAAGATATCTAAATGGGGGGGGGGAGTTGAAATTTGTTTTCCTTAGCTGTCACAGGACTCAACCAGATGAAGTTGCTGACGACCCATTTATTGATGATTTTCGAGGTCTACTAGCAAAGGAAGATTGATGGTTACCAGTGGGGCTGCTGCTGGTTCCATTCATAGTACTGGAAATATGAGGAAACTGCGGATGAGGAGACTGCACTGGAGTACTGGGGCTGGGCAAACAAGAAGAGGTGGAGGGAATACCTCCTGCTGGGCTGTTGGCCTTGTCACTCCCAGAGTCACTTTCCAGTTCTCCAGCATTTGTCAGTCCATCTCTCTGGTGACTGATCTTCATTCTTTTGCAAGTAGGCCGAACTCTGTATTTCAAAGGAAGTGGGCCATTTCTTCTCCAGGTATAAATGTAGGCAATGTCCATTAGTGTATAGTAATCCTTTAAAGGTTCCTCTTCATACATGACATCAATCTGGAATGTGTTTGGGATGTCCATTTTACTTCTGAGGAACTTCCTTAAGTGCATCACAGTCATTGCTGCTGGGCATCTTAGGTATCTTTTATCATTCACCTCCTCTTTAGACTTCTCTTTGTTTACTTTCCGATCCAATCTGTTCTGGTCAAGGAACTCAATGGATAAGCTTATTATCTCATCATCTGTTATAATTAGCTTGTCTTCGTCTGCAACTTCTCCTCTATCTTCATTAGAGCCATTGGCAGCATCAGCTGAAGGATGAGCTGCATAAAAGTCTCTTCTCTTCATCTCATTTTTGAAAAGCCCTGGCACTAATTTGTACACAATATCTTGAAGAGTTTTATCTGACCTTATATTCAGTAGTGGTCTGGTTTTGTGAACTTGGACATCACAAATAGGACAATACTTGCTGGTCTCCAGGTAACGCACAATACATGCTTTACAGAAGGAATGTAGACATTCTATTATGGTGGTGGCATCTATAAAGTACCCTCCACAGAGCACACACATTAAGTGGGGATTTAGCTCAGTGATCTTGATTTTAGTTGTTCGATGCATTTCTGCTTGATAAAAGATCCCGGAAAGAGCAGCCAGCGCGAGGCGAGCGGAGCAGGCGGAAAAGACAATGAAAGTTAAAAGTCGTTGAGCAGAAAATGAATGCAAGCCAAGCGGCCATCTTGAAGCGAGCTGCAGCCACCGCTGTCAATGGGCACCCAGCGGGGCCGAGAGCAGCCGCCGCCCCCTCCTCATGCCGCTCAGAGCCGGCCTCCTGCTCCGCGCACTGAGGCCTCTTCGTCGCGCGGCCTCCTCCGCTTCCGCGCGGCCTCCGCCTCTGCCTCCTCCGGCCTCTGCTGTAGGCGCCGCCGCCTCCTCCAGGCCGTGCTCGGGGGAGGACGTGGAGGGGGCTGAGCCGAGCCGTATTATTCTGCGGGGCTGGGAGGTATTTCCAAGCCGGCGCGGAGCTCCCTCGCCAACCTCCCCATTGTCTCGCCTCGGAAAGATGTGAAATGGTTTCTGTAACTATTGTTTGGATTGAGAAATGGTCTGCAGTGGGTAGAAACATGGGCCATAGTTTTTTATTCTCAACTAACGCTTACATTCTCTTTGATTGTTCTTGTTATTATGCTGTTTTGTGAACCTGTAGAAAACAAGCGCTTTTTATCTTGAAATTCAACAAATGGAAAGAATAAGCATAGAATAATGCATTCTATGTAGCCATGCCACTGTGAATATAACAATTTCTTGCATATTTAGCCATTTTAATTCCTGTTTGATTTTTACTTCTCTGTTGCTATGCAAAACCGATCAAAGAAAACTTCAGTTTTACAATCTGTATGCCTAAAAGCGGGTACAACCGTTTATTTCACTGACTTGTTTAAATGATTCGCTTTTGTAAGATTCAGATGGCATTATGCTTGTTGTACAATGCCATATTGGTATATGACATAATAGGAAACAGTATTGTATGTTATATTAATAAATACTATAAAATATTGTGTTTCATGCATTCAAAAATGGTTGTTAAAATTCTCCAAACTGTTCGACCTTTGCAGAGATACCCATACTATGCCCTATGTTGAGCCTTTCCAGCATATTTTTTTTGTGTGTGTGTCTCTCTCTCTGTGTGTGTGTGTGTGTGTGTGTGTGTGTGTGTGTGTGTATGACTAAATTTTTTTCCATTTGGAAACAATTGGCAGATCATCATAGTCTGACTTTTCTCTGATAATACTTTTAAGATTAATGTCATAAAGAAAAATTTTAACTAAGGCAATTGGAAGTAGTGTCTTAATTTTCCATGGGTTATGACCGATTTTTAAAGAAATATTTATCACTGGAATTCTAAAGTAGATTTTTAAATAAACCAGCTCATTGCTGGAAAAAGGCATTGTATCTACAATTATTTTAGTATGTGGTATAGTAGTTTCAAATTTAAGAGTTGTTTTAACAATTAACCAAATCTGCTGTTTCTGTAATGTCCGGGAATAGAAGCAATTTATTATGAGTTTCTACAGGTATTTTTAAATAGAGCAAACATGTTGAGCTCAAAATATGAGTGACACCATCAATTCTGTTTTGTCTTGGTTGAATTTGGTCTGTGTTCATCATCCATGAGTTATTCGTGAGGATGTTTATTCTATAAGAATATTGTTCCATGTTTGTATGGGAAATTGTAGGTAAACATTTCTTTGTCTCCAGTCTGCAAAAGAAGCACAATTCTATTGCTTGTAGCCATTAAATCATTACTTTTACATATATTGCTGTTACTTCTGCTTTCTTTAAAGATTCAGTAAATGATGTTTTATGAAGCCACAAAATACATATATTTTTATTTTGACTTAAATTTGTACAGTACCATTGTATGTGTCATTTCTAATTATAGATGTAAAATGAAATTTCATTTTAATTGGAAAAATCCAATAAAAAGGATATTCATTTAGAAAATACTAAGATCTTTAATAAAAATTTGATATGAAAAGCAAAAAAAAAAAAGAATGCATGAAAGAATTTCAATCCTTTTGTATTTGTTGAGATTTCTTTTATGTCCCAAGACGTGTTCAATATTGGAGAATGTTCCCTGGGGCACTGAGAAGAAAGTATATTCCCTGGTGTTTGGGTAGAATATTCTGTAGATGTCTTTGAGGTCCACTTGCTGTATTGTATTGTTCAATTCCAATGTCTCTCTGTTTATTTTTTGTCCAGTTGATCTATCCAATGGGCTCAGGGGGGTATTGATGTCTTGCACTGTTACTGTATTGGAATTAATCTGTGGCTTGACATCCTGAAGAACTGTGTTCATTACACCTGAGTTTGATGCATAAACATTTAAGATTGTGAAATCTTCATGGTTACGTATTAATTTGATAAGGATGTAATGACACTCTTTATCTCTTCTGATTGACTTTACTCTGAGGTGTATTTTGTCTGATATTAGAATATACACTCCTGCTTGCTTTTTAGTACCATTTGCTTAGAATATTTTTTTTCCATCCATTCACTGTAAGGTGGTGTCTCTCCTTGATGATGAGATGGGTTTCTTGTAGACAGCATATAGATGGATTCTTTTTCTTAATCTACTTTGCCAGTCTATATCATTTGACTAGGAAGTTTAGACCATTAATATTTAAGGTTATCATTGAGAGATGTAGGTTGTTTCGTTTCAACTTATTTTTTCTTTGCATTCTTGGATTAGGTCTGTATTTATGCTGTTGTGGTTTATTAATTTCTCTCTCTAGCTGCTTGTGGATAGTTGCTCCTTTCCTCTGTCCTTTGAATTGCTTTGAGTATTTTCTGAAGGGTTGGTTTTTTTGACATGTATTCTTTCATTTTGTTTATGTCATGAAATATTTTTCTTTCTCCTTCTACTATAATTGTCATTTTTGCTTGGTATAGTAATCTGCATTCACATATAAATTGATATAGGAATGGGAATACATTCGTCCATGTTCTTCTTGATTTCATAGTTTGCACTGAGAAGTCAGCTTTAATTCTGATGGGTTTCCCCTTTTTTTGCAATTTGTTGTTGTTCTCTTGTAGCTTTCAATATTTTGTCTTTGTTTTGAGCATCTAGTGTTTTATCTATGATATGGCATGGGGAACTTCTTTTCTGGTCTTGTCTATTTGGTGTTCTATTATAGGAATGAAATTTTGCCTGGCTTGAGGCAAGGACCTGTAAAACCTGTCCCAAAGAACCTCTGATAGTTATCTGATATCTCTGTCGACATTCAGTTGTCTCTATAGCTCATGATGGCCAGGATAGTGCAGTGTTTTCTTGCCTCCACTATCTCTGCAATGTTCCAGAACTGGATGGCCCCTTCCCTTAAGGTATTGAGCAAAATACCACACGTCTAGTTTACTGGTTGCACAAACAGGAACTCTGCAGCCCCCTGGTAGGAGCCAAGGTGGCTCGACCTTCCCTTCTGCCTGAACCCACTTCCTTGCCCAGAGCATAGTAGCATGTGGTATTTAGACACACTGCTGGCATGAATAAATGATAGTCTATCTCCCTCAACTTCACCCACTGAGTCTGTGTCTCTTTTCCCATAAGGTAACTTTCTCACTGTCCCCTCCCCTCTGCACACCAGAGCTAAGCCTAGAGACTGTCTGCCTGCAGGCAGGAGACAGCCTTGAAGCTTGCAGTCCTGTAGAATTGACAGCCTGGTTCTAGGAGGGAAGAATATCATGTGGATTGCGGCCATGCATGAGTAAAAGACCAACAGATGATAAAAACAATCCACATTCTATGAGCTACTTGTATTTTTGTGGGTTTGTCTATATTCACATTGGGGAAATATTTTTCTATTATCCTGTTGAAGATCGAATCAATTCCATTGTCTTATATTTTATAATTCTATATCAAGTTTTTATAAGAATGTCCACATATTTTTTATGATTGTTGTATTCTTTGATGTTTTCAGCATAATTACACTAGTGTCTCAATTCTTCTACATTTTTTCCAATAATTTTAATGTTCTGTCATTTAAATTTTTTTTAATAATGGCTCACATAACATTTATAAAATATTTCATTGTTCTGGTTTCCAGCAACAAGAAATAATTTATATATTTAAATATTTTCAGTGATGAGTGAATCTTCATTTTATGACTTTATATAAATCTTCTGCCCACTTTGATTTTTTATTTTCAAATAGTTTTTATGTGTACAAGTGTATTACCTGTATGTGTATAAGTGTACCTGTGTCCTGGAATGCCTATAGAGATCAGAAGTTATTTTAGTCTCTTGAACTGGGGTTGTGGATGATTATTAACTGCCATATATTTTCTGGAAATCTAACTGAGGTCTTCTGCAAGAACACTCACGAAGGATTCTGGAAACTGGGAGCTGAAATTTGAAAACAGGCTGAGGGAAACTGGTGACTGAGCAGGAAGGGTGGAAGCTGTTTGTACCACCATTTTGGCCCAGAGGTTTCTGGGATCTGGGAGCTGAGACTAGAACACAGAGGCTTCGTGAAACTGGAGCCAGAGCAGCAGGAGTGGAGGCTGTGTAGACTAGCATTTTGGCCAAGAGGATTCCGGGAGCTGGGAGCTGAGGCTAGAACACAGAGGCTGCAGGCAACTGCTGCCCGAGCAGTGGGGGAAGAGGCTGTGCATACCAGCATTTTATCACAGGGAAATCTGGGAGCTGGGAGATGAGGTGGGAACCCAGAGACTGCATGCAACTGGTGTTGGAGCAGCTGGGGTGGAGGATGTGCTGACTGGCATTTCAACCCAGAGGATTCTAGGAGCTGGGAGCTGAGGTTAGAGCACAGATACTGCTGCCCAACTGGAGGGGGTGGAAGCTGCGTGGTCCCATGTTTTGGCCGAGAGCATTCTAGGAGCTGCGAGCTGAAGTTCGAACACTGAGGGTGCAGGCAACTGCTGCCTGAGCAGCAGGGTCAGAGGCTATGTAGACCAGTGTTTCAACCCAGAGGATTCTTGGATCTGAGGTTCCATCACAGAGTCTTCAGGCAACTGCCGCCCAAGCAGTAGGAGCAGACAGTACCTGCATGCACTCTAAGCAATCAACTCATCCTTTCCCCCAACTGGAAAATTGGAGAGAGTGTCTGGCAGCAGAGGGAATACAGTGTTCAGAAGGTGTCATCTGGCTTTTTACCCATCCAGTTCTTAGGGAACAGAAAGGGAAGAGTAAACTATGCCTTCCAATATATAACCAAAATTGAAAGCCTGAAACCTAGACAAGACAACACTCCATATATAAGCATAATATAATGAAGGCACCTGAAGGAATCTAAGAAAGCAATCCTTCAACAAGGTGAAGAAGCATTCAAGATTTGCACCACAATACAGGCAAAAGGCAAACCTCATGCTGATAGCAAAATGGAAGAAAAATATGGGAAAAGTGCAGCAGATTAACTTCACACCAAACTCTATGGAGCTTGTGGAGGACTCCTACAATGGGATCTACCTAGAAATAACCCAGGACACAAACCACAGAATAACAATCACAGGTATATTCAAAGAAATCATAGATCTAATGAGGGAGAATGAAAAACTCAGAAAGTACCTAGAGGAAGACAAGGACAAACATCGGAATGAAATAAAAGGAGAAAATGGCAGACTCTGGAAAGAGCTAGGGGCAAAAAATGACAAACTTCATAAGGAAATGGAAACACTGGAAAGATCCCATGCTGAAATGTAAAATGAAAAGCTGAAAGGAGCAAGGGACTCCCATCCTTCTGCCCCCCCCAAATATCCTGAAAGACCCCTAAGGGACTGACCATGAGAAAACAAAAACCTTGGTTAATCTTGGCTAACTGTGTGGCCTTCAGCATCCAAAAGGAAAGTACAACCAGATACAAATAATCAGTAACACCAGAGAAACTATACTGCAGACATAGAACTTGAGATCTTAGTAAAAACACAAAAAGAATAAAGAGAGAGTACTGTTGTTTGAATTATCTCCAGTTCTTAATGGCAAGTGCATCTACTCTGTGGCTGCCACCACTTTCGGCACTCCTCAAAGGCATGAGACACAGCTTTTTCTTAAAATTATTATTATTATTATTATTATTATTATTATTATTTTAATTTTATTTTTTATGTGACTGAGTGTACTGCCTGCATGTAGGTTTGTGAACACATGTAGTGCAATGCCGCGGAGGTCAGAAGAGGGCGTCGGATTCCCCTGGAACTGGAGTTAAAGACAGTTCTCAGCTGCCATGTGGGTGCTGGGGATCAAACCCGGGTCCTCTGCAAGAGCAGTCTGCACACTCAACTGCTAGGCCATCTCTCCAGCCCCAAGACACAGCTTTTTAACCTCCTAATATGGACTGAGGACTCATGTCTCTCCAAGAATCCTCCAAACCTTCAGTGCCAGATGGGGACTAGTGAAATACCCAGATTATGGACTAAACAGTTAAGGGGATGTCAGCCTCCTCAGAGTGTAGACCACCATCCTTGGACTACCAGGGCTATATCATGGATGCCAATGCAGTGGGATCAATACAGGGGTGTGCTTACTGGACTTCATTTTGGGAGATCATGGGAGGGAAAGACCTCAATGTGGAGCAAAAGTGCAGGATTGATGGTTGGGATTGCCAAGGAGGAACCTTCAAGCACTTTCTTAAGGGAAACATGACATCTTTTAAGGAAGAAAAAAAATCCTCCCAATTCAAGTGATTATATATATCGAGTATATCTAATCTAGATACAATATCATCCCCACTTGGGTGGGATGGGGGCATGGAAGGGGAAGTGACTCTACATTTGATCAAGAAATGATGTGTGACCTATGGAAAAAGTTTAATGATGGTAATAATAAAAATTGGTAAAAAATAATGAAACAAAACATTATTTTAAAAAAAATGAAACTTGCTTTTGCATCTAAACAAATTACTCTCTCACCATTCTTAACCTGAACATAATCTTGATCATGAAAACCTGAGTCTTCTCTAAGTGTTCCTCATCCTCAACCTCCACAGATAAGTCAACAGTTTTCACTATAGCAGTTCCCAATACCTACATGTAAATATATGGGAAAAGATGTTGTCATAATCATGAATGGTAGCTATGTATGGGTGTGAACTTGACTGGATCTGGAACCAATTTCAAGCATCGGGGCACTCCTGTGAGGGACTTTCTAGGAAAACTCATCCTAAATGTGTGTTGCACCTTCTGGTGGCAGCTGAAGGGACCTGGAAACAGGAAACTTGCTTTTTGCCTGATTGCCTTCATTCTAGCTTGTAAGTTCATTGTTCTGTTGCTATGGCATATCAGAACCAGCTTCTTCCAGACTTTGATGTATTCGGAAGACCTGCAGATATTCTTTAGGCCTTCAATGCAAGATTGGGAATGCTTAGACATCCAGTCTCATGGACTGATTAACTTCTAGAGTCTTTGTCTCTCCAGTGTGAGAAATCCATTGTTTGACTACTGGGACCAGATAATGTAAGCCAATCTAATAAATCCATTTTAACATTAAAAATGGAAACCAAGGAGTGAAACAAGGAGCTACAAGAAAAGATTGAGAAGCTCCAAAGGAAGTTGAAATAGTAAAGAATACATAGGAAGAAATGAAAAAGTAAATCGACAGTTATCCATTCAAAAGGAAAGAATGGGAAAAAGCCTCAGAAGCAGATTGGAGGAAGCAGAAAAAAGAATAGCTGAACTAGAAGATAACAGAACAACTAAAAAGCTCAAGGAAAGACTGAAAAATTAAAAAAAAATACACAAGAGTGGAACAACCAGGAAATGTGGGACACTATGAAAAGATCAAACCTCTGCATCATAGGGATAGAGGAAGGAGAAGAATCCCAAGAGAACGGTATTTATCAGAATAATAGATGAAAATTTCCCCAAATTAAAAAAAAAAAAAGACAATCCCATACAAATCCAAGAAGCACATAGAACACCAAATAGACTAGACCAGAAAAGAAAATCCCTCTGCTCTATCATAGTTAAAAGATTGGACACCCAAAACAAAGAAAATTCTGAAAGCCACAAGAGAAATCAACAAGTTAGTGATAAGGGGAAACCTATCAGAATTACAGCTCACTTTTCAGTGCAAACTATGAAAACAAGAAGAACATGGACCAAAGCATTCCCAGTGCTAAACGACTATAAATGCCAACCCAGGATACTATACCCAGCAAAAATGTTGATTCTAGTTGAAGGAAAGAGAAAAATCTTCCATGACATAAACAAGATGAAAGAATACACGTCTGTAAAACCAACCCTTCAGAGAATACTTGAAGCAATTCAAAGGACAGAGGAGAGGAGCAACTACCCCCAAGCACTTTGAAAGAGAAATTAATAAAAGCAAAAATGCAGAAGTTGAAACCTAGATGAAAAATACAAATGGATAAGGTGAAAGAAAGCAACACACACCTCTCAATTATAGCTTTAAATATTAATGTACTAAACTCCCCAATCATAAGGCATAGTCTGGGAGAATGGATTAGGAAACAGAATCCGCCGATTTGCTGTCAACAGTAAACCCATCTCACCCTCAAGGATAGGCACCAACTCAAAGTGAAAAGATGTAAAAAAATATTCCAAACAAATGGTACCAAAAGGAAAGCAGGAGTTGCTATTTTAATATCAGACAAAATACACTTCAAAGTAGAAGCAATTAGAAGAGACAAAGAGGGCCATTTCATCCTCATCAAAAGGAAAATTAACCACAAAGACTTCACAATCATGAATATATGTGCACCAAACTCCAGTGCTCTGATATTGATAAATACAACTGTACATGACCACAAGGCACAGGTTAACCCCAGGACACTCATAGTAGGGGAATTCCATATCCCAATGAGTCATTTGGACAGATCAATCAGACAAAGAATAAATGCAGAGACATCTGAACTGAAAAATATAATACAGGAAATGGACCACACAGACATCTTCCGAATATTCCACCCAAGCACCAGAAAATATACTTTCTACACAGCACCTCAGAGACCATTCTCCAAAATTGACCACATGCTTGGAAACAGAAAAAAATCTCAACAAATACAAAAAAATGAAATAATTTCATGCATTCTATCATACCGTAGTGGAATAAAGCTCAATATCAACACCAGGATAAGCCCTGCAACCTATACGAACATATGGAAATTAAACAACACACTCCTGAGTAATTAATGCATCAGGAAGGAAATAAAGAAAGAAATAAAAGAAACAACAACAAATAAACCCTAAATGCAACAGACAGGAAGACATAACAAAAATCAGAGCAGAAATCAATGAAATAGAAACAAAGATAACAATAAAAAAATCAATGAATCCAAAAGTTGGTTCTTTGAGAGAATAAAGAAGATAGACAGATCCCTAGTCCAGTTAACCAAAAGAAAGGAAGAGCAATTACAAATCAGTAGAATTCATGATGAAAGGGGAATTATCACAAAAATGAAAAGATCCAGACAATCATACAGGAGAACTTCAAAAACCTATACTCTACTAAATTGGAAAACCTAAGAGAAATGGATGAATATCTGCAATCTGGGGAATCGCCAAAGCTAAACCAAGAGGAGATTTACAGCTTAAACAGACCCATAATGTATGAAGAAATTAAAAATGTAATATGAGACCTCCAAACTAAAAAAAAAAAAAAAGCCCAGGTCCAGATGGTTTCACAGCAGAATTCTCTTTAAAGAGTACTTACAACCATTATTACTAAAAATGTTCAGAAGGATACAAGCAGAGTGAAATCTCCCAAATTCCTTCTATGAAGACAGTGTCACTCTAATACTTAAACCAGTTAAAGATGCAACAAAAAAGAGAACTATAGACCCATCTAATTAATGAACTCAGATGCAAAAATTCTCAACAAAATACTTGCAAACTGTATAGTGTAAAACCCTGAAGAAAGAGATTGAAAATGACATCAAAAGATGGAAAGACCTCCCATGCTCGTGGATTGGAAAAAATAATATAGTAAAAATGTCCATTCTACCCAAATTAATATACAGATTCAATGCAATCCCAATCAAAATCCCCATGAACTTTTTCACAGACTTAGAAAAAAAAATTCTTAAATTCGTATGGAAAAATAAGAGACCCCCAAATAGGTAAAGCAACCCTGAGTGAAAATTGCAATACTGGGGGGATTACATTACCAGACGTCAAGCTATATTACAGAGCTATAGTCATAAAGACAGCCTGGTACTGGGAAAAAAAATCAGAACCATTGACCAATGGAACAAAATTGAAGATCCAAACTTGAGATCATGTAACTTCAGGCACCTCATATTTGACAAAGGGGCCAAAAATGCTCAATGGAGGAAAGATAGCATCTTCAGCAAATGGTGTTGGCAAAACTGGATCACCGTTTGTAGAAGAACAAAATTAAACCCCTACCTCTCACCCTGTACAAAAATAAACTCCAAGTGGATCAAAGATCTCAATGTGAAGCCTGAAACTCTGAAGGTGATAAAATAAAAATTGGGCAACTACCTACAAGACATAGGTGTAGGAGGAGACTTTCTAAACCAGACAGCAGCTGCACAGGAAGTAAGGTCAACAGTTGACAAGAGGGACCTCATAAAACTCAAATGCTTCTGTAGAGCGAAAGAAACAATCAAGGAGGTGAAGAGAAAACCCTCAGAGTGGGAAGAAATCTTTACAGGGACACATCTGACAGAGGGTTAACGTCAAGAATATATGAACTACTCAAAAAACAAAGAAGTAAGAGGACAAATGACCTACTCAAAGATGGAGTAAAGAACTGAACAGAGTCTTCACCAGTGAGGAATTAAAGATGACTGAAAACATCTTAAAAAGTGTTCATCATCATTAGTAATTAAGGAAATGCAAATTAAAACCACTCTAGATATCATCTCACTTCAGTACGGCTAGCTAAGATCAAGAAAACAAAAGACAACAGATGCTGGAGGAGTTGTGGGGAAAGGGGAACACTCATCCACTGCTGGTGAGAATGTAAACTTGTACAACCACCATGGAAAGCAGTGTGGAGAACCCTTAAAAGACTTGGAATGAGCTTACCACCTGACCCAATCATACCACTCCTGGGTATATACCCCAAAGACTCATCCTACCGCAAAGATATATGCACATCCATGTTTATTGCCGCTCTCTTCACAATAGCGAAGAGCTGGAACCAACCCATATGCCCGTCAAGAGATGAGTGGATGATAAAATATGGTACCTCTATACAATGGAGTACTATTCAGCGGTAAAAAAGGAAGGCACTATGATCTTTGCTGGTAAATGGGTGGAGCTCGAAGCCATTATGCTGAGTGAGGTGACACAGTTCCAGAAAGACAAATGGAGAATTGGTTTCCCTCATTTGTGGATGCTAACACCAAGTCTCCCAGATGAAAGGCAAGCTGAATGACAGTATGGTTATATATCTGGTTTATCTGTAAGCAACTATGTTGTCATGATTTGAAACACTCAATGGGATCTAGAATCCACCCACCAATTATTTTCAGACTCTGTAGTTACTGTATATGGGTGAAGAGTATGTATCCATATTTTAGAATAACATGAAATTAACGGAGGAAAATTTGAATTCTTAAGCATAAAAAAAGACTGATAGAAAGATGCAGGACAGGTATGATAGAGTACATGACCTGGGATGGATTGGAGTGGGGTGGGGGGAAGGGATAGGGAAATATGCCTGAACAGAAATGAAAAATGATGTATGAAATGCACAAAACATCAATAAAAATATTAATTAAAAAAGATCATTCACCATGTTCAAGTTGGATTCATACCATAAAACACATAAATGGACTGAGGGACAAAAACCACATGATCATTTCAATAGATGCAGAAAAAGTCTTTGACAAAATCCAGGATCCCTTCATGATTAATGTACTGGAGAGAACTGTACAGGAAGGACTATTGCTCAACATAATCAAAGCCATAGATAAGAAACACACATCCAGCATCATCCTAAATGGAGAGAGTTAGAGGCATTCCCCATAAAGGTAGGAACCCAACAAGACTGCCCCTTGTTGCCATTCCTCTTCAATATAGTGCTTGAAACACTTGCTAGGGCAATAAGGCAAGAAAAAGAAATTAAAGGAATACTAATTGTAAAAGAGGAAGT
Organism: Rhizomys pruinosus; assembly: GCA_009823505.1. Taxonomy (NCBI): domain Eukaryota; kingdom Metazoa; phylum Chordata; class Mammalia; order Rodentia; family Spalacidae; genus Rhizomys; species Rhizomys pruinosus. The sequence continues at coordinate 876,537 of VZQC01005766.1, forward strand.
AAAACTATCCCTTTTATGGATGATATGATAGTTTACCTAAGGGAAGCTAAAAACTCCACCAGAAAATTCATAGAAATGATTAATAGTTTCAGTAAAGTGGTGGGATACAAAATTAATCTAGAAAATTCAATAGTCTTTCTTTACACCAACAACAAGCAACTGAAGAAGTAATACAAGGAGACCTTCCTAATCATGATAGCCTCAAAAACAATAAAATACCTAGGAACAAACCTAACCAAAAACACCAAAGATCTTTACAACAAATCTTATAAACTCGTGAAGAAGGAGATTGAAGTAGACATTAGAAGATGGAAATACCTATGATCATGGATTGGAAAAATTAATTTAGGAAAAAGTCCATTCTACCCAAATTAATATCCTGATTAAATGTAATACCAATTAAAATTCCAAGTACATTTTTCACAGGCTTGGAAAAAAATTCTCAAATTCATATGGAAGAACAAAAGACCCTGAATAGCCAAAACAACCCTGAGTGAAAAGAGCAATACAGGAGGGATTTCTATACCAGACATCAAACTATACTACAGGGCTACAGTCATAAAAACAGTCTGATACTGACACAAAACCAGACCTGTAGACAAATGGAACAAAACTGAAGATCCAAACTTGAGCACATACAATTTCAGCCACCTCCTGTTTGACAAGGGGGCCAAGAAGACACATGGAGAAAAGACAGCATCTTCAGCAAGTGGTGTTGGCAAAACTGGATCACCACTTGTAGAAGAATAAAATTAAATCTCTTCCTCTCACCCTGAACAAAAATAAACTCCAAATGGATCAAAGACTTCAATATGAAACCCAAAACTCTGAAGGTGATAGAAGGAAAAGTTGGCTGCAACTTACAAGGCATAGGCTTAGGAAAAGACTTTCTAAATCAGAGACAGCAGCTGCTCAGGAAATAAGGTTGACAATTGACAAGTGGGACCTTATTAAGCTCCAAAGTTTCTGTACAGCAAAAGAAACAATCAGGGAAGTGAAGAGAAAACTCACAGAGTAGGAGGAAACCTCACTGCTTACATCTGACAGAGAATTATCTTCCAGAATATATAAACTACTCAAAAAACAAAGAAGAAAACAAATGACTCACTCAAAAGATGGAGTAAAGAGCTCATCAGAGACTTCACAAGTGAGCAAATAGAAATGGCTGAGAAGCATCATAAAAGGGCTTAACAGTGCGAATAATTAAGGCAATGCAAATTTAAACCACTTTAAGATATCATTTCACCCCAATAAGGCTGGCAAGTATCAAGAAAACAAATGATACCAAATGCTGGAGAGGGTGTGGGGAAAGGTAGTCACTCATCTACTGTTGGTGCGAAGGCAAACTTTTACAACTGTGGAAAGCAGTATGGGAAACCCTTAAAAGACTCAAAATGAACCTATCACCTGATCCAGCCACACTACTCCTACCCCAGAGATACATGTATGGCCATGTCTACTGCAGCTCTCCTCACAATAGCAAAGAGCTGGAACTAACCCAAGTGCCCCTCAATGGAAGAGTGGATAGATAAAATGTGATACATCTACACAATGGAGTTCTATGCAGTGGTAAAGAAAGATGACGTCATGAAATTTGCAGGTAAATGCATGGAAGTAGATTTTATGCTATGTGAAGTAACACAGTCCCAGAAAAAAAGAAGATGAATGGTATCCCTCATCTGTAGATGCTACTACCAAGTACGTAGCTGTAAGATAAACTGTGCAACGTTAATATTATAATCCTCATGATCTAAAGACAACTGTGCTCTTGCACTGTGAATCTCTAAACAGGTTCTAGAGCTGACCTAACATTTATTTTCAGACCTTGGTTTTTTGGTACATGATGGAGGGCATGTGTGCATCTTTTAGAGTAATATGAGATTAAAATGGAAAGATATGAATCAAGAAATATATGGATGTAACATAAAGCTTGTTTTCAAAGGATACATTTTTTTAAATTTTATTTATTTTTTATGTGTGCGAATGTACTGTCTGCATGTACATTTGTGCACCTGTGTCGTGCAATACTGAGGAGGTCAGAAGAGGGTGTCAGATTCCCCTGGAACTGGAGTTCTCCTGGAATTGGAGTTACAGACGGTTCTCAACTGCCATGTGGGTGCTGGGGATTTAACCTGGGTCCTCTGCAAGAGCAGTTGGCGCTCTTAACCGCTAGGCCCTCTCTCCAGCCCCAGGATAAAACTTTAATATAGGTGCAGTGTAACAGTCTGGTGCAACTTACACTTTCTTGGTGCTTAATGAACATATTAATCTCCATACCAATTTGGCCGAGGGACCTGAGGGATAACTTTGTTCCTTGCTCTCAGAGGTCAACCAATGCTTAGGTGGTTATGCATGAGGGCAACTCTTGATATGTCCTGCAAGAGTGGGTCACCAGTCTTCCTGTTCAGGGAGATCTTGGAGAGCCACTAATGGGACTTCAGCCAGTGTCGAGTCTATAAAGAGGAAAGTGTGCTCATGCTTCAGAAAAGGAAGCCTGGTCTAACAAGTCCTGATTTTGTCCTCGAGTGGATGGCACTGGTAAATTAAAAGCTGAAAGGAGCAAGGCGCTCCCACCCTCCCCCCCCCCAAAAAAAACCCTGAGAGAACTCTGTGGACCAGATCCTCAACTGAACTTGAGAAAACAAAAACCTTGATTAATCTGGGCTAACTTTGTGGACTTTTGCATCCAAAAGAAAGGTACAACCAGAGATAAATAATCAGTAATCAACAACGACAACAACAGAAAGGACTGCATCAAAGAACTGACTGAAACGGTGAACTTCTGCTCAAAACAGTCAACTTCCACATGGAGAATTTTGAGAAAGACTGAGAAAGAGATGAAAAGCATGTTTGGCAGAATGCATGAGCTCTGGTGGGGTGGGGGACAGAGGTCTAGATTTGTTAGTAAACATAATCTTGTACAAATATATATATACAAACATATATATTATTTATATATAAATATAAAATTATATATAATATAAAAATTATATATAATATAAATATATATAATATAAAAAGAATATATATATAATATAAAAAGAAAAAATAATAATAATCAGTAAGACCAAAGAAACTGTACTGCAGACATAAAACTTGAGATCTTAATAAAAAGACAAAAAGACAAAAGAGAGAGTACTGTGGTTTGGGATGTCTGCAATTCTTACTGGCAAGTGCATCGACTCTGTGGCTGCTCAAAGACATGAGACAGAGACATGAGACTGTGTTACTTCACTTAGCATAATATCTTCACTTAGCATAATATCTTCTAGTTCCATCCATTTACTTGCAAATTTCATGATGTCATCTTTCTTTACCTCTGCATAGAACTCCATTGTGTAGATGTATCATATTTTCTCTACTCCTTGGTTGAGGGACACTTGGGTTGGTTTCAGCTCTTCACTATTGTGAAGAGAGCTGCAATAAATATGGCAGTGCATGCATGTCTTGTGTGTATATAGCCAGGAGTGGTATGACTGGGTCAGGTGGTAGTCTCATTTTGAGTATTTTAATGGTTCTCCATACTCCATTCCATAGTGGTTGTATGAGTTTACATTCTCAGTAGCAATGAATGAGTGTTCTCCTTTCCTGAGAACCTCTCCAGCATTTGGTATCACGTGTTTTCCTGATGGCAGCCAGTCTTATCTGAGTGAGAGGATATCTTAAGGTGGTTTTAATTTGCACTTCCTTAATTATTAGTGATGTTGAACACTTTTTAAGATATTTCTCAGCCATATTTATTTCCTCACTTTTGAAGTCTCTGTTCAGCTCTTTACCACATCTTTTGAGTGAGTCCTTTGTTTTCTTATTTCTTGTTTTTTGAGTAGTTTATATATTATGGAAGTTGATGGTCTGTCAGATGTATCACTGGTGAAGGTTTCCTCCCAATCTGTCCATTTTCTCCTCACTTCCTGGAGTGTTTCTTTTCCTGTCCAGAAGCTTTTGAGTTTAATGAGGTCCCGTTTTGAGTTTAATGAGTTTAATAAGGTTTTCAGTTGTCAACCTTATTTCCTGTGCAGCTGCTGTCTGATTTTTTTTTATTTTTAATTGAATAAAATTTAAACGTGTTTGCTGATAACTCCTTAAGGGTGATTTACATTTATTTACTAGTTTTGTGCTTCACTGTTACCAGTGTCCTTGGATGCAGAAAATATTTCAGAGTTAGTAATGCTTATTTAATTATTCTGCTGTTTATTCTTTTGGTGTTAAACCAAATAAAGTATTGCCATCTCTGCTCAAAAATACAGTATGGAGCTGAAGAGATGGCTGTTCTTGCAGAGGACCTAGGTTCAATTCCCAACACACACATGGGAACTAGCAGCCATCCCTAAGTCCATTTCTAGGGGAATCCAGAAACCTTTTCAGACCCCCACAATCAATGCTGTACATGTGTCAACTTATATATGGCCAGGCAATACACACATACACAAAGAAAAATAATATTGAATAAAATATTTATAATACTTAAAATTGTATATAGAGAGATGGCAGAGTATTGTTGAAGATATGTCATACAAATAATTTGAATTTTAAAATTTCAGTAGTAGTAATATTATAAAGTAGTAGTAGAAATATTATAAAGGCTGTTATCGCTGTATTGCAAATCAAATTAAGTTCATCTCAAAGATCTGAAACAAGAAAAATAGATATTAAGCTTTTATTTTTATTGAATTTTTATGTATTTCCTACAGATCATCTCAATCAATCATAATCTCCTTTGCAACTCCTTCCCCACTGCCATCATTTCACAGCCCCCTACAAGTGGAATTCATATCAGAGTATAAAAAAACTTTTACCCCAAATGATTTTGAATGCCAGATAGTTGTCTCTGATCTATCCTAGAAATGATTCCTGTGCAATATTTCAACTAATTATGTTCAAATAATGTTTGTCCAAATAATTTTTATGTACCCTTCCTATTGAAAACTTAAAATTTTTATTTCAGTTTTTGTTCCTACAGCTTAAAGGTGCTATACTGTAAAGTATACTATTTTATCTCTGTAACATTTTTATTATTACCATCATTAAACTTTTTTCAAAGGACACATCATTTCTCGATCAAATCTAGAGTCACTTCCCCAACAAGATCCGTATCTATATATATATATATATATATATATATATATATATATGTCAACTTGATATATACATAAATATATATGTATACAATTATCATAATATATATATTATATATATATATATATTATATCACTTGAATTGAGGATTTTTTTTTTCATTAATAAAGATGTCATGTTTTCCTTAAGGTAGTTCTCGAAAGTTTCCTCCTTGGCAACCCCACCACATCAATCTTGCACTTTTGCTCCACATTGGGTCTTTCCCTCCCATGGTCTTCCCAAAATAAGTCCAGTAATGTGCTCCTTGTCTTGATCCCTCTGCACTGGCCTCCATGATACCAGCCCTGGTGGTCCAACAATGGCGTCTACACTCTGAGGAGGCTCACATTCCCTTAGCTGTTAGTCCATAAGCTGGGTATTTCAGTTGCCCCTCTGGCATTGAAGGTTGGAGGATTCTTGGAGAGAGGAGTCTCAGTCCATATTAGGAGCTTAAAAAAGCTGTGTTCATGCCTTTGAGGAGGGCCAAAAAGCGGTGGCAGACACAGAGTAGATGCACTTGCCAGTAAGAATTGGAGATAAGCCAAACAACACTACTATCTCTTTATTCTTTTCTGTTTTTTTTTTTTTTTCTTTTTCTAGATGTCAAGTTCTATGCCTGCAGTATAGTTTCTCTGGTCTTACTGATTATGTGTATCTGGTTGTTCTTTCCTTTTGGATGGTGAAGGCCACACAGTTAGCCCAGATTAACCAAGGTTTTTGTTTTCTCAGGGTCAGTTGAGGATCTGGTCCTCAGTGGTCACTTAGCTTTTTATTTTTGGGGGGGGGGGTTAGAAGGATGAGAGCCCCGTGCTCCTTTCAGCTTTTCATTCAACAGTTCTTACTAGACCAGGCATCCTTTTCTGAAGCATGAACAGATTTTCCTCACTTTAGACAGGACACTGGCTGAAGTCCCATCAGTGGCTCTCCAAGACCTTCCTGAACAGGAAGACTGGTGATCCACATCTGTAGGACATTTCAAGAGGTGCCCCCATGCATAATCCCCTAAGATTTATTTGACCTCTGAGGGCAAGAAACAAAGTTATCCCTTAGGTCCATCGGCCAAATTGGTATCAGCATTAAGTATGTTCGTTAAGCACTCTGAAAGGCTAAGTTGCATCTATATTAAGATTATATATTTTGGAAACAAACTTTATGTTATTTCCATAGCATATTTCTTGATTTGCATCTTTTTATTTTAATTCCATAATACTCTAAAAGATGCACAGATGCCTTCCATCATGTACCAAAAACCTAAGGTCTGAAAATAAATGTTAGTTCAGCTCTAGAACCTGTCTAGGGATCCACATTGAAAGAGCATAGTTGTCTTTAGATCATGAGGATATAACATTAACGTTGTTCATTTTGTTTTACAACTAGGTACTTGGTACTAGCATCCACAGATAATCGATACCATTCATCTTTTGTTTTTCTGGGATTGTGTTACTTCATTTTGCATAAAATCTTCTAGTTCCATCCATTTACCAGCAAATTTCATGATGTCATATTTTTTTTTCTACCACTGCATAGAACTCCATTGTGTACATGTACCATATTTTCTCTATCCACTCGTTGGTTGAGGGGCATTTTTGCTATTGTGAAGAGAACTGTAATAAACATGGCTGTACATGTATCTCTGTGGTAGGAAGAGTCTGATGGATATATTCCCAGGAGTGGCATGGCTGGGTCAGGCGGTAGGCTCATTTTGAGTCTTTTAAAGTTTCTCCATACTGCTTTCCATAGTGGTTGTACAAGTTTGCATTCCTACCAGCGGTGGATGAGTGTTCCCCTTTCCCCATACCCTTTTCAGCATTTAGTATCATTTATTTTCTTGATCTTTGCTAGCCTTATCGGGGTGAGATGATATTTAAAGTGGCTCTAGTTTGCATTTCCTTAATTATTAGCGATGTGGAACACTTTTTTGATTTTTGGTGTTTTTGAGACACGGTCTCCCTGTAACCCCAGCTTTCATGGAACTCACTCTGTAGACCAGGCTGGCCTTGAACTCACAAAGATACTCCTGCCTCTGCCTCCCAAGTGCTAGGATTAAAGGTGTGTGCCATCACACCTGGCTTAGAATGGACATACTTACTATATTAATTTTTTCAATCCATGAGCATGGGAGGTCTTTCCATCTTCTGATGTCTTCTTCAATCTCCTTCTTCAGCAGCTTATAATTTTTGTTGTAGAGATCTTTGGTGGTGTTGGTTAGGTTTATTCCTAGGTATTTTATTGTTTTTGAGGCTATTGTGAGTGAGAAGAGTTCCTTGTATTCCTTCTTCAGTTGCTTGTTGTTGGTGTAAAGAAAGGCTATTGATTTTTCTAGGTTAATTTTGTATCCCACCAATTACTGAAACTTTTAAACATTTCTAGGAGTTTTCTGGTGGAGTTTTTAGCATCCCTGAAGTAAATGATCTTCTGCATAAAGGGATAGTTTTACTTCCTCTTTTCCAGTTAGTATTCCTTTAATTGCCTTTTCTTGCCTTATTGTTCTAGCCAGTGTTTCAAACACTATATTGAATAGGAGTGGTGACAAGGGGCAGCCTTGTTGTGCTCTTACCTTTATGGGGAATCCTTCTAACTTTTCTCCATTTAGGTTGATGCTGGCTGTGGGTTTCTTATATATGGCTTTCATTATATTGAAGAATGATCCTTACAGTCCAATTCCCTCTAATCATGAAAGGATGCTCCTTTCACAGTTACTATGTCTATCAGTCAATTAAAAAAGGTAGTTATACTTGTTTTATAAGAAATTACCACTATGACAGTTGGCTCTAGTTTACAGTTAGGGAATGACTTCATTACCATCATGTTTTTCTTTTTCCTATAAAGGGGAGTGGTAGGAAGGTTTCTCAGCACCTGGAAGGTAAACTTCATTAGGGCCCATTATAAACAGTTAACCCAAAGAGAATTCAGAGAGATGCTCAGTGTCTGTGACTCAGACAGTCTGAGGTTCCTCTTTCTTTAGTGTTCTCATGGGTCAGCCTCTCTGCTGGCATTTCGAAGTCCATTAAGTGAATTAACACAGTCCCTGAAAAACAAATGACCAATGGTATCCCTCATCTGTGGATGCTAGCATCAATAACCCAGTTGTAAATATTTCTTGTGGAGAGGGATGCATATTAAAAGAACAACAACAGAAAGACTTCACCATTTATGTGTTTTATGATATTTACTGATTTTTGTATGTTGAACCATCCCTGAATCTCCGGTCTGAATCCAACTTGATCATTGTAAATGATCTTTGTGATGTGGGTCTGTACATGGTTTCTGAGTATTTTGTTGAGCATTTTTGCATCTGAGTTCATTAATGAGATTCGTCTGTAGTACTCTTTTTTATTTGCATCCTTGCCTGGTTTTAGTAATAAAGTGATACTGGATTCATAGAAGGAATTTGGGAGATTTCCCACTGCTTGTATCCTTCTGAACAATTTTAGTAATAATGGTTGTAAGTCCTCTTTAAATGTTGTATAGAATTCTGCTGTGAAACCATCTGGGTCTCTCTATCTTGTTTATTGTCTCAAAGAACCAACTTTTGGACTTGTTGATTTTTTTGTATTGTTTTCTTTCTTTCTATTTCATTGATTTTTGCTCTGATTTTTGTCATGTCTTCCTGTCTGCTGCTTTTCGGGTTTATATGTTGCTGTCTTTCAAGTGTTTTTAGCCACAGTGTTAGCTCATTTATCTGTGCTCTTTTATTTATTTATTTATTTATTTATTTATTTATTTATTTATTTAAATATAGGCACCCAGGGCTTTAAACTTCCCTCTTAGGACTGCTTTTAATGTGTCCCATAGGTTTTGTAGTGTTGTACTGTCATTGTCATTTAGTTCCAGGAATGCTTTTATTTCTTTCTATTTTCTCCTTGACCTATTCATTATTCAGTAGTGTGTTGTTTAGTTTCCATGTATTCATGTAGGTAGCAGGGCTTATCCTGGTGTTGATATTGAGCTTTATTGCACTATGGGCTGATAAAATGCATTAAATTATTTCATTTTTTGTATTTTTTGAGTTTTTTCTGTGTCCAAATATGTGGTCAGTTTTGGAGAATATTCCGTGGGGTGCTGAGTAGAAATTATATTCTCTGGTGGTTGGGTAGAATATTCGGAAGATGACTTTTATTGTCTTGTCCAGTTCAGATGTCTCTCTGTTTATTCTTTGTCTGGTTGATCTGTCCAAAGGACTCAGTGGGGTATTGAAGTCCCCTACTATGAGTGTGTTGGAGTTAATCTTTTGCTTAAGGTCTTGTAGACTTGTATTTACAAAGGTTGGTGCACCAGACTTTGGTGCATATATATTCATGATTGTGAAATCTTCATGGTTAATTGTCCCTTTGATAAGGATATAATGGCCCTCTTTGTGTCTTCTAATTGTTTCTACTTTGAAGTCTATTTTGTCTGATATTAAGATACAAATTCCTGCTTTCTTTTTAGCACAATTTGCTTGGAATATTTTTTTCCATCCCTTCACTTTAAGTTGATGCCTATCCTTAAGGTTGAGGTGGGTTTCTTGTAGACAGCATATTGATGGGCTCTGTTTCCTAATTCATTCTCCCAGTCTATGCCTTTTCATTGGGGAGTTTAGCCCATTAATATTTAAGGTTATAATTGAGAGGCAGGTGTAGCTTCCTTTCAGCATATTTTACATTTGCATTTTTTGTGTAGGTTTCTACTTCTGCATTTCTGTTTTTATTAAATATTTCTTTCAAGGTACCTGGGGGTAGTTGCTCTTCTCTGTCCTTTGAATTGCTTCAAATATTCTCTGAAGGGTTGGTTTTTCAGACATGTTTTCTTTCATCTTGTTTATGTCCTGAAAGATTTTTCTCTTTCCTTCAACTAGAATCGACATTTTTGTTGGGTATATTAACCTGGGTTGGCATTTATAGTTGTTTAACACTGGGGATGCTTAGTTCCATGTCCTTCTTGCTTTCGTAGTTTGTGCTGAAAAGTCAGCTGTATTTCTGATAGGTTTCCCTTATAGGTACCTTGTTGTTTTTCTCTTGTCGCTTTCAGAATTTTGTCTTTGTTTTGGGTATCTAGCATTTTAACTATGATATGGTGGTGGGAGTTTCTTTTCTGGTCTAGTCTATTTGGTGTTCTACTTGCTTCTTTTATTTGTATGGGTTTGTCTTTTTTTAATTTGGGGAAATTTCCTCTATTATTTTGTTGACAATCTGATCAATACCATTCTCTTGGGTTTCTTCTCCTACCTCTATCCCTATGATGTGGAGTTTTGTTCTTTTCATGGTGTCCCACATTTCCTGGTTGTTCCATTTGTGTATTTTTAAATTTTGCATAGTTTCTACTTGAGCTTTTTAGCTGTTCTCTGTTGTCTTCTTTTTACTGCTTCCTCCATTCTGCTTCTGAGGCTTTTACCCATTCTTTCCTCTTGACTGGATGATTGTTTGATTTACTTTTTCATTTCTTCCAGTGTTTTCTTTACAATTTCCATTTCTTTTTGGAGCTTCTCAAACTTTTCTTGTAGCTCATTGGTTTCCTTTTTCATTTCAGCATAGGATCTTTTCAGTGTTTCCATTTCCTTCTGGAGTTTGTCATTTTGTCCCTCTAGCTCTTTCCGGAATCTGTCATTTTCTCCTTTTAGTTATTTCCAAAGTTTGTACTTGTCTTCCTCTAGGCCCTTTCTGAGTTTTTCATTCTCTCCCCTTAGTTTTATGAGTACTTTGAATATATCTGTGCTTGTTATTTTGGGATCTGTGTCCTGGGTTACCTCTAGGGAGATCCCATTGTAGGAGTCCTCCACTGGCTCCATATAGTTTGGTGTGGAGTTATTCTGTGCTTTTCCCATATTGTTCTTTTTTTAATTAATTTTATTTATTCCTATATGTTTATGAATGTACTGCCTGCATGCAAGTTTGTGCACCCGTGTCATGCAATGCCGCCGAGGTCAGAAGTGGGTGTCGGATTCCCCTGGAGCTGGAGTTCTCCTGGAATTGGAGTTTCAGATGGTTCTCGGCCACCATGTGGGTGCTGAGGATCGAACCCAGGTCCTCTGTAAGAGCAGTCGGCGCTCTTAACAGCTAGGCCATCTCTCCAGCCCCCATATTGTTCTTTAGCTGTGCTCTCTGTATTTGGTTAGCCTTCTGCCTGTATTCTGATGCGAATCTTGAATGCCTCTTCACCTTGTTGAAGGATTGCTTTCCTTGATTCCTTTGTGTTTCTTTGTTGCATTGTCCTTATGAATGGAGTATTGACTTTTCTAGGTTTTAGGGTTTTAATTTTGGTTATATATTGGAAGATATACTTCACTTTTCCCTTTCTTTTCTGCAAGAGCTGGGTGGGTAACAACCTGGTTGACACATTCTGAACACTGTATTCCCTCTACTGCCAGCCACTCTCTCCTGAGTTCCAGTTGGGGGATTCCAGATGGCGGGAGGGAGGGTTGGGTTGCTTGCTTAGCCCCTGTGGAGGTCCATACAAACTCCACCCCCAGCTACTGCATGGTCAGCAGCAGGTAATCCACCCCCAACTGCTTGAGCCGCACTCTGTGTTCGAACCTCACCTCCTAGCTCCCAGACCCCTCTCTTGATCATCTAATTTTTAATTGGCAACAATTATTGACAAATTGATTATTATCCTCGATTAGAGTAATTGTTTGGTCATTTTGTTTATATAACTGTAAATAAATTAAAACAGACTGAGTTATTTGGATTTGTCTAAGCAGCGATTTTCCCTCTGCTATTCAGAAAAATAAGGTGTATGCCTTAATGCTACCATCATAACTAAGAATTGCATACTAAAAATACTGAAAAGGTATAAAGCTACACTTCTAATTACTGATAAAAAATTGAAAAAGTAACATAAGAGAAGTATGCCATGTAGAGAGTCACAGAACAATGTCACACCTTGATGGTTAAATTAGGAGTCCTTTTATCCAGCTATCAGAGAGTGGTCTAACACAAAATTTACCTCTGTATCCCCAGTGTAGACAGAGTGGAGTTGATAAAGTCTAAAACCACAATTACATCATGCCAACAGCAATGCCAGTAACCATATCTACATTAGATCACAAGTATTACATCATATCATGATCAGTGCAGTTACCAAGAGGTTTTCCAGTTAATATAAATTTTGTTTGCAAAAACAAATTTCTTCATAAGTGCAGAGACAATGGTATCTATAGAGATGCAGTTATAGCAGGTAAGAGCACAGTCTATATGGACATACTATGAGGCTAGTGGGAAGTTTTCCAGTTTGCAGAAATAATATACTACTTTAAACTATACTCTATTGGGTTGGGTCTCTTTAAATAGAATCAAGGGGAAAAGCAAAAATGAGCTAGAACAAAATGGAGTCAGTTTTGCTATTTCAAGGAGAAAGATTTAATACAGCTCATAGTTTGGTGGTGCAACATGGATATAGATTGGTGAAAGCATTGTGGCAGGATTATGACATGGCTGTTCCCATTGCATTTTTAGTCAAGAATCAGAAAGCAGCTAATTCTGATGCTAAGTTCAATTTCATTCTTTAGCCCCATCCTCAGATTATGGAGGACCCATATTTATGGTGGCTCTTACCACCATAAGTGAAACAGTATGGAAATTTTCTTGCATGTATGTGCAAAAGTTTATGTCTTAAGTGTCTTTAAATACTGTCAATTTCATAATCAATAATAACTTCACAAGTCCACCCTTGTAAACTGAGAGCTAAACATCACATTTAAGCCATAAACTCCTACTCTTCCTCTGCAGAGGTTAAAGGTTGCTGCATTCTACAAAACACATTTAAAACCAACTTCTAAATTTTCTTTAACAGTTCCAACACTATTCAAATGGGGAAGGGCTTTTTCTGAATCCTGTATCTGGATCTTAAAATGGATTATATTGGCCACAAAGTGCCTGTGTATTTTTTTAAGCCAAGAGGAGCCAGGTGTTCCCTCCCTCTCCAAAACCTGAGTGAACCCTGAGGACCAGATCCTCAACTGGCCTTGAGAAAACAAGAAACTTGGATAATCTAGGCTAACTGTGTGTACTTAAATATCCCAAAGGAAAGTATAACGAGAAATAAATAATTAGTAAGGCCTGAGAAATTGTACTTCAGTTATAAAACATGAGATCTTGGTAAAAAAAAAAAAAGCACTGTTGTTTTGCTTGTCTTCAATTCTTACTGGAAAGTGCAGCTACCCTGTGGCTGCCACTGCGTTTACCATCCTGCAAAGACATGAGACACAGCTTTTCAACCTTCCAATATGAACTGAAGACTCATGTTTCTCCAAGAATCCTCCAAACCTTTAATATCAGATGGAAACTGCTGAGACATAGAGCTTGTGGACTGAGCAACTACTGGGGTTTCCACCTCTTCAAAGTATAGACTGCCATTGTTGGATTACTCAGGCTGTATCATGGAGACCAGTTCAGGAAGATCAAGACAGGACTTGGTGCTTCCTGGACCTCATTTGGTGACCATGGGAAGGGAAGACTCCAGTATGGAGCACAAGGACTGATTTTTTGGGGGCTTGCCAAGGAGGAGCCTTCAAACACTTCCTTAAGGAAAACATATCTTCAGCTTAATAAAGAAAAAAAATCATAAACTGAAGATGCTAAAACCTTTGATGTCATAATCTTGATATGTGTGGCATGCATATGTGCATATTTTGGAGTGATGAAAAATTGGAAGGAACAACAACAACAACAACAACAATAGGACTGGGTCAAAGAACTGACTGAAATGGTAGACTTCTGCCTGAAACAGTAAACTTCTGCCTGAAACAGCAAACTCCTGCATCAAAAATTTTAAGAGACTGAGAAAAAGTTGAAAAACATGTTTTGAAGAATGCATGAGATCTGGTGGGGTGGGGGGGGCAAGCAAGGGGAAATGGGTCTTGATTTGATTGGTAAATTTTGTATGAGATGAAGAAAGCTTCAATAAAAATTGGCTCTGAAAAGAAATAACTCTCAATATTTGTGGTCTCAATTCCCCTATTCAAAAGACACAGACTAGAAAATTGTTGCCACAAGGAAATACTTGCCATCAAGGCAGACACAACCTCAGGGTATAGAAGTGAAAATAGTACTCCATTGTGGAATGAGGAAACAATCAGGAGTAGCTATTCTAATAACAGAAAAAAAAAGCAGATTTGTTGAAACTGAGAAAAACTGGGTGACAACATCTTCATTAAGGGGAAAATCTATGAAGTTGATATTACAGTTCTAAATATATACATGCCAAAGGCAGATTCACCCAATTTCATAAAAGAAATGCTACTAGGTAGAAAGCCACATATTAACACATTAATTTTGAGAGACTTTAGCATTCTACCTCACTAATAGACTGGTCATCTGAGGAAAAAATAGAACACGTTAAATTATACAGCAAATGAATTGACTGCATACCTATAGAACATTCCACCCAAACACTAAAGAATCAGATTCTCCTCAACAGCTCAATGAACCTCTACAAAATAGACCACAAGTTATCATATAGAAAAGCCTTAACACATATTGAAATTAGGAAAAAATAAAACAAAGTGCTTGTGTAACTGAATACCTCAAGCTCTGCTAGCTACATTGAGTTGGCCCAGCTTTCTAACTGTAATCTTTACTTGCTACTAATCTTTGGGTCCTGGTATCTCCAACAACTTGGAGTCCCCATTACATCTTGAGCTTCACATTCACAGCTTGATACAGCCCCCTGTTTAGGCATCCTTGCTGGAATTTTCACCATGCCAAGCATTTAATGACCTCAGTAGGCTTCTAGAATCTTAAAATAATCCAGGTCCCACCACACCCACAAGACACATCTTACTGCAAAGATACATGCACAGCTATGTTTATTGCAGCTCTGTTCACAATAGCAAAAAGCTGGAACCAGCCCAGGTGCCCCTCAACTGACGTTTGGATAGAGAAAATGTGGTACATGTATACAATGGAGTTCTATGCAGCAGTAAAGAGGGACAACATCATGAACTTTGCAGGTAAATGGATGGAGCTAGAAGACATTATGTTAAGTGAAGTAACAAAGTCCCAGAAAAACAAACGACAAATGATGTCCCTCATATTTGGATGCTAGTACCAATAATCCAGATATAAATATTTCTCGTGAAGAGGGATGCATAGTAAAAGAACAACAAGAGAAAGACTGCATCAGAAAATGGACTGAAATGGTGAATTGGGAAGGGGGGAGGGGTGGGAGAGGGACACAGGTGTATATTCGATTAATGCATATTTAATTGACGTGAGTTCAAAAAGTACCCAGTTTTGCCTAGACACTGTCTACAGGATACATGGTGTTTTAGGACTTAGTAAAAGTAAATATGTGTATATTAAACAACATTGGTTTACAGACTGATAAAAACGGTAATGCATCTGAGTTAAAAGGAGATATAAATCACTGTTGTCCACATTCGTTTTACATAAAATCTGTAGAGCAATAACTTTGGGATTGGCACATACAAATTTCCTCTATAATTTCTCTGTTGTACAGTACCACCTTGTAGCATTCTCTTTAAGATGATTTAACATAAAAATTAAGTTTGCTTCCCAAGCATGCACTTAAGCAAAATATATCAATACAGGAGCTCTGACATCAGCAATGGATTATTCTACCAGGGAGATGTTGGCCAGGGGATCCAAGGCCCCACAAAAGGTAAAGGCTCCTTGCCTCTAAACTGGGATACCTGCAAGAAGAGAGGCGATAAGGCCCTGCTGCCGAAGACCTGACGTTAACATGGGAAAGATGTATTGAGATCAATTTTAAAGACTTTGAAACAAGTTTTATGTGGAAAATTGGATTCTGTGTGCCTTTCAGGGTGACCCTGGAGCAACAGTTGCTTTGATGGATTGCTATTTTTCCATCAGGAAACAAATTTAGATGCTTGACTTTCAGATGAATTTGAATTTTCATAAGACAGGGGCTTCAGTGTGTGAGGTTTGCCTCAGGTTATCTTACCTATTTTCCCAGTGCAGAGTAAGAGGTTTCTCTTTAATGGTGATCTTTTTTAAAAATTTTTTTTAATTTTATTTATTTATTTATTTTGTATGTGTATGAATGTACTGTCTGCATGCAGGTTTGTGCACCCGTGTAGTGCAATGCCGCGGAGGTCAGAAGAGGGTCTTGGATTCCCCTGGAACTGGAGTTCTACTGGAATTGCAGTTTCAGATGGTTCTCGGATGCCATGTGGGTGCTGGGGATTGAACCCGGGTCCTCTGCAAGAGCGGTCAGCGCTCTTAACCGCTAGGCCATCTCTCCAGCCCCAATGGTGATCTTTTATAATTACAGCTTTCTCTGTGTCAACTGTGTCCATTACATTAAATTTTCTCACATTCCTTTCCTTGCTAAACATCGCATTTCACATTTTTCATATATCTGTTTCTGTGTCCCCTCTCCACCTCCAGTCTGAATAACAACAGAGAAATCAGGCATGTCATGGCCAGAATGCTATGTTGTCTTAAAATTTCCTTCACCAAACAAATTAGTTCATTATTTTAATTTTAATGTAAATCAATTCTCAGGACATAGGCAGAATTAAACCAGGTTCTTTGTAGAATATAACCTAAACTGTTCAAACCAACCATAACCCACCACCTCATATATTCCTTTTTCTCTGAAGTCTTAAGAACTGAACCTCAACTCTTCACATTTATCTCAACATTCTGACCGTCAATCTTCCACTATAATTGCACATTAAAGTCTCCCTACAGCATTCCAGTGTATTACTTCCTCAAAGTTCTAAACTTTTTCACATTCCTCTCAGAAACCACCTCCAAAATCTTAATAGCTACATCCTTAGTTTTATCACAGAAAGAACCTTAGTTTAAATTATTTGTGTTAATTACTTTTATCATTTATGTGACAAAATACTTGACATAAGCAACTTAGGAATGAAAGGTTTTTTGGTTTATAGTTCCTGGGACAGATTTGTGCATCCCTCATCATGGGAACAGCAAAACGACAAACATAAGGCTATAAGTCATGTAATGCCCACAGTCAATAAACAGAGAAATGAATGTTGGCACACAGCTCATACTGTCCACTTTTTCCTGTTTATGCAGTTTAGAGCCCCACTCCATGAAATACTACCAAACCCATTTTAGATGTGTTTTCTCACTTTGATTAGCACAATCTAGAAACTCCTTCAAAGGTGTTCTAAGAGATTTGTCTCCAAATTGATTGTAGGCTCTATAAAGTTAAAAATATTAACCATCAGAAATGGCATGTATTTGTTCATGTTCATTTTTCATATTTATGCAAATTTTGTCCTTTTAGAAGTTTCAGCAAGTCTCCATAACAAGTGGATTTAAATAGTGCTCAAGTAAAACTTGCATATATATTTGGAAATATAAAATAATTAGCTGGAGAGATGGCTCAGTAGTTACAAGTAATTGATGCTCTTGAAGAGGACCTGCATTTACTTCCCAGCATTAAATTTTGTGACACACAACCATGATTTTTGAAATTTAATTTATTTTGGCTGACATATACAAATATAAAGTTGTACATATTTATAGGGTCACATGAAGTTTCATGCATATACACATTGTTCAAAACTTAAAACTGCTGAAAATGTCTATGTCATTAAACATGTATAATTTTTTTTGTGGTTAAAAATTCCAAAGTTCTGAACAAAATTAGACAGTTCTTTCTTTGGGGATTTTGAAATGTATGCAATATCAGATCTATATTGGTCCTACTGTAAAATCATACTCACAAGTATCTTTAACTCCAATTCCAGATAATGCAAAGAACTTCTGAGCTCTTCAGGTATCAGGCAAGCATGTGTTGTACATATGTTCATGTAACCAAATACTCATACACATAAAATTAAGTCTTTTATAAGATGAAGTATAAAGTAGGGGGTGGAGAGATGGCTCAGCAGCTAAAGAGCACTGGCTGGTCTTGCAGAGCAACCACATGGAGAAAAACACCTTTTTGTAACTCCAATTCCAGGGGATCTGACACCTTCTTCTGACCTCCTTGGGCATTGCAGTACACAAGTGCACCTACCTACATGCAGACATTATACTCGTACACATAAAAAGGAGGAGGAGGAGGAGGAGGAGGAGGAGGAGGAGGAGGAGGAGGAGGAAGAGAATGATCAAAATACAAAATTATTTTTAAAAAGAAATGCTGTCTACTGGACATAACACAACCATTGTACTCATGAGTTTACTGCAGCTATGCTTATCTGCACAAGACCTGTATAAATCAAGCCAGCAAGATCAGTCAGTATTCCAGTAGGCAGCATTAATGGGACTCATTGGATTAGAGAAAGAGATGAGAAGGGGCCTGTTGAGGGTAGGTATTGTCAAGACACATTTTATACATGTATCAAGTTGTCAAAGAACAAATAAAAGATATTTAAAAATAAAAAAAAATTAAAATAATAAAATTAAATATTTTAAAGATAATTTTACTTAATAATTTAACACATTTTGAAAAAAATATATAAAATAAATATAAAATAAAAGGTTTTCTCTCAATATTTATAAAATTTAAAATATAAACTTCTCTGAGTATATGAAAGTAAAAATAGCTGTTAAAATCTCCTACTTGGTTTCATATATTTTTCTAAAGTCCCTAAGATTCATGAATTTTATTATTAACATATTGTTACTTATTTAATGGCAAGATATTAGTAGAGTTAAATATTTTTAAGTTAATTTTTTTATTGTTGGTCGATTTAAAAAAATGGATACTCAGTGTATAAGAGTTATTAAGACCTGTATTTTTGTTTATTGAAATATTTGGTAAATATATTAATATTTTTGCATGCAGTCATATTCAGAATTTGAGAACAATGAGAACTTTAATGATTACATAAAGAAGAAATTCAGTAAGAAATACTTCTTGGACATGTTTACTGATCATTTTCTTAAGCAAGTACATTTTTCTGTCTCTTTCTTCAGCATTTATGATTACTATTATGAAAAAATGTAAATAGTCTAGCAAGATGTTCATTTCTGTTTCAGCAGCACACAGCATGGGTGAATGTCAGCCTTTAGAACTTAAGTCTCTTTACTCTCAGAACAGCTGGAAGAAAACACAGAATTTGGCAAGGAACCACTTTTTTCCTCAGAACCTTACTGAAAACATTGCCACAGCACGGAGGGGGAAGCAAGAGCTGGAGATTTCTTCTGTATCATGGACAGTTGCTTCTGAAACTCTTCCAAGTCTCTGATGTTTCCTTTCTGTCCAATTTATTGAACTTGCCTACAAATTTCTTCTCCGGAACTGTGTTTTAGTCTGTTCCTTAATTCATCCCACTAGTATACTTGTTCTTTGAAAATAGTTGGCTAAATTTTTTCTTTAAACTAATGAGTTTCTTCTTATTTAGGCTGAGAAAGTAAGAAATATGTGCCTCAAAACTGCTCTTGATTTCTCCTAAGTTGGCATTTTTTTTTCTTTTGACCATATTTGTAAATATGCTTTTTTTAAAGTTTGTATACCGTTACCCATTAAAACTCTGAATCAAACATTTAACACATAATTGACTGTCATACTAGCAGAATGATTGCTGAATCTATATTTTTTCAAAAGCCTGTCAAGATCATAACTCAAAAAATCATTTCGTTTAACATATATACACCAATTTCAGAACCAAAGAAATATTATAAGAAGCTCAAAACAATAAGCCTCTGCAAAAAAAATTTCCTTGGACACACTGAAAGATGCAAGACATGTATGGCAGAATTCAAAAACTGGGGTGGGAAGAGGGGCAGGGAGAGGGAAAGGTATCCAAATTGGAATGAAAAATGATGTATGAAATATACAAAATGTCAATAAAAAGTCTTGATAAAAAAGAATAGAACAAAGAATTCAATATGATCTTCATGTTAACTCCTTAAATGGTATTACCATATCCTCTCTTTTTCACATTGAAACTACAGACATATTTTTTAAAGAAAATAAATTATAGTATCTCAGAAAACCAAAGTGCACTGTCAAAATCAGAAAATTAGTATTAGTATTTTATAACCTATTGGAAATGTTTTTCTGATTTTTGTTAAATCATTTTATTTTGTAAAAAAATCTATAAATACTTCTTTTATTTTCTCGTGTCAATATCAAAATCACATTCAGTTAGCTATTATTTATATTGTATGATGTAATCAAGAAACACTTCTGCTTATAATGTCTGACATGATTTTACTAGAGCAGGCAAATTATTTTTCAAATCCAACAATTTGCAAGGGCACATTATAAGGTAACCAGAGATATAAAATCTTTTTTATTTTTGGTCTTTTTTTCAGACAAGTTCTCTCTGTAGTCCAGCTAGCCTGGAACGTGCTATTTAGACCAGCTGGTCTTGAACACACAGAGATCCGCATGCCTCTGCCTCCTGAGTGTCCAGATGAAAGGCGTATCCTACCCTGCCCAGCCACATTAAACCACATTAAATCTTATTTTAATTTTATTTAATAATTCTGTTATTTTGCTGCCTATGATTTTCCTTTAATCCTTGTAATCAGGAAGATTGCACATCTGTGTAAGAAAATTTTATTTTGTGGCTACTTTTTTTTAACTCAAGAGCTTTGAGAGTGGATATACTAATATAAGTAAGATATCACTACTGCTCTTGAGCCTCACATGATTATATGCAAAAGAATATTTTAACTCTGTTATATGATGTACATCTTCCCTCCAAACTTTCTGAAGATATGTTAAGTGAACTCACCTATTTATTTGTCACAGATTTTATTAGGTAGTTTATTTTTTTAACTTTTTATTTATTTATTTATTTATTTATTTATTTATTTATTTATTTATTTATGTGTGTATGAATGTACTGTCTGCATGTAGGTTTGGGCACCCGTGTGGTGCAATGCAGCGGAGGCCAGAAGAGGGTGTCGGATTCCCCTGGAACTGGAGTTAAAAACGGTTCTCAGCCGCCATGTGGGTGCTGGGGATCGAACCCGGGTCCTCTGCAAGAACAGTCAGTGCTCTTAACCGCTAGGCCATCTCTCCAGCCCCCTGGGTAGTTTATTATCTTACTATAAGAACAATCTTGCATGGATAAAACAGCTAAAGTTCCCATAGTAAATACCTTCTCTGGATGTTTGATATAGAAAAGAAATTATAAACCTGCTTAATTGCTATCACTGTTTCTTCAAGGGACTCTTGACAGCTTTTTAAATTTTCCAGTGAGAAGATAATTCATATCTTTGATTTAGACATTCATTCACTATTTTCTAACATATATTAAGTGATTTAAGAGAGAGAAAAATTATAAATGTAATTTATTTCAAGTTATATAAGTTATTTATCATAGCTTTTACATGAGTTATTAAAAATTCTGTGCAAGGCAAATGTATATAATACATGCTTTAAATGCTTTCTCACATAGATCATTCCACTAAATTCTGCTTGGTGTTCTGTTGACATTAATTTCCATTAAGATGAAAATTCTATTTCGAAGTATGTTGCTTAAAATCATAGGTAATAAAACGTACATGAAATCAATTGAGGGATGCTACATTGTTTATGTATATCTTATTTTATATAATCAATTACTTAATATTGTAAGGTTGTAGCCCACCTAACTCATGGATTTCAGGAAGCCAACTGAGGCAGAAGTCCTGAGAAATAATTGCCCTGGACTATGCTCCCATAATCTGAGAAAAGTTGCTGCAGCATCTTTCAATCATACCTCACCAGAGACCAGAATCAGTCCTCAGTCTCTCTAGAGATATTCCTACTGATACCAATCACATGTCCCAGTTTCCCTCAAGATGCTTCTACTGATACCAGCTGCAGACACACCGATTTCCCCATCTCCTTGCCTCTACTTCCTTCTAAACTCTCCTCGTCTTGTGACTGTGTATAAAACTGCCATTTGCGGGACATTCTATTGCTGGTCATCCTAATCCTACACAGACAGGCCAGCCTCCATACCTAAAATAAACCCGACTTTCTTTTTTATCAGAGTCCTGATATTTTCTCCTCTCTGTGCCCCCCCTCAAAATGAAACTAACAAATGTAATATAGAATATTTTGGTATATGATAAAAAAAGACAAGTGACTTAATAGATAAACATATTGTAAAATAAATACTAATCACTTTAATAAGTAGAAGAATGAACTTACAGCATGCAGCAGAAAATACTATTAGATTAATGAGGACTTCATATTTCATGTTTTGTTGACTTAATAGATTCATTTCCAACTTTCAGTTCCCCATATTTAACATATCTGAGCAGCAAGGCTATAAATTTTCAGAATACACATCAAAATTTCTCTGCATTGATAAGAAGGACTTCAATAATTTCTTGCAGCAATGCCATTCAAATATATGATGCAAGATGCAGAATAAGCCATTCTTTAATTGTTATAGCAGTATTAAAATCCTGACTACAAAAAATTTAAATGTGATTTATGTATTTAAATATTATGTTCTACTTTGAAAGAAAAAGAAAGAACGAGTAACCACTGTAATATATATTAAAATAGCAAATTTCTTACTTGGAAAATATTGTTGAGAAATTTCAACCATTATCTAATTTGAAAATTGGATTGGGGCTGCAGAGATGGCCTAGCGGTTAAGAGCGCCGACCGCTCTTGCAGAGGACCCGGGTTCGATCCCCAGCACCCACATGGCGGCCGAGAGCCGTCTGAAACTCCAGTTCCAGGAGAACTCCAGTTCCAGGGGAATCCGAGACCCTCTTCTGACCTCCGCGGCATTGCACGACACGGGTGCACAAACCTGCATGCAGACAGTACATTGATACACATACCAAAAAAAAAAAAAAAAAAAAAGAAAATTGGATTGTATTCCTCTATAATTTTTCTTCATGGTTGATCATGAGTTAAAAATGCAAGTTTTTAGATGAATTTAGCTTGTGAACTTTGTCCTGTTCTACAAACAATTATATTATCCTTTATTAGGATAATTTCTTCTATAAATTATTGGGCAAATGCCATTCAGTACTTTATCATACATTTTTTTATTCATCCTTGTTCCAAACACTTGTTCTGCAAACTTAGAGAAATTTTGAAACATCTTGATTTATGTATGTCTTCAACATTGTCTTGGATAATGTTTTTTCAAAATTTTTATGATAAATACAATTCAAATAATGTCTATACTTCACTTTTAATGTACTGATCCATCCTTCTGCTGTACTCATTGAGATAATCCTTGATAATACCTTTATTTCAAATTTAGTTATTTCTTTTTTTAAATTTTTTTAATATTTTTAATTTTTAATTTTTATTTATTTCTGTATGTGTATGAATGTACTCTCTGCATGCAAGTTGTGCACCCATGTCGTGCAATGCCGCGGAGGTCAGAAGAGGGTCTCGGATTCCCCTGGAACTGGAGTTCTCCTGGAATTGGAGTTTCAGACGGTTCTCGGCCGCCATTTGGGTGCTGGGGATCGAACCCGGGTCCTCTGTAAGAGTGGTCAGCGCTCTTAACTTCTAGGCCATCTCTCCAGCTCCAAGTTATTTCAATATTTGAATATTACCACGTAATATATCAAAATATCAAGTTAGTTTTTATTCAAAAGTATATATTTTCTACTCATACTTCTGAGTTTTTCATACTTTCCAGTCAATACGACAACCATGGTCCCTTTGTTTATTAATGTATTTATTTTGGCAACAGAATAGTGTAGTATTCCTAGCATTATAGTATGAGCGTTAGCATTTATTAGTAGTGTTTATACTAATTGCATTAGACTTTCTTGTATTAGCAGTGTTTTTGGAATAATAATTCTCCTTTGGAGTGACAATTCTTTCTCATGCCTCTTTACATCTTGAACTATAATTGTGTCCAAGAGAGGCATTATTTCCACCTTTACAATACTCATATCAGCCAGGTTTTGAGAGGGATTACAAATCCCTCCATAAATTTCAGCTTTACAACTGCTTTGTTGTCTTTCCTTGTTTTATTGTATTTATATAAATGTCTTTGGGGGGCTTGAGAGATGGCCTAGTGGTTAAGATCTCCGACTGCTCTTGCAGAGGACCCGGGTTCGATCCCCAGCACCCACATGGCGGCTGAGAACCGTCTGTATCTCCAGTTACAGGGGAATCTCACACCCTCTTTGACCTCCGCAGCATTGCACAACACTGGCGCACAAACCTGCATGCAGACAGTACATTCATACACATAAAAAAATAAATAAATAAAAGAACTTGCCTTTTATAAAAAGATAAAAAAGAAATTAGAAAAAAAAATAAAAATAAATGTCTTTGGCTGGGGTCCACCTGGTGGACTGTGAGTCACTCCGCTCCCGGGTCCATCATGGGAGCCTTGGGTGTCTGGATGGAGGGGACCCCGGCCTTGCCCTCATCAGATGGCGTGTGCCCCTATCTGGCTCACAGATTGTGAAGAGCAAACTGAATGGCAAAGGACACCGCTATCAAGTCCTCAGCAGCAGCGGGCCCCAGGCTGGACCAGCAACCTTGCTGGCTCCCTCTGCACAGGCAGGAGGTGGACTCAACTGTGCCCCAGCCTCCAACAAAGTTATTTGTTTTTTTTTTTTAATTAGTGTTTTTTAATTGTGCTTTTGTGCATTTCATACATTTTTTCCAATTCCAGTTCAAGGCGCTATTTTCCCTTTGCCCTCCCCCCCACCCCCACCCCATCCCAGAGTCAATGCATTCTGTCCCATAGACTTTTCTCATCTTTCCTCTCAGTTTATTTTTTTTTTTTTCATTTTAGCTATAAGTGAATCCATGAGTACAAGCAACCTCATGTAAAACCTATCTGCAGGCTTGTTGTGCCCAAACACCTCCCCCGCCACCATCCAGTGGGGGGTGACAGGTTGTTTTGTTCATCAAGTTGATCAAATATAGTTTCCAGACTACATTGCTTGTAGTTTCACCATTCACCCAATCGCAGCCCTTACATTCTACCACGCCCCCTCTTCCGCAGGTGTTCCCTAGGCTTAGAAAGGCACAGGTGGATGAGAGGTAAAACAGTCCACTCTCTCTGGAGCTCTGTGACTTGGACTCTGGTCAATTCTGGCTGTTTCCTTTCATGGGCTTGACAGTTTGTCCAAGAATAACCTTTCGATCTACAATGAAGACAAGCAAAGAATATAGGTATTAGCAATTACTAATAGTTTTGGTAGGTTACTTTTAGCATGGACACATGTTTGGTATGTTAATCCATGAATTAAATTTTCCCCCCCTGTTAATATGACAGGGTCTTACTGTGGCTTTATAACATCTCACTAACCTGTAGAGGAGTTAAGCTTGTGGCATCAGCCATGGGTTTATTTTCTCCAAGGGGAGAGCCAATAGCCAATTAGATTTGGGATATACAGACACATGGCCGCCTGCTGCACAGTATTTCAAGCAGGGTGAGGGTGATCTGTGCTGAGGGTGGAGTGCTTGCTTGACTCAAGGAGACCCATATTTTTCTTTATTGGGTTTAGTGGCCTTGGTAAAACTCTCTGGCATTCCAGAGGCCATCTGTAACTTGCAATGTGTGTGGTCTCAATACATCCCTCCATGTTAACGTCAGGTCTTCGGACAGCAGGGTCTTAATGCCTCTCCTCCTGTAGGTATCCCCAACCTAAGAGCAGGAGCCCTGTACATTTTGTGGGGCCTTGGATCCCCTGGCCACACATCCACCTGTAGAACAAAATCCATTGTGATGTCAGACTCTCCTGTATTAATATATTTTTTGCCTGAGTGCATAGCCTAGGACTTTATTTTAGATTTGGTTCTGAACAGAGAGTAATCCCTTCCACAGTTCCCATGTCTAGTTAGTCAATTAAAGAAAGAGTTTTACCGTTTTTTAAAGAGATTACTCTACATAGTTGCCTCCAATTTACAGTGGGGAACGATCATCATTCATGTCATATTTCTCCTTGTTCTATGGGGGGAAGGCAAGAAAGTCTCTATATAAAAACCTTGTGGCACCTAGAAGGTAAGTTTCATTAGGACTCATTATAATCAGTTGTTACATGTAGGATCCAAAGAGGGGTTTCGATGTTTATAGCAATCTGAGGCTTATTCTTCCTTGAATGTTCAGACGGGTCAGCCTTCCGTTGCCACTTTTTGGTAATCCTACTCAGTGCAAAACTGGTATCTTTCTTTCTCAGCTATTAGTTGGTGATGTTTTGCCCTGTTGGAACAAACAAATCTTTTCCCATAGTTAGTTTTAAGATTTGAATTGCAAAGGTTTGATGAAAAGGTTTAATGTCTTTCTGTATCCCCCCCCCCCTTTTTTTTTTTTATTGTATGAGTCTCCAGAAGACAGTTTGTATTATACATGACTATAGGGGCGTCCAAGGCACAGATTTCATCAAATTCACCGCTGTTTTTTGGGTGAACTATAGAGGATTAACTTGGAAGCAAACTTAATTTTACGTTAAATCATCTAAAGGAATGCTACAAGTGATACTATACAACAGAGAAATTGAAGAACATTATGTAAGTGTCCAATCCCAAGTTTCTTGTCGACAAGCGAATTTTATTGTAAAAGCAAATGTGGGCAACAGCGAATTATTATCTCCATTTACTTCAGATGCATACCATTTTATCAGTTTACCTGTAAACCAATGTTGTTTAATATACTACGTTTACTTTTACTAAATCCTAAACACAACATGTGTCCTGTAGACGTTGTCTAGGCGAAGACTGGGTACTGTGCTGAGCTTCACGTCAATTAAATGTGCCATTAATCGAATAGACACCCGCTGTCCCTCTCCCACCCATCCCCCCACATTTCCAAATTCACCACTTCAGTCCATTTATCTGATGCATTCGTTTCTGTTGTTCTTTTTACTATGCATCCCTCTCCATGAAAATATTTATATCTGGGTATGTTGGTTACTAGCGTCTCCACATATGAGGCGACCAAAACCATTTGTTCGTTTGTTTCTCGGGACGTGTTACCTCACTTAACACTTATACATAGGTCCGTATCCAGCTCCATCCATATTTACCATGCGCAAATTGTTCATGTGTTGTCCCTCTTTAACTGCTGCATAGATATTCCATAGGTCGACACGAATTCACTTTTCCTATCCACCCGTCAGTTTGAAAGGCACGCTGGGGCTGGTTGCCAGCTTTTTTTTGCTATTGTGAACAGAGCGAATAACGCAAGTAGATACATAGCGTGATTAACTGTTCCTGTATGATTGGTCTTGTGCTAGTAATTTATATTGTGCTGTGTATAACAACTGTAGGTATATCCAAGAGTGTATGACTAGGTCAAAGTGTAAGGACTCTTTGAGTCTCTTTATGGTCGTACTGCGCACACGGGCTTATCTACCACACTGTGGGCCCATGGTTACAAGTTTACATTTACCCACCAGCAATGGATTGAATGTTCCCCCCCTTCCCCCCAAACAAAAGAACCTTTTTCTTTCCAGCACTTGGGTTCATTCTGTCCTTACTAAAGATCCTTAGCCTAGTCTTATTGGAGTAGGTTGATTAATCTCAGAGTGGTTTAATTTGGCATTTTCCTTAATTATCAGATATGTTGAACACTTCTAAAATGTTTCTCGCCATCTCTAACTCCTCCTTGTAAGTCTCTATTCAGATCTTTGACTCCATTTTTATGAGTATTCATTTGTTTTTCTCTTCCTTCTTTGTTTTAGTAGCTTTAACTCCTGGAAGTTATGCTTTGTCAGAGTATCTGCTGTGAAGGTGTCCTCCCACTCTGGGCTTCCTCCTCACTTCCCTTAATTGCTTCTTTTGATGTACAAAGCTTTTGAGTTTAATGAGGTACCATTTGTCATTGTCGATCTTATTTCTTGTGTGCATGCTGTACCCTGATTTAGGAAGTCTTTTTCCTACACACTATGTCTTGTAGTCTGCTGCCAAGCTTCTCTTTATCACCTCGCAGAGTTTGGGTTTCACGTTGAAGGTTTTTGGTCCATCTGGGAGTTGCCTTTTACAAGGTGAGAGGTAAGGGGTTTAATTTCATTCTTTGACAAGGTGGTGATCCAGTTTTTGCCAGACACCATTGCTAAGATGCTGTCTTTCTTCCTTGTGTCTTCTTGGCCCCTCTTGTCAAATATGACGGTGGCCTGAAATGTGATGAGCTCAGGTTGTGAATCTTTAGTTTTTATTCCATTGGTCACTGGTCTGTTCTTTGCGCCAGTACTAGGCCTGTACCCCTTTATGAATTAGCCCTGTAGTATAGTTTGATAGTCTGGTAGAGCAATCCCACTGTATTGCCCTTTCACTCAGGGCTTGCTTTGGCTATTCGGGGTCTTTTTGTTTGTTTCCAATGAAATTGCAGGATCTTTTTTTTCCCGGCCTGTGAAGAAAACTCTTGGGGATTCTAATTGGGAACGCATTAATCTGTACAATAGTTTGGGTTTAGAGATGGACATTTTTACATATTTATATTTCCAATCATGAGCAGGTTTTTTTTTTTAGGTTTCCTTTCTTGTCTTCCTCATTCTTTTTTTTTTTTTCAGGGGTTTAAAATTTTTGGTTGTAGAGAGCCTTTTGGGTCCTTTCGGTATGGTTTTTGTTCCTAGTATTTTTTATTGTTTTTTGGGGGTATTTTGAGTGGAAGTTCTCCTTGTAGTCCTCTTCAGATTGCTTGTTTTGGTTGTACCGAAAGGCTACTGATTTTGTCTAGGTTTATTTTTGTATCCTGCCACTTTTACCAAAGCTCTGTACTCGTTCTAGGAGTTTTCTGGTGGAGTTTCTTAGCATCCCTTAGGATGACAATCATATCGTCGCAAAAGAGACTAGCCTTTGACTTTCCTGTTTCCCATTAGAACTCCTTAATTCCTTTTTTTGCCTTATTGCCCTAGCTAGGGTTTCTAGCACTTATTTGAAGAGGAGTGGTGAACAGGATGCAGACCTTGCCGAGTTCCTATCCTCTTAAGGGGAAGGCTTCTGTCATTTCCCCATTTTAGGATATATTGGCTGTGGGTTTTCTGTATTATGGCTTTGATTACTTTAGGAATGATCCCTCCAGACCAATTTCCCTCAAGGACTTTAAACTTTTTTTTTATGAAAGTTTTTGGTTTTTTTGGCCAAGTTTTGCGATCAATTTGAGATGATTGTGTGGTTTTTGTCATTCAGATCCACATTGAATGTTTGATATGTTTGTTTGATTTCGTATTGTGAACGTAACCTCCCTGCAGTCTCTGGTATGAAATCCAAACTTGGGTCATGGTGTGATGATTTTCTTGATGTGAGTATGTATGCGATTTTGCTAAGATATCCTGTTTAGAATTTTGGCATCTGTGTTCAATTACAGTGGTGAATGGGTCTATAGTTCTCCCTTTTTGGTTGTATATGTCTGGTTCCTTATAGTAGTTAGCATATGCTCGGCTCTAGAAGGAATTTGGTGCGAATCCCTCACGCTTTGTATATCTTCTAACATTTAAGGTAGTAATGGTTTACGTCTTGACGAAATATTTATATAGAATATCTGCCTTAGAAAATCCACCATTGGGGCCTGGGCATTTTTTTGGTTGGGATGCTATTATTTGCATCTTCGATTTCCTTCCTGTTACTATTGGATCTTGGCTTCTAGACTGTCCGATCTCTTCTTGCTTTGTTTAAGTTGGGGATTCCCAGGATTTCAGATATTCATCCATTTCTTCTAGGTTGTTCAAACTAGACCTAGAGTATAAGTTGTTGAGTAGTCCCGTATCATTGTCTGGAATTCTTTCTCATGTCTGTATGTGATATGTTCACCCACTGTTCATCACAGATGTCTATTTGGTAGTTTTGCATTTTCTATCTTTCTTTTGGTTGCTTGCGGCTAGAGGTCTGTCTATCTTGTTTATTCTCTCAAGAACCAACTTTTGGATTCATTGATTTTTTGTATGGTTTTTCTTTGTTTCTATGTCATTGATCTCTGCTTCTGGTTTTCTAGTTATTTCTCTCTTGTCTGCTCTCTTTAGGGTTCGTTTGTTGTCGTCTCTCAAGTATTTTTTAGTTTAGCAGCGTGTGGATCATTCACTTGTGCTCTTTCTGTTTTTTTTTTAATGTGGGGCACTTAGAGCTATAAACTTCCCTCTTAGGATTGCTTTAGATTGTGTCCCAGAGATTTTGCTGTGTTTGTTTTATCATTTCATTCAGAGTTCCAGGAATGTTTTATTTTTTTTTTTATTTTCTTCCTTGACCCACTACATTATTCAAGCGAGTGTTGTTTAGTCTCCATGTGTTCCGGTAGGTTGTAGGGTTTATTCTGTTGTTGATTGAAGTTTTATTGCACTGTGGTCTGATAGAATGCATGAGATTATTTCAATCTTTTTATATTTGTTGCAGTTTATTTTCCCTGTGTCCCATTATATGGTCTATTTTGGAGAATGTTTCCATTGAGGTGCTGAGTAGAAAGTGTACATCTCTGGTGTTTGGGTGAAATATTCGGTAGATGTCTGTGAGGTCCATTTGGTGTATTGTTTTTGTTGTCAATTCTCTTGTTTATTTTTTTTTTTTTTTTCTTTGTCATGTTATCTTGTTGCGTCTATGGGGTATTGATGTCCCCTCGTATTAGTGTGGCGGGGTTAATCGTGCCTTGAGATCCTGAAGAAATGTCTTTTCGAAAGTTTGGTTCACTTGAAGTTTGGTGCATCTAATATTTATGATTGTGAAATCTTATCATCAATTGTTACCTTTAATAAAGATGTAATGGCCCTCTTTGTGCTTCTTTTGATTTCTTTTGCTTTGAAGTCTATTTTGTCATGATATTAGAATAGCAACACTGCTTTCTTTTTGTACGCATGTGCTGGGCAATACTTTCATTCCATCCCTTTCACCTTAAGTTGGTGCCTTCATTGAAATTGAGATGGGTTTCTATTTAGACAGCATATAGATGGGTTTTTTTCCTATCATTCTCCAGCTATGCCTTTGATGTGAGAGTTTAGCCCATCAATATTTAGGTTACAATTGAACAATGGATGTTCTTCCTTTCTTTTATTATCCATTTGGACTTCTAGCCTTTGATTTTGCTCTATGGTTATGTTTTTGTTAATTTCTTTTCCTAGGTGTTATGAGGATTGGTTGCTGCTCCTCTTCTGCGCCTTTGAATTGCTTCAAGTATTTTATGAAGAGTTGGTTTTCCAGACATGTATTCCATCAATCCCTTGTTTTGTCCATGGAATATTTTTCTCTCTCCTCAAGTATAGTCGAACATTTTTGCTGGGTAAAGGTATTCTGGGTTGGCAATCCATAGTCCCTTAACACAGGGAATGTCTTTGCTCATGTTCTTCTTGCTTTCATGGTTGAGGCGAGAAGTCATCGTGGAATGCTGATGGGTTTCTCTTTGTGTGTGCCTTGTTTTCTTTGTGCCCTCAGAATTTTGGCCTTTGTTTTTGGGGCAATCTAGCATTTTAAACTGATTGATATGGGCGGTGGGGTGTTTCCTTTTCCTGATCCTTTCTATTTGGGGTCCTAAATTGCTTCTTGTATTTGTATGGGCCTTGTCTATTTTTAGGTTGGGTAAATTTCATCTATTATTCTGTTGAAGATCTGGTCAACTATTCTCTTGAGATGTCTTTCTCCTTCCTCTAGTCCTATGATGCGGAGTGTTTGGGTCTTTTCATAGTGTCCCCTATTTCCTGGTGTTCCACTTTTGTTATTTTAAATTTTTCATTAATGCTTTGATTTGAGCTTTTTATTGCTCTGTGTTTATCTTCCAGGTTCTGCTATTTCTTGTTGCTGCTTCCTCCATTCCTTTCTGAGGCTTTTTCCTTTTCTTCTTCTTGATTGACTGAGTGGTTCTAATTCCTTTGTTTGTTTCTCCGTGTTTTCTTAGTACTTCATATTCCTTTTTGAGCTTCACAATCTCTTCTTTGTGCTTCTCAATCTCTTCTTGGTGTCCTTCTCCTTTCTCTTGGGTTGCTTCCTTTTCAGTGTTTCTACTCCATTCGGAGTGTTTGTTTTGTTCTCCCTCTAGTTCTTCTGGTTTCATTGTTTTTTGTCTTCTTTCTTTTTAGTTTTTTTTTCTTTCTGAAGTTTTGTCATTGTATCCCTCTAGGTCCTTTTGAGATTTTCATTTCTCTTCTCTCATCTTAGTCCATGACTTCTTCTTTTATTTTGCTTTAATTTCTGGCGTACGTCTGCAATTATTCTTCTAAGCTCTGTTCCTTGGTCTCCTCCAGGGGATCCATTGTGGCTATCTCCTCCGAGTTTGGTAGAGGGCCGATATGTGGGAGTATGCCTGTGCCTTTCCCATGTTGTCCCTTCATCATGTCCCTGGCATCTGAGTTCCCTTTTTGGTTCAAGTCACAAACGATTTTTCACTATATAGCGGATGGTGTTTTGCTTGCTCCTTCCGATGTTTTATTTTTTTTTTTTTTATGGTGGGTCATTGACTTGGCTAGGTTTTCAGGTTTTTTCAGTTTGTGTATATATTGGGATGTTGGACGCCTAAGTTAGGTCTCTTCTTCTTGTTTTGAAGGGTTCTTCTCCAACAAGGAAGACCACTGTGGTTCTAAGCAATTCCTTGGCGCAGGGGGGGGGGGGGTTTGTCTGCCTGATCTAGCAGCGGTCCCTCTGGCCGGGGAACCCAGTAGACGGGTTCACAGCAAGACACTCTCCCAGCTGCCCACCGCAGAAACCAAGCGCCTAGAGCTGTAGAGCTGTGTACCTGGCCTGGCGCGTTATGGCGTCTCCCCTGCGACCCTGGTTCCCGCCCACAAGTCCAGCCGGGACCAGATTAGAGGGAAACGCAACCCTCCGTTCACCCGAGCGCGGTCCCTCTGGGCCGGGGACCCCGTAGACGGGTTCAGAGCGAGACCCTCTCCCAGCTGCCCCCCGCCAGACCACGCCTAGAGCTGTAGAACTGTGTACCTGGCCTGGCGCGTTATGGCGTCTCCCCTGCGACCCAGAAGTTTAAGGATCACTGAAGGTCCTCAAGAATCCCAGCTGTCAGGGATCCCTCTGCAGCCCATTCCTGCAGGCCTCCCCACACAGATCCCCTAGGGGCTGCGGCCATGGTTCTCTCTCTTTGGAGGCAGCCTTCCCATGAATCCACCTTGGCTCTGAGTTCACCCACTTCAGGGTAATGAGGAAAAAGAAGAGGCAGGTGTCAGAGGCCATGCCCGCTCAGGAAAGCGTGAACGTGCATGGGGCCATAGAATTGGAATAGCCTCAGAAGACCTAGAAATGGACTCCTGGAAGAAGAAAAGAAACAAGTGAATGAGGTGGAGGGGATAAAGCCAGCAGCTGAGATGCCAGAGCCTCTGGCCCTGCCCTTTCCATCTGCCACCAGCTGCAAAAAGAAGAAAAAGTCCAAGGGGGCAGAGATAGTCTAGCCCGAACTGGGAGTGCCAGAGCCCGAGACACTGGGGGAGCTAGAAGCCGTGGTGGAAGCCCACCCTCCTGATGGAGCCATTCTGTCCCCCCACCAAGAATCGAAACAGACAAAAGGAGGCAGAAGGTGTAGAGTGTGTGGAAGGGAACACAGCTACCTCCCAGCCACAGGTCAGTTTGGACCCTCAGGAAGAAGCCATGTCTGTGTCCCCCAAAAAGAAGAGGAGAAAAAAGAGGCAAAGTTTGATGACGGATCACCCACCCAGGGAGCGGAGGTGATGGAGGCTTCACTGCCAGCTGACTTGAGCCCCAGGTAGCTCCGGTATCCACCAAGAAGAAAGAGAAAACTAAGAAGGCCACAGGGCCTGAGGCGGAGGGGAATGGTCAAAGAGACTCCCAGGAGCCTGAGACACTGGCAGTGCAGAGATCCAAGAAGAGGAAGAAGGATTGGGAAAGTGGTGTACCAGATACCATTCCCCAGGTGAAAATGTCAGGGCCACTGCTGGAACCTGAATCTGGATTGGGTGTGTCTCACAGAGCACAAGAAGAAACAGAAGAGAAAACCTCAACAGGAGCTTGCCCAGGGAAACAAGGACTAAAGAGGCTGAAGGGGACCTGGGCAGGCCGTCAGAAGGACACTGTGGAGGTGATCCCACTCCTTGCAATCACAGCACACCAACAGGAGCCTGGGTATGGAAGATGCTTTATTATGGCTTTGGGAACTCAGCAACAGGAGTCATCTGGGACCTTTGAGGAAGGGCTCATGTAGGACCTCAAAGAGCCTATGAGCCTGAGAGTAGGAAGAGAAAAGAACTGTCATTAAAGATACCATTTGCTTGGGATTTCAAAAAAAATGTCTTTGTGCTTCTCTTTTTATTTTATGGATTATAATATGTGAGTAGGTTTTTCTTGTTTTGTTTTGCTTTGTTTGTTTTTTGGTCTTTTCGAGACAGGGTCTCCCTATAACCCCAGCTGTCCTGGAATTCACTCTGTAGACCAGGCTGGCCTTGAACTCACAAAGATCCACCTGCCTCTGCCTCCTGAGTGCTAGGATTAAACGTGTGTGCCACCACGCCCAGCTTTTGTGTGTGTGTGTGTGTGTGTATGTATGTGTGTGTGTGTGTGTGTGTGTGTGTATTTTCTATACAGTGTTTGCAAGGCTGTATATACTCTATCAATGCCAGCCCCCAAATTCAATGGCTAAATACATGAAAACTTAACTGTGTCAATTTAACTATGCAGTTTTAATCTCAGATTTCTTACAGCAAACTCCATAAATTGTGTAACTTTACTTATGTCATTTATTCTTCTAAACATCTTTGTGGCTCCTTCAAAACTCAAAACCTCTCCTTCATTCTGTAGTGTACATATCTATTTTTTTTAGTGTAATATATTGTGAAAAATAGAAGAATGAGATTCGAATAGTGGGATTGATAATATCCAATTGTAAAATGTTAAAAATTAGTAATTTCTTAATCTGAAAATTATGGAAGTCTATAAATTTTTCATCAATTTCTGAAGTGCAATACTTTCCATTTCTAAGCCTAGCTTGTTGTAAATAGGTTCTGTTCATACATTAAACACATTTGAACTCCCAAATAAGTAAGTAGTATTAAAATATTTGAAATGATAAATCTCCACTTCCAGACAATTAGCTCCTAGTCCTGGTAATTTTTACTGATGTCTTCACATTCTGAGTATGCTCTTAAGTCGCTGATCAAAAAAAAAAAAATAATGAGGCTATGGGCTGGAGAGATGGCTCAGCTGTTAAGAGCACTGACTGCTATTGCATAGGACTTGGGTTCGATTCCCAGCACCCATATGGTGTCTAAGAACCATCTTTAGTGCTTGGTGTGGTGGCACTCGCTTTTGATCCCAGCACTCAGGAAGCAGAGGCAGGTGGATCTCTGTGAGTTCAACCCAGCCTGGTCTACAGAGTGAGCTCCAGGCTAACTTGGACTAAAAGGAGACCCTGTCTCAAAAATACTTAAAACAAACAAAAAAAAATAATGAGGCTAAAGTTATGACAACTAAGACTATTGTTTAGCAATTTTCCCCATGATAAATCATTCCATCTCTGGAGCTGGAGAAATGGTTCAGCACTTAAGAACACTGGCTGCTCTTCAAATTAACCCGGGTTCATTTCCCACTACACACATGGTGGCTAACAACCATTCTTAACTCAAGTTCCCGGGGATCTGATACCCTCTTTTGACCTCTCCAGACATTGTGTGACAGGGTGCACTTATATACATATAGGTAATACACTCATACATTTAAAATAAATAATAAATAAAATATTCATAAACCACGCTATTTTTGAGGGGAGCTCCCTAAGATTCAGGATACTGTAAAGAGAGGTGAAACATCCCATTCTTCAAGGAACAACATTAATCCTAGGAGGTATATATTCAATAAGATTCAGGAAGTCCACGAAACTGACCAGAGTCAGTGGATCCTTAAATCTTAAGTTTATTTAGCTGTTAAAGACTATGTAGAGATACTCTTTTATCAGCTGAGCTGGCTAGTAGATGTAGATCAACTTAGCTGCTTGAAAAATACAGAGATCACTGCATACAGACAGTACATTCATACACATACAAAAATAAATAAATAAAATAAAGTTAAAAAAAAAGAAAAATACAGAGATCAGCTGAGCTGCCTGAA
Organism: Rhizomys pruinosus; assembly: GCA_009823505.1. Taxonomy (NCBI): domain Eukaryota; kingdom Metazoa; phylum Chordata; class Mammalia; order Rodentia; family Spalacidae; genus Rhizomys; species Rhizomys pruinosus. Next base: position 912,461 of record VZQC01005766.1, read on the forward strand.
GAGGCTCAAATCAACTGAGCTTTCTGGAAAGGACAATCTCCAACATTTTAAATTGCTTACAAGTTGTTCAGTACACTGCAAATTTCCTCATTTGAACCACCACCCATGCTGGGGTTGAATTTTTATTAAGACTTTTGTTTTTGTTTACTCTTTGAGTCTTTTGAGCTCCTGTAAGTAACCCCATTAAACCAACTGGCTTAACAAATTGTACACTGGGCATATCCTTATTTTGGTCTCTCATTGGTTCCATATGTATGACAATTAAATAATTTGTTCTCGTCTCCTCAGGAATGGTGTAATGTAACAAAGATGTGACTTTATTAAAATATATGCATAAATCTGTGTTTTGTATGCAAAACATTTCTATGATTTGTCTACATCACAAATTCCCAGTGAGATTAAATGAGACTGTAATATTTGAAAATCTATTAGATAAATTTTACTTCATTGGCATTTAGTATTTAATTCTGAGATGTTCTTGCTATTTTTGTTTAGTATTAAGTATGCTTCTTCCATTTTTTTTTATTTTAGCCTGTGATGTACCAGGCAGTATGACAGTATTATGGATAGTTTTCAGATAAGTGGACTTTGTCTTTTGTTCTTCTGCAAAGGAAGAACAAATATTTTTCGATGTTTCAATATTTCTCCAATATTTACTATCTTATTTACTATCCCTCCTTGCATAATAATCATTAATTTTTAACTTCAAATGGCTGATGGGCAATTCAGTCTTAAGTAAAGATCTTTTGCAGTTATGGGAAATATTCTTCCACACTTTTGTTCACTTTCCTCCTTCAAATTTCCTCTTATTTCTCCTTCTGGAAAAAGCACAATAATATTGGCATATCTGGATTTAGTATGATAAAATTCACGTTTTCTTTCTTTCTACTATTTTTTTATAAATTTAATATTTTTATTTATTTTTTTATGTGTATGAATGTACTGTCTGCATGTAGGTTTGTGTACCTGTGTCATGCAATGCCGCAGAGGTCAGAAAGAGGGTGTCAGATTCCCCTGGAACTGGAGTTAAAGACGGTTCTCAGCAGCCATGTGGGTGCTGGCGATCGAACCTGGGTCCTCTGCAAGAGCAGTCGGTGCTCTTAACCACTAGGCCATCTCTCCAGCCCTATTTCCACTATTTGTCCTTCGAATTTGCCTTGATTAAAGATTGATAACATATTTATGATAACAGCATATTCTACTTTTTAGTGAGGACCATTGCCTTTTCCTACATTTGGTAATAGAGGGGGTATTTTATCTTCTATTGTTTGATCTTAGAATGTGTTTCTATGATGCTTCATACCTCAATTTTCTCGTAATTTGTGTTCAGTGTGGTATTAAGCAACACTCTTTGCTTTTTAACTCCTTTATCATATTCAGTTCTTGGTAAATGAAGGAAGTGAAAGTTAAGATTCTCCTCATACCATGTCCTGGGCATAGGAAATACTTTCATTTTCCCAATATCAAAAATAATGCTCTTTTTATTCATCATTGACTCTCACAGTTTATCTCAGATACTTTGCAGAAGGAAAATCAAGATATGAAGTTTGAAGGAATATCTGTTGACCATCCTACGGACATCAGTGCCACTGCTGCACCATTAGCTGTAGTTTGCTGGGCAACTGATCATGGTTGTTAGGCTTTGAGGTTGGGTTGTACTATAGAGTGATTTTATTTACTAGCAATGTGCATACTGTCTAGCATTATGTGCATTAAACCTCAGGTAGAAAGCTTCCAGGTCAGGCCCTGCTCCACAAATATAAGTCCTATTCCTGAAGCATGCCCTTTTCTGAAGAGCAGGGCCTTATTTTCTATTTCTGGCAGATAACCAAGAGCTTTGCTGATAGCCTGAATTATTTTGAGAGTCTTTATGATTGTTTTTACCAACCATTCAAAGAGAAGTATATGTCGTCTTGCACTGTGTTCTCTGACACAGCCCCCAGGTTGCACCACCTATGCGCTAATGTTCAGAATGTATGTGAATTTCTTATAGGATCTCATTACACTCAGACAACACATTACACTCAGAGTCCCCTAGCCTCCCAAGGTCCAATCATCTATATTCTTTCTTCTTCATTTCCCACCCCCTCCTTCCTCCCCAGCCCCAGCACCCCTATCAAGCCTCACTCCATTTCCCCCTCCTCACCTCCCAACCCAATACCTCTACTCTTCTCACCTACCCACTAGTAACATTTGTCCCTTACTGTCTCCCTATTTATGTTTCTATGCTTTCCTTTACCTCCATGTGTCTTTTCCAATTTCTTGGTTCCTGGTGTTACATCAAGATATATACTCACATAAGTGGACTGGTGCTACAATGCAGAAGTTATGGATCACATAAATCTCTTGGTTAATGCTTTTGTGTTACTTCACTCAGAATAACACTCTCCAGTTTCATCCATTCACCTGCAAATTTCCATAATTTCATATTTTCTTACTATTGACTAGTACTCCATTGTATAGATTAACCACTCTTTCATTATCCATTCATCAACTGTGGGGCATTTAGGGTTTTTTTTTTCATTTCTTAGCTTTTGTGACAAAACAACAAACATGGATGTACAGGTATCTTTACAGTATGATGAATCATTTGGGTATATACCAAGGAGTGGTATACCTGGGTCTTATGGCAGGTTCAATTTTAGTATGTTCACTGCCCCCCACTGCTTTTCATAGTGGCTGAACTGGTCTGCATTCCCAGCAGCAGTGAATTTTACCCTTTCTCCATATCCTCTTCATCATCTTGTGTCCTTCATGCTCTTGATATTAAGCAGTCTGATTGGGGTAGGATGGAATATTAAAGTGGTTTATCTCTGATTTTCTCAAATTACTAAGAATGTGTAGTAATTTTTAAGGTGTTTCTTAGCCATTTTTATTTCTTCATTTGAAAATTCCCTGCTCATATCTGTATCCCATCTTTTTATTGGGTCGCTTATTTTCTTGGTTCTTTGTTTTTTGAGTTTTTTTGTATATTCTGGAAATTGATCCTCTGTCATATGTGTAGCTGGTCAAGATTTTCTCCCACTCAGTGGGTTTCCTCTTCACTTCCTTGGCTGTTTCTTTTGCTGTACAGAAGCTTTGTAGTTTAATGAGTTTCCACTTACTGATTGTTGACCTTAATGCCTGAGCAGCTGATGTCCCATTAAAAAAGTCCTTTTCTATGTCTACATCTTGGATGGTATTGCTTATGTATTCTTCTAGTAATTTCATTGTTTCACTTTCTTCATTTTTAGGGGTATATTAATCTGTTGACCTCTTCTTGGTTCAACTTTGGTGGTATCCACGACTCTAGAAATTCATCCATTTCATTTAGGTTTTCAAATTTAATTGAGTATAGATCCCTAAAGTATTCACTTACAATGTTCTGGATTTTTTTGTGTGCTTGTTGTAATGTTTCCCATTTAGTCTCTGATTTTCTTAATTTGAATTTGCCATTTCTTTTGGTTAGCTGGGCCAAGGCTCTCTCTACCTTGCTTAACATTTCAAAAAAAAAAAAAAAAAAAAAACAGATCTTGGATTCATTGATTCTTTTGAATTATGTTTTCATTAGTTTATCCTGTGATTTTTGTTATTTCTTTTCATCTACTTAGTTTTGGGTTCATTTGTTCTTGCATTTCTAGAGTCCTGAGTTGTGCTCTTTGTGAAATTTTAATATAGGCAGTAAGAGTTAAAAATTTCCCTCTCAAGGCTGCTTTTAAAGGGTCCCAGAGGTTTTCTTGTGCTATTTTCTTCAAGTTCCAGGAGGCAATCAAAGGCTGTGGCAATAGCCTGCATTTATTTTGCTAGTCTCTTTTTTTAAAATTTATTATTTTTATGTGTATGAGTGTACTGTCTGCATGTAGATTGGTGCTCTCATGTCATGCAATGTCATGGAGGTCAGAAGAGGGTGTTGGATTCCCCTGGAACTGGAATTAAAGACGGTTCTTAGCTTCCATGTGGTTGCTGGGAATTGAACCCGGGTCCTCTGCAAGAGCAGTTGGCACTCTTAACCGCCGAGTCATTTCTCCAGCCCCATTTGGTAGTCTCATAAGCTACCCTGATTCACAACTTAAGGGGAAGTTCCCCATGCCTGGCACTGTGATATAAGTAAATCTCAGCTGTACCCATGATCTCATATGAATATTATATATGTATTTTTTTCAGGAAAATTATTAGAGTTTTAGAGTTGTTTACATTTTTAATTGACCTTTTACCCATTTAATAAATACAGTTTTGTATTTATATCCCCTCTATCATTTGCTCTCTCCCCACTACTAACCCATTCTCAATATTATGTTCTCTATGCATACAAAACCTATTAAATCAAATCTGTATTTTCAAATGGCCTTCAGTTTGGGTCCATCCCCTGGAGCATGATCAATCTAAAAAGAATCACTTCCTAAAAGGAGTCTGACTCTCCCCCTGACAAGCAATAATCAGTTGTCACAACAGTGTTTTGTCAAAATAAAGTTGGAGTTTCACAACCTCTTCCCCACACCTGTGCTGGGATTTTGTCTGGCTTGAGCCTACATGGGACTTATACATGCTGTCACCATTATTAAGCTAACTCCTAATAACTTATTGTTAAATACATATATTAATGCATCTCTTACCCCCACCATAAAAGCTCCATTATGCAGTAAATGGTGATTAACACAGATGCACACAATTGACCAATGTGCACAGACCATGAGGCTGCGTAATCTTATTCCTGAATGAATAAGCTGTATCAGACTTCTGCATCCCACAGCTCACAGATATTTGCAGAAGGGGGATCAGAAATATTTTAAATGCCAGAAGTTATTGGCAACCATAGTGAAACAGAGTTTTTCAGTAGCTGGGTAATTACTCACATGAGCATATATCAATAGATATAGTTATTTGTCTATGAAGCCCAGGCTGAGATAGAACTCCCTATGTAGCCAAATATGGACTCAGACTCATGGCAATTTTCCTGGATCAGACTCTTAAGAGAATAGAGCAACAGTCATTTCAGTGACACATATGTGTCACTCACTTTAGTGTTCACTATGTCTTGAACTTTGGTATGAGAGAGTTGTTTTAAATAATTCCTTACCATACAAGGTTTTGAAATATTGATTTTTAGTTATTGATACAAGATGTATTTAACATCTAGGTTTTTTTTTTTTTTCCCCTTGAGGACATCTGTTCTATTTGCACATTTTCCCACTTGGGTGTCAAAAGATACTTTTCAAAAGTGTCTGAAAATGTCTTCCATTTTCATGAAGACTCAGTTTAAATATATCTTCTCTAATGAGACAATTTTTGAATCCCAATTTATTGGCATTAATCACATTTCTTTAAGGTCTTACATAATGTAGCTTCTGAGGTCAAATGTTTCCATCCCCCTGAAGTTTCTTTATATATTGAACTAATGATAGCATCATTTGTTTTCCTGTACAATAAATAAGCTTAATGGGAAAAGCACAAAACTTGGCTGATATTAAAGGTGCAAAACAATGTCTATTAAATATCTTATTATTACAAAACACAATCTGCTTGTCTTAGCACTGTAAAGTCCATGATGGCGGAATGTGTGGTGGCAGTGGCAGTGATGTTGATGACATTGTGTGTGTGTGTGTGTGTGTGTGTGTGTGTGTGTGTGTGTGTATGTGCAAAATTGGGTGTTGTTCATTGTCTTCTATATTTTTTGATAGAGGGTTTCTTTTTTTTCTGTGTTGCTACACATGTGAAGCTGGTCAGTCCACAAGCCTATATAGATTCTTCTTTCTGCTTTTCATTTCACTGAAACATCACTGAGATTTGACACTAGATAATGTTTCCCTATTTCCGTGGCTTCTGGAAATTATAACACAGATCCTCATACTTCTGTGACATGTGACAAGCACTTTAATCTCTGAGCCATTTGCCAGACCTAAGGGCAGACATTTTTCTAAGTTCATGTGAGAGCAATCCAAGGAGGTGAGCAGCTCTCTGACAGTCATGATTTATTTGTTTCAGTTTTAATCCATAGTGTGTGCAGAAAATACGCTTGTACAACCACTATGGAAAGCAGAGTGGAGAACCCTTATATTATATTGAAAAAAAAGACTCGGAATGAGCCTACCACCTGACCCAGTCATAACGCTCCTGGGTATCAACCCCCAAAGACTCATCCTACCGCAAATGTAAATTTATATCCATGTTTACTGCAACTCTCTTCACAATAGCCAAGAGCTGGAACCAACCCAAATGCCCCTCAACAGGAGAGTGGATGACAAAAATGTGGCACATCTACACAATGGAGTCCTATTCAGTGGTAAAGAAAGGTTGCATTATGAACTTTGTAGATAAATGGATGGAGCTCGAAGCCATTATGCTGAGTGAAGTAACACAGTCCCAGAAAGACAAATGGAGAATGGTTTCCTTCATTTGTGAATGCTAACACCAAATCCCCCAGATGAAAGTCAAGATGAATAATATTATTGTTATATTTCTGTTTATCTGAAAGCAACTATGTTGTTATAATGTCAATCTCTCAACGGGCTCTAGAATCCACTCACCAATTATTTTCAGACTCTGTAATTACTGTATATGGGTGGAGAGTATGTATCCATATTTTAGAGTAATATAAAATTAATGGAGGTCCGGGCGAGGTGACGCACTCCTTTAATCATAACACTTGGGAGGCAGAGGCAAGCGGATCTTTGTGAGTTCAAGGGCAGCCTGGTCTACAGAGAGAATTCCAGGATAGCTAGGGATACAGGGAGACCCTGTCTCAAAAAGACCAAAAAAATTAATGAAGGAGAATGTGAATTCCTAAGCATAAATAAAAGACTGAGAGAAAGATGCAGGACAGTTACGGCAGAATGCATGATCTGGAGTGGGGCCAGGTGTGGGGTGGGGGGAAGGGAAAGGGAAATATGCCTGAACTGAATTGAAAAATTATGTGAGAAATTCACAAATCATCAATTAAAAAAAAGAAAATAAGCTTGTAAATTCATCTTGCAAATGACAGATGAATAAAACTAAATCCAGAAATTATTTAGGAGTTTGATTAGACATAGGAATGGCTGTGCAATAGCAGGGAAACTACACATAAATTAAAATAGAAACCTATTATCCAGGGAAGCAGAAATAAGATCAGCAAAGTAGCACACATGTTAAGTACTAGACTGTGATTCTCAGAAGAGGTTTATGATATCTATTCCTTCCTTACTCCAGCCTATGAAAAATTGAGGTAGAATCAAAAGACATTCAAATGCTATCTTCTGTATATCAGTATATTACAGCCACAGGTAAATTATGAAGGAATATGAGTTTTGGCATTTATAGATTTTTCCATGACTGTGGTATGGTAAGAAAAAGAAATTAGTCTTTATTTTAGGAATTAAATAAAGTAAGTAACCATTTAAATGATATATAGAAGAAGGGAGTGAAGGGGGAAGGAAAATAGGGCTAGGGGAATGAGGGAAAGAGAAACACACATAAGGGAATTAAGAGATAGTTGGCGTGTCTTTAGGGTCTCATTTAAATAAAGGGGTTTAGTACAGAAAAAAACACAAAACCTGTATCTTAAAATTTATAAACATAATGACTATTTCAACATAGCAACAGAATTACTAATAATGCAACTGAAAATAATATCAGTACATATTACAAAGGATATATAGAATAAATTCATTACAGTAAAGAGCTAGTATCATCTCCTCCAATATTCCCATAATTCTTTATGAGCTAGTTATCTGTACCTTCAGTTTTATCACATCTGTAGGAAAGAAGAGGGAACATAAACTATCCTACTGTAGACATTCTTTTAATTCATTGAGAAACAAAATAATGAGTTATCAGCCTTACAGTGATGATTAAATTTGTGTATATCTTACTGATCTGAGTGGAATCTCAGTATAGTGTTCATTATAAATTATAGAAACCAAAGAAAATTCATCCAATGGGGTGAGGCTTTGAGGAATGTCATTCATGATGCCAGATGAATTTTTAGCATGTTCTAAGTTTGAGAAACTCATTGAAGAATCATCACTACATGACACAATCAGTATGCAAAACTGCAAACAAGTCTAAAGGACAAAAATGAAAGATGCAAGCCCATATCATTAATAATGTTGCAAATTGTTATAAACCATACTTTGTAGCTTTTGTACAATTATGATACACAGATAAAATAACTGCAGAGGTCTTTTGTTTCGACTGCTCAATAGTACCATTCAAGATTAAGAGATGAAGATACTATACTGAAGCACACCCAACACATAGGGAAAGCAATGAAAATTGATATACAGAAAATAAAATTAACATAGGACATTTAAAATACGAAATCATAAATTTGATGACACTAAAATATAATGGAGAAACAGTTTGAAAAGAAGAATAAAGTGGAAATGAATGTTATATTTAGTTCTTTGCTAATAAATATATTTTGTTTACATGGGGAGATGAAGGAAGCCATGATTCTTGGGAATAATATAAGGTCTGTCATAGTCATAGAATCAAACTTTTATGACAAGCACTGTATTGTTCAATCATTCCATTTAGTAATCTTAGATATTATAAAACAATAGTTAACTGAAAACATAAATTTATTCCTTCCTATGATAACACATTTTATCTACATTTTATTGTATTATATTCTTTCAGCATTAACCTTTTAACACACACACACACACACACACACACACACATATATATATATATATATATATATATATATATATACATATTTACTGAATGTATTAGTTTCATTCCCCATTGTTCCATAACTGCAAGATATTTTCCATGTAATTCACTACTCCACCCCAAAGAAGGAACTCTTAATAACTAGTAACTAAAGGAACAAATAACATATTTTATTTCTGAAGTATCTAAAAAAGAAAAAAATTGAAAATCAAAATAAGGTATATAAATTAACTGAGTTTAAAACTCAGAACTTAATAGTTAGTACTTTATCAAAAATGAGGGGATATTCTGAGGTATTGATATTGTTCTGTTGTTTTTGCTGCTTTTGAGACAGGGTCTCCCTGAAGTTTTAGCTGACCTGAAACTTGTTATGTAGATCAGGTTGGCTTTGGTCCCATAGAGGTCTATGTGCCTATCTCTCCTGTGTTCTGGAATAAATGGAGTGACCTTGCCATGCCAGCTTGTTTGAATCCTTCATCTCACTTTTTAGTTTATAATCTCAATCTGCAAAACTATGTTAATATTTTATGCATAAAAAGATAATTATGAGAGGCTGTTGGGAAAGGGGAACACTCATCCATTGCTGGTGGGAATGTAAACTTGTACAGTCACTATGGAAAGCAGTGTGGAGTTATATATATATTTTCAAAAATAAAACAAATATAATGACCAACCCAATAAAGTCATTTGTTCACCATTTATTTTAAGATGTAAAGATTTATATTATAGATTAATGCTTTGTTATCACTCTCAACAACTCTCATCCATTAACTTCCAAGTGGTTATGAGTTGGATATAAAGTCAGTTTGCATGAGCTCTATGATAAAGTCTAACAGTATTTTCGTACCTTTAGTCTCTTTGGCAGTCTCAATTACCTCAGCCATAAAATATCAACAGTCATCACATTTAATTCACAGAGCTGGAGTAAGGATTAAAAGGTTGTAATTACATAAAACAGATGAGACTTAGATGAAGTAAGCACTGTGAATTACCAATCAGAACTTGGATTTCACATATTTAATACCCATGCATGCCTTCCCAATTTCATCTACATATATGTGTCCATAAATATATGCCTATACATACATATGTATAAACATGTATGCACACATATTTATGCATATATGGATGCTAATATGTTTGTCTTATTTTCAAATCACATAATTAGGAAAAATAATATAAATCTTAGAACTAAGTATTCATCCCACTGCTGTTTTTGGTTGTCTTGGATATTTTTAATTTTGTCATTCTTTATACTGTTTTTGCATGCCTAAAACTGTAAGACTGAGGGGAACAAGAACTATTTTTTAGATTTTAAAATTTTTATTTATTTTATTTTATGTTTATGACTGTTTTGCCTTTATGGACATAACTGCACACACAACATGAAATAACTGCAGAAGCCAGAAGAGGGTGTTGGATTCTCTGGAACTGGAGTTAAAGATCCTAGTTAGCTCCATGCAGGTGCTGAAAACTAAACCCAGGTCCTCAGCCAGAACAACCAGTGCTCTTAACCATGGTCTCTACAGCTCAGCTCACCAACATGAAATCTAGATCCACGTTTTTTGAGGCTTTGCAAGAGTAGGTAGTCTGTAGCAAGTTCAAAGTCCCTGCCAAAGTCCCTAGAGGCCATTTTGTGAAGCTGTGAGTATGAAAACCAAGGTGAAGTGGAGACCCCATGATTTTGCAGATGCCAGACCAATGGACTATACTTCTAGAAAGGCTGCATCCAGAGTATAGCTCACTCAAGTGAGATGTATGTGATTCAGGCAGCAGACCTGGAGGGGTAGAAATACCTATGCTGTTTCAAGCCCACCTAATTTCAATAGACCTTCAGATTTACATGGAGCTACAATATTTGCAGTCTGCCCTACTGGATTTGGCATTGTTTTTATGTAATCATTCCTTGCTATATGTTGTCATGGTTGATTTCAATTTCAATTGTAAACATGATGAAACTTAGAACCAACTGGGAGACAGATCTGGGCAGGCCTACAGGTGTTTATGTTGATTCAGTTAATAGATTTGGGATGAACTGCCCAACTGGGGCTCAGATTTGGACTGCATAAAGAGATAATTCGAGCTGAATACAAGCACTTACATACTTTTTTTCCCGACTGTAGATATAATACGGCCACTTGCTTCAAGTTCTGGCTCTCTTGACTTTCCAATCATGATGACCAGAACAGTGGAAATATGAGTCAAAATATGATTTTCCACGTTTAAGTTCCTCTTATCAGGGCATTTTGTCACAGTGACAGTAAAGTAACTAAGAGAATTGTTTACATACCCTCATGTTACTTCTACATGTACTAATATGTATAATATATAATATATATTATATGTAATATATTATATATATAATGAAAACTCCTGTGACATAAAATCTAAATCACATTACTAGAACTAGTAATAGAAGCATATAATTGGGGCTGGAGAGGTGGCTCAGCGGTTAAGAGCATCAACTCCTCTTGCAGAGGACCTGGGTTCGATTCCCAGCTCCTATATGGTAGCTAAGAACTGTCTTTAAGCCAGGCATTCTGTGAGTTCAAGGCCAGCCTGGTCTACACAGTGAGCTCCAGGCCAGCTGGGACTAAAAGGGAGAACCTGTCTCAAAAAAAAAGAAGAAGAAGCATATAATTATACTAAACTCAAGTCTAGCCCAAATGATGGTTTTATAATATATAATTAGTTAATAGAAATTCCTAACATGTATATTTTCAAATATAAATACATTTTACTATCAATAAATAGTTTAATTACTTTTAAATGATTTTTTGTTTGAGACATGGTCTCCCTGTATCCCCAGTTGATCTGTAGACCAGGCTGGCCTTGATTCACCTCTTCCTCCCAAGTGCTAGGATTAAAGGTATGTTTCGCCTCAACCAGCCTATATTCATTACTTTTGAAGTCCCTAAGAATAATGAGATTTGAAACAGCTCAAGTAACATGGTTAAAAACATAAGTTGGGGAGAAAAGCTTACTTTCTCTGCTAATAGTTCTCGTATCTTGCTTGCTTGAACTCTAAATTTCATGAGCTGAGCCTCCAGAGCTACGCATCGTTCTTTCCAATCTACTGGTCCTTCTGGCTCAGAAGGCTCTGCCATATTTATTCTAAAAGAAAGAGAGAGAGAGAAAAAAAAAACATTTAAACACATGAGTATCAAAGATAATGCACAAAATCACTCAATATGAAAGTTCTAAATTCTGAGATAAATCCAGCACTTAGTACAGCATGTGAAAAGAACTTAGTGACGCAAGAGGCCAACAATACAAGCCAAACTGGGCTACTTAATTTTTTCTATGTCTCCATTTACTCAACTTTTTAATAATTATAAGCCTCTCAACACATGCTATAAGAAACAAATGAGGGGCTGAAGAGATGGCTCAACGGTTTAAGAGCACTGACTGTTCTTGTAGAAGACCAGGGTTCAAATCCCAGCACCCATATATTGGCTAAGAGCTGACTGTAACCCCAGTTCCAGGGGATCCTACACCTTCTTCTGTCCTCCAATGGTACTCTATGACATGGGTTCATTCACACATATGCACATATAACACAAAAATAAATAAATAAATAAATAAATAAATAAATAAATAAATAAAAGAAACAAATGAAATATTGCTGTTTCCAACTGAACAATATAACATTACAGCACAGAGTACTATTATCTTAACTCTTCCCAACAGGTAGGCCTTTTAAATTCTGTCAGCTCATAATTTTAATTATACTCTTAAATTTGCAAAGTATGACAACGTGAATCAATTGGTTAATATGATAAAATAACCTAAGGAAATATCACACCTATGCTAAAATTATGGTTTAGATTTGCACTAAAATGATGGCTTAGCACAACTCTGGATTTATCCATGTCCAGGCTAAGTCAAGCCTGTGGCATATTAAACTAGGTAAGTTATTAGAAGTCTGACAAGTACATATGATTTTTATTTGGTGTGAGAAGAAAAAACATATAAATATGAACTTCTGGATCATCTATATTTAGCAAACTGGAGTTGGTATTTTCCATGATATTAATGGTCCTTTTGAAGATTACCCCCAGGAGCACAGTAGGTAGGATGCCTAGAGGCGAGGGCGGGGTCTTAAAATTCAGAAGAGCTACCTGATTTAGGGAGTACGGTTGTTTCTGGTTGGCTCAGGGATTCATGACAGTAGCTTTAAATGCTAATGTTTTATTACCCTAATAATATATTTCTGAATGGCCTTTGCTAAGAACTGATGAAATTTGGATTAGAACGGATCTCCAGCAGGAGTCAAGCACCAAGCACCTATCAAGGAGAGCAAGGATTGTAAAACTCAGAACTCCACTGGTTCAAAAAATAGAACTAAATATATTTTACCAGTGTTTAGCATAATATAACCCTTTCACTAAAATATGCCAATTTTTTTAAAAATTGTATGTGATAAGCTCACACCTATAATCTCAGCACTCAAGCAATGTGTTCAAGGCCGTGCTAGGCTACATTATGACTTCCAGGTTCCAGATCAACCCAAACTACATACAGTAAGACCCTGTCTCAAAAAAATAAAAAATCCTGCAAACTAAAGACCCACCGAAAAATCATTTTGCTAGCATATTTGGTGGTTAAGGCAGTTTTCACCCTGTTACTGAAATCATCACTCAATAATTTAGGAGTAAGTAAGTATGGAATAACTATTGTTATTCTACAAATGCTAGAACTTTTTTATTAAGATCATCCCAACCATTGCAAGGCTTAGAAACATCACTGAAGATCTGGAGATTATTCTCTTTGTTTAACAGAATCCCAACCTCACTGTTTTCTGGTTTGCTTAGTTTTTCTTTAATATTAGGTTCGTGAATGACATTTCATTTCCCATGTTAACATCTATCATTACTGTTTCACTTCAGCATTTACTATCAATGACTTAAAGAGGATGGTGCAGTTTGTTGATCACAAACTTCTCCATTCTACTGCAACTTTATTTTTCTCATTATTAACTTTATTATTATTTTTTTTGGTCTTTTCGAGACAGGGTCTCCCTATAGTCACAGCTGTCCTGGAACTCGCTCTATAGACCAGGCTGGCCTTGAACTCACAAAGATCCGCCTGCCTCTGCCTCCCAAGTGCTAGGATTAAAGGCGTGCGCCACCATGCCCAGCGTTCTCATTATTACCTTTAAAGGAGATATAAGGAAAGAAAAAACAAGTAAAATAGTTTTAAAAACAGGGGCTGGAATCTGGGCATGGTGGTGCACGCCCTTAATCCCAGTACTAGGGAAGCAGAAGCAGGCGGATCTTTGTGAGTTCAAGGCTAGCCTGCTCTACATATCGAGTTCGAGGCCAGCTGAGGCTACAGGAAGACCCTGTCTCAAAAAAGACCAAATAAGTAAATAAATAAAAAACAGGGGCTGGAGCGATGGCTCAGCAGTTAAGAGTACTGGCTGCTCTTTCAGAGGACCCAAGTTCAAGTAAGTAAATATAAAATAACTGTTCTTTAATTTCCTTTTCTTGCCTTATTGCCCTAGCAAGGGTTTCAAGCACTATATTGAAGAGGAGTGGTGACAGGGGGCAGCCTTGCCGAGTTCCTACCCTTAAAGGGAATGCCGCTGTCGTTTCCCCATTTAGGATGATATTGGCTGTGGGTTTCCTGTATATGGCTTTGATTACATTAAGGAATGATCCCTCCAATCCAATTCCCTCCAGGACTTTAAACATGAAGGGATGTTGAATTTTGTCAAAGGCTTTCTCNTGGGGCTCAGATTTGGACTGCATAAAGAGATAATTCGAGCTGAATACAAGCACTTACATACTTTTTTTCCCGACTGTAGATATAATACGGCCACTTGCTTCAAGTTCTGGCTCTCTTGACTTTCCAATCATGATGACCAGAACAGTGGAAATATGAGTCAAAATATGATTTTCCACGTTTAAGTTCCTCTTATCAGGGCATTTTGTCACAGTGACAGTAAAGTAACTAAGAGAATTGTTTACATACCCTCATGTTACTTCTACATGTACTAATATGTATAATATATAATATATATTATATGTAATATATTATATAAAATATATATCTTGCTGGGTCTGCAATTTCTTAGACTGTTTTGGCAGTTGAAATATAAATGTCTGTAAGATTGTGTGTATACATACAAAAACACAACCCTATTTTTCATGTTTCAATTGCAAGCAGTTTTAAAGATTCATTTTATATTAAATATGTACATGAAGCTTCTATAATAGTAGGTTTCCAAAAGTCTTTTCCTAAAATCTTTTGCTGTTTGTTATCTCTCTCCTAACTCCCTTCTTTCCCCTGCTTTCCTATTCCCCAGTGTTTTTAACTCTTCATCCATCATTATTCTCTTTTCTCCCTTTATAACACTGAATTATATCTCATTTCCCACAAGGCTTCACCCTAAGGCATGTTACTAGATTCTTAACATCTATCAATTTTTTCAATCTAAACATAAATATCTAAGGATACAAAGCTAACATCCCCTCATCACAGAGAACATGAACATTTGTCTTTCTGGGTCTGGGCTGCCTTGCTTGGAATGATTGTTTCTAGTTCCATCCATTCACCTGTGAATTTTTAATTTCGTTTTTCTTAATATATAAATAATATTCCATTGTATAAATGTATCATACTTTCATTATCAAATCATCAGTGGATAGATATATAGGTTGTTTCTATTCCCTGGTTATTATGAATACAGCAGCAATGAACAATGATGAACAGGTATTTCTTTAGTAGGATATAGAAGCCTTTGGATATACGCCCAAGAGAAATATGCATGGATCATGTGCTATGTCTATTTGTAGCTTTTTGAAGAATCTTTTTATTGATTTCTATAGTGAATACATCAGTTTTCCAATTAGCATCACTGAATAAGTATTCCCTTTTCCCCACATCTTCACCACTATTTGTCATTGCTTATTTGTTCCTCAGCCATTCTAACTGTGGTAAGATGAAATATCCAAGTTGTTTGAAATTGCATTTGCTTGGTGGCTAAAGATATTAAACATATTTTTTTAAAGTTTTTGTCAGCCATTTTCATTTCATCATTGCAGAAAACTGTATTTAGTTACTTGCTGTTTTTTTTTAATTTACTTGCCAAAATTTTTAATTGGGTTCTCTGTATTTCTGTTTTTTATGTTTAGTTTTTTAAGTTCTTGAAAATGGAGTTACATTAAATGGGGCTTCAATTGTGGTACTAGAAACCATAGGCTGGCAAATACAAAGATCATTACCAAGTATGGATTCTCTCTTTCAGAGTTACTTTAAAAGGTAGTCTGATAGATCATCAAAAAATACTGGTTACTGGCATTCCTATTGGTAACTCATCTTAACTTGATGATAAGACCATATTACATGTGTGATCCATACAACAAACAGTGAAGAATCAAGCTGGCACTGACCTCAAAGTTTCATCTCTACTCAATAGCTTTCATGGTACTAGAGGTTGTTATCCATGATACTGGATGAAGAAATAATTATCAAATTTATCCAGCCATGAACTCTGAGAGCCATAATAATGAGTGGGATGGCAAGCTAAGCACACTGGTGCAATAGTGACACTAATGTTATGGGAGTAACCTACCATCTTTTGATTGAGAAGCCCATTTAACAAAATGGAGCCCATAGACGGCACTGTTATCAGGGTCAAGGATATGTAGCAAGACAGGTCATAGGCCATAGGGATGAACCTGTTACTAATGTTTTGATAGGCATCATATTAAGTTCACTCTAATGACTTTTTATAGATTAGCGCAGTCCTCACTAACCAGAGATGCTTCTTGTAGAAGATGGCAATTAACACAGAGAAACAAAACTGGACATTTTTCAGCAAATAAGTGACTGTTGAGTGCTCAGCCCCAAATGGAACACTTGTATTACAACCTCTTTTCCCAATGCTCAAGGAACCTTGATTTATATGATGGCTAAAAACTGCCTTTAATTCCAGTTCCAGAGGATCCACCATCTTCTTGTGGCCTCTGTGGACACTGCACTGCATGGGTACAATTACATACGTGTAAGAATAAAACTTACACACATAAAAAATAAAAATATGAAAATGAACTTGAGATATCCTCAAAGAAGCAACATTTCCTATTCACATTTTAATGCATAACTTTAAAAAACTTAATTTTAATGAATTTTAGCTTCTTTATTTAGCAAATACTAGATATTTGTATAACTGACAGATTTATAAATATGATAATTATTTAGACTACGTTGTTAATGAGAGGAAAATAAAATATACTTAAATACGAATAAAATTCACTGAGTTTGCTAAAGTGTATATTTCATAAAACAATGAACAAAACACAGAAAGGAAGGATGCATATCTCATGGCAGTATCCATAAAAATCTAACAGAAGGCACAGATGGTAGTGTGGTAAGTGCTCTGCCTAATTGCAGGGAAACCTTTCCTCCTGGGCAAAACGCTCTGAAGCTTGTTTAAATGTCTTTCATGTGAAGATGATTGGGACAGCAGAATTTCATTATCAATCGCACTAAATCTCTAGAGAATCCAAAGGTTATCTGACTGGAAAATAAGAGATTCTTGAAAAATTAATATTATAACCAATGGCATTGTCCAGTGTGAAAGTCAAGTAAAAGACAAAGGTAAATGCCAGGTAAGACTCCTTACATGAAGAATTATTTAGAGAGATATTACACGCACTTTTGATAAAATGATGTTGCATAACATGTATTGAGGAAAATATCTTTAAATTTTATTCCTCCTTAGGAATTATTTTTCAAGTACAGCAGTTTTTATTTCCTTTGTACCATTTCCTCCCTTGTAGAAGCAGTCAGAAAGATAAACAGTGAAATTAGTTTCATTTCTTTTAAAACTACATAGGCAAATATTTATTGAACAAGATAAGATATTTAAGGCAGGATTTTCCATAATCAATCAGGTGACATTATTTCCTTTCTCTCTTTTGATTCATCCTTCATATAATTAGTATAAATAGTTATAATGAAAGCAACTGCAGTCTTCTGAATTGAACTATAAAACTGCACTTATAAACTTGCATTATAGATTTCAAGAATGTAAGTGCACAAAAATTGCAGTTCACAAGAATATTAATAGGTTTAAAGACATAGTGAATATTATGTATTATGAACATTTTCCAGTGAATATAGAGATAAAATATTTTGGAAAAATTGGTAAACACATTGAGAATTATTGTTTAATAAATTAAAATATATTATAAAGCGATGTGAGCCATGAAAATCACATGACAAAAGAAATATTTCAAAAACCTTTAGGTAAGTTTCACCTTTCTAAATATAAGATGGGACACTTAGAGTAGAGCTATCTAATTTTAGTATTTAAAAGCATTGTCAACCTATACCATCATCAAAGAGAAATAATGAAGCCTCTTCATTAGTTATTTTGATAAGCAAAATTCATTGTATCTTATCATAGTTACTCCATTATTCAACTGTATTCATTTGTTTCTCACCCCTCTCCGTGGTTCTTAGTATCTGGAAACCCCTATTATACTCTCTAATTCAATGGGATCAATGCTTTAGCTTCCACATGAAAGTGAGAACATGAAAAATTTGGCTTTCTGAACCTAGATTATTTCACTTAGCAGAAAATTCCCCATAAAGAAAAGCCCAGGATTAGGTAGTTTACCTGGTGACTTATAGGGAACACGTAATGAATCAAGATTTCAATATGGCCAAATATTAATAAATAGATTTCCTTTCCTCCTAACTAAATTAAAAAGAGCATTTTTGATTAGTGACTATAAGGGGATGCTTAGAACTCAGCAAAGAGGGGTGAAGTGCCGGAAAACTCAGGCATCACAGATAGTAGCAAGAGACAGATAAACCAAATAGAGCAACAACCAGTACCCCGACTCTCCAGCCACTGAGACTCCTGCCTACAGGTAAAATCATAAAGAAGAGAATTCCAGGAAGCATACTCTTAATCCTAACCACTGTCAAATTCCTTTATCACCACAGGCTCGAAATTAATATAAGCAAAATTTTCCATAATATTTTTGATTTGGAGAAGGAATTCAAATTATTTTTCTCATCAACCCCTACATCCCAGATAACTATAACTTTCTGTTATCTTGAAAAGAAAGCTTTTATGAAACTCATATTTATCTAGGTGTCAGAAATGTGTGCATGTACATGGTGGAACCCTGTGGACATTCTACCACATTAGCATGGTTATCTTCAAGCTTATGAGTTATACTAGATTCTATAAAGCAACTATGATACCAACAATCTGGTCTTAATTACAGGGGATTCAGTGGTCCAGCTCAAATGGAAAGTACCACCCTAAGAATTTGAATGAAACTGGAGTATATTATCTAGCACCTGTGATGTAGCTACATTTTGACTGACTGCACTACTACTCTGAATTGAGAATGGATATTTTTATACTTTACTCCTTTATCCCATAGTTATCTTTTTTTTTAATTTATTTTTATTGATGCTTTGTGTATTTCATACATCATTTTCCAATTCAGTTCAGGCATATATCCCCTTCCCTTCCCCCCCCCCCCCCACCCCTACCCATTGCAGATCATGCATTCTGCCATAAGTTTTCTGCATCTTTCTCTGCTTTTTT
>VZQC01005766.1:932685-948818 GCA_009823505.1 Rhizomys pruinosus
GCACGCCTTTAATCCTAGCACTTGGGAGGCAGAGGCAGGTGGATCTTTGTGAGTTCAAGGCCAGCCTGGTCTACAGAGTGAGTTCCAGGACAGCTGGGGCTACAGGGAGACCCTGTCTCGAAAAGACCCCCCCCCCCAAAAAAAAGATCACCCCAACCATTGCAAGGCTTAAAAACATCACTGAAAAGCTGAAGAGCTGGAGAGGATTCTCTTTGTTTAACAGAGCTGGGGTTAGGGTTAGGTGCTGGGGATCGAACCTGGGTCCTCTGCAAGAGCAGTCGGTGCTCTTAACCACTAGGCTATCTCTCCAGCCCCGATTTTTTTTTTTTTTTTAGGATGTATGAGTGCTTTGCCAGCATGGATGTAAGTGCACATATATGTGTAATGCCCACAGAGACCAGAAGAGGCATTAGATTACCCTGGAACTGTTGTTAACCATCACCTGGGTGCTAGGAACCAAACCCAGGTCCTTTGCAAGAGCTGCCAGTACTCTTAAACTTTAAGCCATCTCTCCAGCCCATATAATCAACTGATTTTTTGACAAAAGTACCAAGATCATTCAGTGGAGACTATAATAATATTTTTAACAAATGATGCTGGGACAACTGGATATTCACATGCAGAAGAATGAATTTAGTCTCCTCCCTCAACCCACATACACAAACATAAAATGGATCAAAGACCTAAATGTAAGCCAGAGGTCTAAAACTCTTAGAAGAAAACAGGAGTACATCTTCATAACCTTCATAACTGTTTCTTATCTATGACTTAACCTACAAATAACCAAAGAAAATAGATAAATAAGACCTCATCAAAATATAAGAATTATAAGCTTCACTTACATGTTGAATAATGTGCAACAGCCTACAAAATGATAGAAAATATATGTATCTGATAAGAGACTTGCATGCAAAATATATAAAGGACTCATACATCTCAACCAATAAAAAAAAAAAAAGACAACCCAGCCTGGCATGGTGGCGTATGCCTTTAATCCTAGCACTCAGGAAGCAGAGGCAGGCAGATCTTTGTGAGTTCAAGGCCACCCTGGTCTACAGGGTGAGTTCCAGGACAGCTGGGGCTACAGGGAGACCCTGTCTCGAAAAGATCCCCCCAAAAAAAGACAACCCAAGAGTTGGGGAGATTACTCCAACTGGCTGCTCTTGCAGAGGATATGGGTTCAACTCCCAGCACCCACAAGGCAGCTGACAACCAGCTGTAATTCCAATTCTAGAGGATCCAGTGCCTTCTTCTGACCTCTGTAGACACTGTACAACATGGGTACACTTACATACCTGCAGACAATAACTCATACACATGAAAAAATAAAATATTGAAAAGATAAAGAGCCAGGAATGGTGGTGCATGCCTAGCACTTGGGAGCCAGAGGCAGGTGGATGAACCTCCATGAGTTCAAGGCCAACCTGGTCCACACAGGGAACTCTAGGCCAGCCAGGGCTACATAGTGAGATCCTGTCTCAAAAAATCAAAATCAAAATAATAATAATGTGGAGAGTGATTGAAGAAGACATCTGATGTTTACTTCTAGACTCCAAATCCACATTCACCACACACATGAACACAGACTTACAAACATAAAATTAGAAAAGACATTTCCCCAAAGGAAATAGATAAATGGTCAATGAGCACATGAAAAGATATTCAACATTATTATCTATAAGAAAAATCAGAGTAAGTGAAGAATCGACGCCATCCCACTTCATACCAAATTGAACTGAAATACTTAAGTGAGACAGAGCACAGGTTAACAGGAGTTGGTGTGAATGTGGAAAAACTGGAACTCCTATATTGTTGGTAGTGCTGCAAAAATATTATAACCGCTTTGTGAACAAACAGTTCAATAGTTCCTCAGAAATTAACTATTATAGAGGTAATCTCTTATAAAACTGGTAAAACTGCCTTCTTTAATTGACTAATAGACATAGAACTGTGAAAAGGATTACTCTCTGTTCAGAACCAAATATAACACTAAAGTCCTTAAACTATGCGCTTAAGCAAAATATATCAATACAGGAGCTCTGACATCAGTAATGGATTATTCCACCAGGGAGATGTTGGCCAGGGGATCTAAGGCCCCACAAAAGGTAAAGGCTCCTTGCCTCTAAACTGGGATACCTGCAAGAAGAGAGGCGATAAGGCCCTGCTGCTGAAGACCTGACGTTAACATGGGAAAGATGCATTGAGACCACACATGCAAGTGTACAGATGGCCTCTGGAATACCAGAGAGTGTTACCAAGGGCCACTAAACCAATAAAGCAAATACGGGTCTCCTTGAGTCAAGCAAGACTCCACCGTCAGCACCAGCTACACCTCACCTGCCTGGAAATAATGTGCAGCAGAGGCAGCCATATGCCTGCATATCCCAAATCTAATTGGCTATTGGCTCTCTCCTTGGAGGAATGACCCATGGCTGATGCCACAAGCTTACATCCTCTACAGGTTAGGAGATATCATAAGCCACAGTAAGACCCTGTCATATTTAACAGGAAAAAATGTAGTTCGCGGATCAACATTTCATCTAAACATATGTGTCTATACCAAAGTAACCTACCATAACTATTAATGCTGCTTAAGTACCTATATATCTAATTGCTTGTGCTTCATTAGTAGGATCGAAAGGTTATTCCTGGACAGACTGTCAGCCCATGAAAGGAAACAGCCAGAATTGACCAGAATCCAAGACAACAGCTCCAGAGAGAGTGGACTGTTCTTCTTCTCATCCACCTGTGCCCCTTTTCTAAGCCCAGGGAATAATCTGCGGAAGAGGGGGCATGGTAGAATGTAAGGGCTGCGATTGGGGTGAAGGGTGAAACTACAGCAATGTAGTCTGGACCCTCATTTGATTAACCTGATTGAACATACAACCCCTCACTCCCCGCTGGAAGGTGGGGCTGTGGGTGTTTGGGCACAACAGCCTGCAAATTGGTTTTACATGAAGGATGCTTGTACTCATGGATTATCACTTATGACAAAAAAAGGGAAAAAAAAAACCTGAGGGGGATATGCAGGACAGTCATGGCAGAATGCATGATCTCAGTTGGGGTGGGGGGGGGAGGGAAGGGGAGATATGCCTGAACTGAATTAGAAAATAATGTATGAAATGCACAAAGCATCAATAAAAAAAAAAAGAAAAAAAAGAAATTTAAACATTAATCATATAACCCAGCAACCCCAATGCTAAGTATTTGCCCAAGGGAAGTGAATACATTGTCTATACGAAAACTTGTCTGCAAATAAATGTTAACACCATTATTCATAACTGAAAAATAGAAACTCGTGTCTGTCAGAGATGAATAGATAGAACGTGGTACAGATCTACAATAAAACAGTATTCAGCCATAAAAAGGAATAAACTTCTCCTTGATGCTACAACTGTGCTTGAACAGTGAAAACAGTGTTCTAAGATGCCAGACTCAAAAGGTCACATATAATTCCACTTATATAAAATATCCACAAAGACAGAAGGCAGGTCAGTGGTTGCAAAGGGCTACGAGGAGATGACAGTGAAACATGACTTCTAATGGGCACAGAGCTTCTTTGGGGGTTGAAGAAAGTATTCTAGAATTAGATAGTGGTGCTGAGTGCACAACCTCCCAAATATACTAAAAGCCCCTAAACTATACATTCTCAAAGAACTATACAATCTCGAAAAGTAAATTGATGGTATTGTATCTCAATAAAAAAAGGTCACACACAACAACAAAAAAATGAATGTGCATTAGGATCCCATTTACAAGCTTAATGATTCATTACATGTGGTTTTCCCTGCCAAGAATTTCACTATTAACTCAAATAACTAAGAACTGTTAACCTCAACTCTGAAGAATGGCACATAGACCTTACCTAAAGTACTTTTCTATGAAAATGAGATAATAAGTAAATTCAAAGTTAAACACAACCATTTTCTTTAGTTGTGGTAATTATGCATTTCATACTGAAGTAGGAAAGCCATAAACATTATTAAATTGGCAGTTAATATATGCAATCCCCATTAATTGGGTCATAATAAAAAGAAATTCAAAAGTGAAGATTGGTTTTGTGATGTCGCATGGTCTGGAAGACTGATTTCCCCGTTTGACTCTGTAATTTTGTTAGTAAGCAGAATTCACCATCTTGAGTAGCTAAAAATTCTAATTCTGAACAGTATTACCATCCATAGTTACAGAACTATACATAGCCAATTTCTAAATATCTAGATTTTGAATTCGAAAGTGATCTTCTCTGCAGGGGGTAGAAAAAATTCGTGGTTTTCCAAAGACCGCCAATGACTTTCGGAAATATTTATTGACACAAAATAAACTGTTTACAATTGAGGAGTTAATGCTCTATTCTCCAAATCTCTGACTTCCTGTTTCTCTTCTAAATCCCAAAAAGTACGGGGAGGGCGAGGGTTGGGGGTAAGAAGAAAGAAAAGAATTCACGCTGATGAAATGTAGCCCAGCCCCTCATATTCTTTAGTTCTTTTAAGAGCAGTCTGGGCCCTCGTCTGTGTCATTTTTTCCCCCTTAATGCAGAAAAGATGTCTTTCTTAACCAGACTGAAGCGTGCCTTGTTTAAGGAACCTTTCCACCACCTAGCCCCACTTGGGCCACGCCTGCCTTTCGGTGGCACTGCCCTAACATTGCCTGCTCCTGGCTCCGCTCTCTTTGGGTACATACATGACCCTGTGATCTAGTCTTGCAAAGACTGGACTTTTCAGTGGAGAAACCAGCGACCTGCAGGTAGTCCTACACGAACAGAGTTTTTGCAATGCAAATGGCTCAACTTTTCCCACAGAGCTGTATTAATTCAGGGGCATCACCTTAGGGCACTCAGATGTTGGGCAAGTCGCGGTGTTAACAAACCAGAAGTTGGAAAACTTTGAACCCAGAGTCCATTCACTGTTCAGCTCTCCAGAAGCGCAGGCCGAGCTGTAGCATCTCCCTTGGGACCCACGACGCGCGGGGACCACGGGCTGCCCCGCAGCGCCTGCCACGACCCCCACGCGGTGCCACAAGCCCGGGCCCGGCTTTCAAAGAGAACATCACAGGAGCCCAGAAGACGTAGGGCTGCGGGTCGCCTCCGCCAGCACGCTGCAGCGGATGACTCGGGACCCGGAGGCCAGGCGGCACAGGACGCGTCCCGCGCGGCATCCCCGTCCCGCTCCGCTGCACCCCCGCCCCCGATCGCGCGCTCCCCGGGGCGCGGGATTCCGAGGACAGGGTCCCCGAAGCCGCCCGGGGCCCCACGCCGTGCCCACCTGCCTACCTCCGCGGCGGCTTCCGAAGTCCTGGTCTCGCCAGCTCGCGGGCTCCCCCGGCTCCCCGGGCTCCCTGGCTCTCAGCCCGCGCCGGCCGCTCTAGAAGCCGCGGGAGGCCAGGGCCAAGCGCAGCCTCCTCCCGGGATTGGCAGCCGGAGGGTCCAATCGGAGGCTGCAGCCGGCCACCTGGCGTCACTGGAAGGTGTGTCTATAATTTGTGCTCCTCCCTGTGTAAGAAGGCGTTCTGGCCCGGGGGTGTACCCCCAGCCTGCCCATTCCTAGGCTTCAAAGCCGGTTGTAGCGGTAGGTCACCACCTTGTCCTTTCCTTTACCTCAGTTGGACAATATGCTTTACCTCCCTCTTGCTAAGTCTCTTGTCCTAAACTCTCTGGTCTTATCAGTCCATCCTCCTGCTGGACTAATAGTGGACAATTTGCCAAGGCTTTCACTGTCTTTAAATAACCAAGAATAGATTCCCTGGTGTGGGATGCAAGGCCTCCATCCAGCTTGTGCAGGTTTAGAGTTCCCAGGTGATCTTCGCACCTCAGACGTCTGTGGTCCACACATCCTGAGGAAGCCCCCTGGGAAGGTTTACGTGCTCCTTTAAAAGTTCTATCGCTGTGGTGGCGCCAGCCTTTAATCCTAGCACTCAGGAGGCAGGGGCAGGCGGATCTTTGTGAGTTCAAGGCCAGCCTGGTCTACAGAGTGAGTTCCAGGACAGCTGGGGGCTTCAGGGAGTCCCTGTCTCGAAAAGACAAAAAAAAGTTCTATCCCCACCCGGGCGTGGTGGCGCACACCTTTAGTCACAGCACTCAGGAGGCAGAGGCAGGCGGATCTCTGGGAGTTCAAGGCCAACCTGGTCTCAGAGTGAGCTCCAGAGCAGCTGGGGCTACAGGGAGACACTGTCTCAAAAAGACCAAAATAATAATAATAATAATAATAATAATAATAATAATAATAATAAAGTTCTATCCTGTAAACATAGCACCAAACCATCTCCATGTGACGATGTCAACGACCCCACATGGCAGAAATCTCTGCTCCTGTTTCTCCTCCCTTCACGTCTAGTTTTTGCAGCTGTTGGCACACACCTCAGACTGCAAGCACTTGAAAGCAAAGCTTGGTGTTCTCTGTATCCTCCTCGGCAGACAGCACAGAGCATATTGAATCGCCGGATTAACCGTAGTTGGATTTCACATTCCAAGCCGGAGCTTAGAAAGGCCAGTTTGGGGAGAGAAGTGGAGAGAGGCAGGGAGAAGGAAAAGGAAGAGAGAGGAGGAAAAAGAAGAAAGTTATAGGTTATCCTTCCCCAGGTCACAAAAATTCGGCCTGACAAATTAATCTGTTTGATGTTCATTTAGCTAATAGAGGTTATCAGAAGGCTTTATCTACTTCGATATTTTTACAAAAGAAAAAAAAAAACCTTACCATATAGAAAAGAGAAAAACCACCAAAGTGATAAGGATTTGGAAAATTCCTTAGTGGGAAAACAATAAGAGAAAAGTACTAGAAGACCAACAAGTACACATCAGGCTTCTCTATTTCTTCCAGATGAGCACTAATTTTGGACTGGGTCCCAGACTACCCCCACACACCAAATTCCTTTTGCCTTCTGTGGGAGCCGATGATGCATATCATATGAGAAATTGTCTCCAAACAGCCTTGGCAAACAAGCAGGCTGAACTGGGCTTATTTTACAGAGCATGCAGGAGTTAAATAAACAGTTAAAGTAACTTGCATAATTTAACACAGCAAGTCAGTAGAGACTTAGCAAAAGAAGGAGAGAGAATGCCAAAATAGAATCACTTCCGTTTGTGAGTCAGAAATACTAACTAGACTAAGCAAACTGAGTGAATAAAGTCCGTCATGAAAAGCAGCTTTCTACACACGGCTGCCACCCTTATAAAGCTCAGCCAACATTTACTTACCGTCACCTTTTTCTAGAAACACTACAAACTGAATTTGTTTGACTATGGAGAAAAAAGTGAAACACCATCCTGTTTCTGGCTATGAACACACACACGCAACACACACACACAATGGAATATTATTCAACAATAAAAAGAAATAAAAGCTGGGTATAGTGGCACAGCCTCCTGTAAGCTCTCAGCACTTGCATTCTGGAAGCAGGAGGATCAATAACAACCTCAGCTACATAGTAAATTTGAGGGCAGCTGGGGCTACATGAGACTGTCAAGGAAAGAAGAGAGAGAGAGAGAGAGAGAGAGAGAGAGAGAGGAGAACAAGAAAAAGCAAGCTGCACATTGGCTAAGCCTCAAAACATGTTAAATAATAAAAGCAAATCACAAAATACTATATACAATATTTTACAGTTCTCCTAATATGAAATGTTGGGGGGGCTGGAGAGATGGCTCTGTGGTTAAGAGCACCAACTGCTCTTGCAGAGGACCTGGGTTTTCTCAGTACCCACATGGCAGCTAAGAACCGTCTTTAACTCCAGTTCTAGGGGAATCTGACGCATCCTCTGACCTCCGCAGCATTGCATGACATGGGTGCACCAACCTACATGCAGACAGTACATTCATACACATAAAAAATAATTTTTAAAAAGCCTATGGCAATATGTTTTTTAAAAAAAGAAAAAGGGGCTGGAGAGATGGCTAGCAGTTAAGAGCACTGACTGCTCTTGCAGAGGACCCGGGTTCGATCCCCAGCACCCACATGGCAGCTGAGAACTGTCCGTAACTCCAATTCCAGGAGAACTCCAGTTCCAGGGGAATCCGACACCCTCTTCTGACCTCCGTGGCATTGCACCACACGGGTGCACAAACCTACATGCAGACAGTACCTTCATACACATAAATAAATAAAATTAAAAAGTAAAAAATAAAAAAAAGAAAGAAATGTTCAGAATGGGTAAATCCAGAAGGACAGAGAGTCGATTAATGGTTACCCTGGGCCGGGGAGGATGTGGGTGATGTTCTAGGGAATGAAGTTGTTGGGGGGGGGGGCAATGAAAACATTCTGAAATGCATGTGGTGTGATGATTGTGTAACTCTGAGTAGACTAAAAGCCCATGCATGTGCAATTTAAATAGGTGAATTGTATGTTCTATATCTCAAAGACTTTTTTTAGGGGGTGGCGAAATAGTTTCGTTGATAAAGTACCTGCCACACAAGCTGGAGAGACCTGAATTTGCATTGCAAACCTTACCCAGTGTAAAAGCTGGGTAAGGTTTGCAATGCGCATTTGTAACTCACACTCTGGGAGGGCAGATATAAGTGGATTCCTGTAGTTCACTGGCCCACCTAGCCAAATTGATGAGCTTCAGGTTTTGTGAAAGACCCTGTCTCAAAAAGATAAGTAGAGCCAGGCATGGTAGCACAGGCCTTTAATCCCAGCACATGGGAGCCAGAGGCAGGTGGATCTCTGTGAGTTCAAGGCCAGCCTGGACTACAGAGTGAGCTTCAGGCTAGCTGGGACTAAAAGGAGACCCTGCCTCAAAAAGATGAAAAAAAAAAAATGGTAAGAGGAGACCACTCAAGGAAGATAACCAGGGTCGACCTCTGGCCTCCATGCACAGGTGTACACATGTGCACAGGCACCCACAGGCACACATGCATATAACACAAACACACACAATTTTTAAAAATAAAAATTGGATTTGGTTTTGTTTGGTTTTGTTTTTGGTCTTTTCAAAACACGGTCTCCCTGTAGTCCTAGCTGTCCTGGAAGTCACTCTGTAGACCATGGATTTTATGTTATTTTATTTTATTTATTTATTTTTTTTCAGTCTTTTCAAGACAAGGTCTCCCTGTAGCCCCAGCTGTCCTGGAACTCACTCTGTAGATCAGGCTAGCCTTGAACTCACAAAGATCCGCCTGCCTCTGCCTCCGGAGTGCTAGGATTAAAGGCGTGCGCCACCACGCCCGGCCTGTTATTTTATTTTATATTAAGTAGCAGGAGGTAGCCTGGCATGATGGCACACGCCTTTAATTCCAGCACTCTGGAAGCCAGGGGCAAGCAGATCTCTGTGAGTTCAAGGCCAGCCTGGTCTACAGAGCAAGGTCCAGGACAGCTGGGACTAAAGGGAGATCCTGTCTCAAAAATACCAAAAAAAAAAAAAAAAAAAAAAAAAAAAAAAAAAGCAGGATATAAAATATTCTGACCAGGTCTCTTGAATCCCCATAGTAATATGTACCTTGCTCATACTGATTTGCCTCAGTTGCTACATTCTGTTTTCTGTGGGAATTTAATTGCCTGTTTCCTCTACTATGCTGTAAGTGCCATGAAGGCAGAAACACTGGTTTTCACTTTAATGAATGTCT
This sequence comes from Rhizomys pruinosus, assembly GCA_009823505.1. Classification (NCBI taxonomy): domain Eukaryota; kingdom Metazoa; phylum Chordata; class Mammalia; order Rodentia; family Spalacidae; genus Rhizomys; species Rhizomys pruinosus. Next base: position 942,236 of record VZQC01005766.1, read on the forward strand.
AGCACCTAGCACAGTGATCAGCACATACTAGATGCACAATAAATAGTTATTTATTTATTTTTTTAATTACTTCTTATATTTTTTTCATTTTTAACAATAAGTAATAATTAGTGAGTACAAGCATACTCATGTAAAACCAATTTGCAAGCAGTTTGTGCCCAAACCCACACAGCCATGGGTCCCCCATCCAGCTGGAGGGGGCTTGCATGTTCAATCAAGTTGACAGATTATTGTCCAGACATATTGGCTGTAGTTTCACCATCACCCCAATCGCAGCCCTTACATTCATCATGCCCCCCTCTTCCCCAGATTTTCCCTGAGCTTAGAAAAGGGGCACAGGTGACGAGAAGCAAAACAGTCTACTTTCTTTGGACTGTTGTCTTGGACTATGGTAAACTTCCTGGTACATCCCTACATAATGCAAAGCTGTATCTTTTCTTTTCTTCTCAGCCGTTAAGTTGGTGACATTTTGACCTGTTGGAACATACAAATCTTTTCCTGTAGTTAGTTTTAAGATTTGAATTGCAAGGTTTTTGATAACAAGGTTTCATATGTATCTGTGTCCCCCCTTTTTTTTAGGTTTTTGTTTTTTGACTCATGAGTCTCCAGAAGGCAGTTGTATTATACATACCTATAGGGTGGAATCAAGGCACAGATTTCATCAAATTCACCCATGCTGTTTTGGGTGACTGTATGTGATTAATTTGGGAAACAAACTTAATTTTTACGTTAAATCATCTTATAGGTGAAAGAGAATGCTACAAGGTGATACTGTACAACAGAAAAATTATAGAGAACATTTGTATGTGCCAATCCCAAAGTGATTGTTATACAGATTTTATGTAAAACAAATGTGGACAACAGCAAATTATATCTCCATTTAACTCAGATGCATTACCATTTTTATCAGAGCCTGTAAGCCAATGTTGTTTAATATACACATATTTACTTTTACTAAGTCCTAAAACACCATGTAACCTGTAGACAGTGTCTGGGCAAAACTGGATACTTGTTGAACTCACGTCAATTAAATATGCATTAATTGAATATACACCCGTGTCCCTCTCCAGCCACCCCCACCCTTCCCGATTCACCATTTCAGTCAGTTTTCTGATGCAGTCTTTCTGTTGTTGTTCTTTTAATATGCATCCCTCTCCACAAGAAATATTTATAACTGGGTTATTGGTGCTAGCATCCACATATGAGGGATACCATTCGTTGTTCGTTTTTCTGGAACTGTGTTACTTCACTTAATATAATGTCTTCTAGCTCCATCCATTTACCTGCAAAGTTTATGATGTTGTCTTTCTTTGCCGCTGTATAGAACTGCATTGTGTACATGTACCACATTTTCTCTATCCACTCATCAGTTGAGGGGCATTTGGGTTGGTTCCAGCTTTTTGCTATTGTGAACAGAGCTGCAATAAATATAGCTGTGCACGTATTTCTGCAGTAAGATGAGTCTGGTGGGTATATGCCCAGGAGTGGTATGACTGGGTCAAATGGCAAGCTCATTTTGAGTCTTCCAAGGATTCTCCACACTGCTTTCCATAGTGGCTGTACAAGTTTACATTCCCACCAGCAGTGGATGAGTGTTCCCCTTTCCCCACAACCTCTCCAGCACTTGATATCATTTGTTTTCTTGATCCTGGCCAGTCTTATGGAGTGAGATGATATCTTAGAGTGGTCTTAATTTGCATTTCCCTAATTATTAGTGATGTTGAACAGTTTTTAAGATGTTTCTCAGCCATCTCTAATTCCTCCTCTGTGAAGTCTCTATTCAGTTCTTTGCTCCATCTTTTGAGTGATTCATTTGTTTTCTTCTTTGTTTTTTGAGTAGCTTGTATACTCTGGAAATTAATGCTTTGTCAGATGTATCTGCTGTGAAGGTTTCCTCCCACTCTGTGGGTTTTCTCTTCACTTCCTTTATTGTTTCTTTTGATGTACAGAAGCTTTTGAGTTTAATGAGGTCCCATTTGTCAATTTTCGATCTTATTTCTTGTGCAGCTGCTATCTGATTTAGGAAGTCTTTTCCTACGCTTATGTCTTGTAGTCTGCTGCCAAATTTCTCTTCTATCACCTCCAGAGTTTTTGGTTTCACATTGAGGTCTTCGAACCAACTGGAATTGACTTTTGTACAGGGCGAGAGGTGGGGGTTTAATTTCATTCTTCTACAGGTGGTGATCCAGTTTTGCCAACACCACTTACTGAAGTGTAGCGCCTGCATACTGCATTACCCAAAGGGTCGGACAAGGGGCTGAGGATTTAAAGGAAGACAAGACAGCGGATCATTCGTGCTGAGAGAATGCCGAATGCCATTTATTGAAGAGACAGGGGAGCCTTATATACAAGCTTACAGCACAAGTGAAAAAACCAGGGTCAGAAGTTCACGCTCCCAGGCACAGGCGGTTCTCTGGCGTGGGTGGAAAACAGGAACTTGTGGTCAGGCCATCTTGGAAGAAGGGTAACAAGATGTTCCAGCAAGATAAGTGCTTGGTCAACAAGCTGGTCAGCAGATCCCCTGGGGGCCAGGACCCAACAGATCCTCCTTCTTTATATATAAATGAGTATCTCTTAGGTTGCCCAGGACATTGACATCTATCTTACCTATCATCGAATAGCCTGCCCAGGCCCTGCAGACCTTCTGTCTTAGGTTGATAGACATCCCCCAGGTCCTACCCGTCATTGATCACACATTTGTACTGCATGTTCAACCATACCTGAGCAGTGGGGTTTTCTGCTGCCAAAGAAAGCATGAAAGTGGTGCTGGGCTTGTTGCCTCCCCATACGGCAAAGGCAGACCAAGGCTAGGGTAGGAGTAACTTCCCCCAATAGCTTATCCACTGTGCTTGCTGTAGCAGCTGAGTGGGATAGGGCAATGCCAGAGGCCATAGCAGCAGTGGTGGCAGCTGCAATGGTTGAGAGAACAGCTACAGTAATGCCAAAGTCTCTTTTTGATGAGTGAGAACAAGGTGATTTTCTCCTTTGTGGCAGACCGGCATGGGAACTATACCCAGAATGCATACCAACAATGCTGATTCCTCATTATTCCAACAGCTTCTCAAGCGGCATACTTGGTGGGAACAATTAAGAACCTCTCCCAAGAGAGGGGCATTAACCACATACAATAGACTCAATAATTTTATTTTTGCTACATGGGGTGTAGTGAAAGTGTAAAGAGTCCTCAAAAGTCAAAGAGGCATTCCAAGGGGTAGTCTGATTAAAACAAACCATATCACGTGCTACCAAGGGGACAGCATCTAGGCAGGCATATGTAGCTGAATGGTCCAGGCCAACATTTGGGCCCAGGGTGGGGCCATGACACAGCCCCAATAATATTGGAGTCTCAATTAATGGGGACCCAAATATTGCGGAGGGAGGCCAACAACAGAAGCATTGGTAGCATTGGGAGAAAAATTTGCGATAGACCAATTGCTAAGAATTATACAATTACCTAGAAAAGATGAGGTTTGATTAATAGAGGATTCATTTAAGACCTTAGTAAAACATGGGGTATCTCTCAAGTGAAAGACCTCTGTTAGATTGGCCTCCTTTAATTGTTTAATGTCCTTGAAACTAAGGGGATTATATTCCCTACGCCTCTGGCCTTGAGGATCAGCAACCTCAATTACTGGGAAGGCAACTCCATCCTTTTTGTCCTCTGGTGACACAGATGGGAGATGTGAAGAACTAGCATAGTTAGGATTGTGGGCAGGAGGATGCTGCTCAAGGGAATATTTCTTAAGTTTCTTTTTCAAATTTTTAATGTCTTTAGTTAATTGCCATTCCTCATCCTCATCACCCTCATCCTCAGAGGAGGAGGAGGGATTGGGAGAAGAGGCATCAGAAGCCTGGAGCGATTTCAGCAATTCCTGTTCCTGTGCCTCTTCAAAAATTATTTTTTCCTCTGTCAGCTGTTCCTTATCTTTAGCATCTGTACTGAGTAAGGTGTCCTTGATGAGATGCCATAATGAAAAGGTGGCAATACGGATACTATCAGGTCCCTCTTTCTTTAATGCCCTTTGTAAGTCTCCCTTGACCTGTCCCCAGTTGGGAATATTAAGGCCACCAGATACAGGGAACTAGGGACTAGTTTTTTGTAAGGTTTTTGTGAAATCATTAGTTGTGCCTTGTTCCTTTAAGAGTTCAACCAGTTGCTCCACCAAAAGAGAATGAGAACTAGCGGCACCCATTTTCAATAAGCCTGCTTCTTACCTTATCCAAAGTGCTGGGCAGCCTTCTCGGGTGATCCTTCAGCAGTCTTCCCTTCTTTCCCAATCTCGGTGGGACCTCCACTTGTAGCACCTACACTACTTCATTACCCAAAGGGTCAGGAGAGGGGCTGAGGATTTAAAGGAAGACAAGACAGTGGGTCATTGGTGCTAAGAGAATGCTGAATGCCATTTATTGAAGAGAAAGGGGAGCCTTATATACAGGCTTACAGCACAAGTGAAAAAACCAGGGTCAGAAGTTCACACTCCCAGACACAGGCGGTTCTCTGGCATGGGTGGAAAACAGGAATTTGTGGTCAGACCATCTCGGAAGAAGGGTAACGAAATGTTCCAGCAAGATAAGTGCTTGGTCAACAAGCTGGTCAGCAGATCCCCTGGGGGCCAGAAACCAACACTGAATAGGCTATCTTTCCTCCATTGTATCTTCTTGGACCCCTTGTCAAATACGAGGTGGCTGAAATTGTATGTGCTCAGGTTTGGAGCTTCAGTTTTATCCCATTGGTCAACTGGTCTGGTTTTGTGCCAGTACCAGGCTGTTTTTATGACTATAGCCCTGTAGTATAGTTTGATGTTTGGTAGACCGATTCCCCCTGTATTGCTCTTTTCACTCAGGGTTGCTTTGGCTATTTGGGGTCTTTTGTTTTTCTAAATGAAATTGAGGATTTTTTTTCCAAGCCTGTGAAGAAACTCTTGGGGATTTTGATTGGGATTGCATTAAATCTTTACACAAGTTTGGGTAGGAAGGACATTTTTACTATATTTATTTTCCCAATCCATGAGCATGGGAGGGTTTGTCCATCTTCTGATGTCTTCCTCAATTTCCTTCTTCAGGGGTTTAAAATTTTTGTTGTAGAGATCCTTGGTGTCTTTGGTTAGGTTTGTTCCTAGGTATTTTATTGGTTTTGAGGCTATTGTGAGTGGGAAGGTCTCCTTGTAGTCCTTCTTCAGTTGCTTGTTTTTGGTGTAAAGAAAGGCTACTGATTTTTCTAGATTTATTTTGTATCCTGCCACTTTACTGAAGCTCTTAATCATTTCTAGGAGTTTTCTGGTGGAGTTCTTAGCATCCCATAGGTAGACAATCATATCATCAGCAAAAAGGGATAGCTTGACTTTCTCTTTTCCAATTAGAACTCCTTTAATTTCCTTTTCTTGCCTTATTGCCCTAGTAAGGGTTTCAAGCACTATATTGAAAAGGGGTGGTGACAGGAGGCAGCCTTGCTGAGTTTCTACCTTTAAGGGGAATGCTTCTGTCATTTCCCCATTTAGGATGATATTGGCTGTGGGTTTCCTGTATATGGCTTTAATTACATTGAGGAATGATCCCTCCAGTCCAATTCCCTCTAGGACTTTAAACATGAAGGGATGCTGGATTTTGTCAAAGGCTTTCTCCACACCAATTGAGATGATGGTGTGGTTTTTGTCTTTCAGTCCATTTATATGCGTGATGATATTTATTGATTTTCGTATGTTGAACCATCCCCGCATCTCTGGTATGAATCCAACTTGATCATTATGGATGATTTTTTTTTATGTCGGTCTGTATGTGATTTACAAACATTTTGTTGAGAATTTTTGCATCTATGTTTATTAATGAGATGGGTCTATAGTTTCCTTTTATGGTTATATCTTTGCCTAGTTTTGGTATTAGTGTGATGCTGGCTTCATAGAAGGAATTTGGGAGGTTTCCCTCTACTTGTATCCTTCTGAAAAGTTTAAGTAATAATGGTTGTAAATCCTCTTTAAATTTTTTTAATTTTTTTGTTTGATAATTTTATTTATTTCTGTATGTGTATGAATGTACTGTCTGCATGCAGGTCTGTGCACCCATGTCGTGCAATGCCGTGGAGGTCAGAAGAGGGTCTCAGATTCCCCTGGAACTGGAGTTCCCCTGGAATTGGAGTTTCAGACAGCTCTCGGCCGCCATGTGGGTGCTGGGGATCGAACCCGGGTCCTCTGCAAGAGCGGTTGGCTCTCTTAACCACTAGGCCATCTCTCCAGCCCCAAAATGGTTTATAGAATTCTGCCATGAAACCATCTGGACTGGGATTTTTTTAGTTGGAAAGTTTACTGTTACATTTTAAACTTCCTCATATATTATGGGTCTGTTTAAGCTGTCAGTTTCTTCTTGGTTAAGCTTTGGTGAATTCCGTCATTTCAAATATTCAACCATTTCTCTTAGATTTTCAAATTTAGTAGAGTATAGGTTTTTGAAGTATTCTTCTATGATTATGTGGATCTTTTCTCTGTTGTGATGTTTGCCTTTTCATCATGAATAGTATTAATTTGAAGTTGCTCTTTCTTTCTTTTGGTTAACTGGACTAGGGGTCTACCTATCTTGTTTATCCTTTCAA
>VZQC01005766.1:958012-1070882 GCA_009823505.1 Rhizomys pruinosus
ACCGCTCTTACAGAGGACCCGGGTTCGATCCCCAGCACCCACATGGCGGCTGAGAACCGTCTGAAACTCCAATTCCAGGAGAACTCCAGTTCCAGGGGAATCCGACACCCTCTTCTGACCTCCGCGGCATTGCACGACACGGGTGCACAAACTTGCATGCAGACAGTACATTCATACACATACGGAAATAAATAAAATTAATTTTAAAAAAATTAAAAAAAAAAGAATGAATGAGAGAACCAACTTCACAAAGTTGCCTCTGACCCCCAGAATCACACTATGGCAAGTGTGCACCCACCATAATAATACATAATTTTAAAAGGTGTTAAATGGGAACAGATGATGTTTCATGTTTGGAGTCAGCCAGAGGCAGCCATTCTAGTATAGAACTTTTCATTCTAGCTGACAACTAAAAGTCTTCTCTCTTGTTTTTATATTGCATAACAAGACAGCATGAGCCAGAAGGAAAAGAACAAAAAACACAGCAAAACCAACCACGATGTCCTCTAACACTAACAATTAGAAAGAGACACATAATAAAAACACTGCTGTGTGCTATGTAGTAACTGTAAAATGGACTGATCCTTAAGAGAGGCATAGGAGAATGCTGAAGATCTGTGAGATGATGAGACATAAACTAGGACAAGGCTTGTCTAATCATTGATGGGGGTGGGTGTGGGAAACCCTTTTAAGCCAAGTCCTCCGCAGGCACCCACCTGTGAGCGAGTGTGTAAATGAGTGAATGATGGCTGTGGTAGTGTCTGGAAAGGAGATTGAACCATACAGGCCAGCTGTAGGTTCTGAGAGGTGACATCTGTCAAGAATCTCCAAACTGCTGGGCGTGGTAGCACACATCTTTAGTCCTAGCATTTGGGAGGCAGAGGCAGGAGGATCTCTGTGAGTTCAAGGCCAGCCTGGTCTACATAGTGAGTTCTAGGACAGCTGGAGCTACAGGGAGACCCTGTCTCAAAAAGAAAAAAGAAAAAAAAATCTCCAAACTTAACAGCTAACATTGGGATGTTGAGTAAAATCTACCATAACATCGCTGGAAACATCTTTCAGGTTCCTTCCATGTCATCTCTATGGAATATACAATGTAGGTTTCTAGTAACTTGGCAAGTGACTCAAAGGGTACTCGGTTCCACCCATCAGAGTTAAGTACAGTGCTAGAGCATTTTATATAAATTAGAAGCTCACAGGAAACATTTATTTGGAAACTAGAAGATACATGACAGGAAAATCCCAAAGGATGAAGTTAGGAAGCGTGGGCAGATGAAGACAGGGAATTGTAATAAGGGACAGGACCATGTGTGGAGAGTCCAGGTCTTGAACTCAGAAGTTCAATTCTCTCTAAAGTAACAAGATGACTTAGCAACCACATTTTGTTTTTTGTTTTTTTTTGTTCTGTTTTATTTATTTTTGTATGTGTATGAATGTACTGTCTGCATGTAGGTCTGTGCACTCGTGTTGTGCAATGTTGCGGAGGTCAGAAGAGGGTCTCAGATTCCCCTGGAACTGGAGTTCTCCTGGAACTGGAGTTACAGATGGTTCTCAGCCGCCATGTGGGTGCTGGGGATCGAACCTGGGTCCTCTGCAAGAGCAATCGGTGCTCTTAACCACTAGGCTATCTCTCCAGCCCCACAACCACATTTTGAAAGAACAATTGAAATTAAAAAGTAATTATTTGCCGGGCGTGGTGGCGCACGCCTTTAATCCTAGCACTTGGGAGGCAGAGGCAGGCAGATCTTTGTGAGTTCAAGGCCAGCCTGGTTTACAGAGTGAATTCCAGGACAGCTGGGACTACAGGGAGACCCTGTCTCGAAAAGACAAAAACAAAAAAAAGCAATTATTTGCATCTTTGTTTTTAATATCTTTTCTTTATTCATAAGTTACCTCATATTTTGACTTCAGTGGTACAATTTTGTTATATATTAAATTAATTCTAAAACTTTTTAAGGTGCCTATTGCCACTTTTTCAATATTTTGTTTCCTGATTATAAAAACAATATGAGCCGGGTGTAGTGGTGCACACCTTTAATTGCAGCACTTGGAAGGCAGAGACAGGAGGATCTCTGTGAGTTCAAGGCCAGCCTGGTCTATATAGTGAGTTCGAGGATGGCTGGAGCTACAGGAAGACCCTAGCTCAAAAAAAAAAAAATACATATATATATATATATATTCCCACTAGAACATATAAAAAGATACAGAGAACAAAGAAGAAAACCAAATTGACCTGAAATCCCTCATTTTGTAAGCACTTTTGTGTGTCTGTGTGTATGTGTATACATGTATTCATGTGTGCATCCATGTGTATGTGGATGCCAGATATCAGATGTCTTCCTCAATCACTCTCCTAATTTTCCTTTTTGCTTGCAGGCTGGGTTGAGACAGGATCTTCCTGTCGCCCTAGCTGCCTCAAACTCACTATGTATACCAGGTTGACCTCTGTCTTACAGAGATTTGCCTGCCTCTACCTCCCCAGAGCTAGGATGAAAGGCCTGCATAATCACACCCAGATCTCCTTAATTTTTGAGACAGGGTCTCTCATTGAACCTGAAGCTTACTGATTTGGCTAGATTGGCTGGTCCACAAGCTTAAGGGATTCTCCCTTTCTTCACCTTCTCAGTTCTGGGATTATTGGCATGTGCCCCACATACCCGGCTTTTTGTTTTTTTGTTTTATTGCGGGGGGGGGTGTCTTTTTGAGACAGGGTCTCCTTGTAGCTCCGGCTGTCCTGGAACTCACTCTGTTGACCAGGCTGGCCTTGAACTCACAGAGATCTGCCTGCCTCTGCCTCCCGAGTACTAGGATTAAAGGCATGTGCCACCACGCCTGGCACACATGGCTTTTTTTATGTGTGTGCAGGTAATTGAAACTTGGGTCCTCATCCTTGCACAGTAAGCACTTTATTGACTGAGCCATCTCTCTAACTCCTGTGTCTTTTTTGTAACATGTGTTTTTTTAATATGGGATTATGCTGAACTCACAGTTTTGTCTTGCATAATTGCTGCAAGTATTTTCCATGTTTTGAAGTATATTTGAAACCATTTTTAATGATATTAATAGTCTACCCCAGGGTTCTACATTAATGTATTTAACCTTTCTCTTGTTATTGTACAGTCAGGTTACTATGTTAGGAAGCCTTTCTTTGTGTTTTATATCGGTGTCATTAAAAAAAAATAAACCTTTTGAAATAGAAGATCTTTCCTTTGGGTTCTAATGCTAACTGAATTTGAAACTCTAATACTAACCTGCAGTCCATGGGCCATGTGTACCCCAGGGTAACTATGAATGTAGCTTGTAAACTTAAAGTTCTATGGAATTCTTTTATTTAGTATTTTTATTTTATCTCTATGAGTATATTGCCTCCATGAATATAAGTGCACCTGTGTCATGCAAAGCCCAGAGAGATCAGAAAAGGGTGTCATATCCCTTGGAACTGGAGTTATAGATAGTTGTTAGCCATGATGTGGATGATGGGAATCAAACCCAGCATCTGCAAAAGCAGCCAGTACTCTTAACAACTGAACCATCTCTCCAGTCCAGTATGCAATTTCTTGCAGCCGTTTTTGTGATTAATTTGTACCATCCTCAAGCATGAACTTTGTGGATGAAAATGTTATGTTGAGATGTCAAAAGGTTGGACATGCAAGTTAGAAAGAAAAATTATATCTTTGAACTCCAAATCCTCCTGCCTCAACCTCTCAAGAGCTGGGATTATAGGCAAGGGCTACATGCCAGACAAAAACCCTCCAGTTCTTTCTTAGTTTGAGACAAGGTCTCATATAGCCCAGGCTGGCACAGACTCACTTTATAAACAAGGGTGAATTTGAACAAGAACTCTATCTATACAACTTCCAACAATATGGTTAAAATCCAGTGGTCTGGGAGCTGGAGAGATGGCCTAGCGGTTAAGAGTGCCAACCGCTCTTACAGAGGACCCAGGTTCGATCCCCAGCACCCACATGGCGGCCGAGAACCATCTGAAACTCCAATTCCAGGAGAACTCCAGTTCCAGGGGAATCCGACACCGTCTTCTGACCTCCGCGGCATTGCATGACATGGGTGCACAAACTTGCATGCAGACAGTACATGCATACACATACATAAATAAATAAAATTAATTAAAAAAAATTTTTTTAATCCAGTGGTCTGGGCCACTGTGTTAGTGGATGCCTTTAATCCCAGCACTCAGGAGGGGCAGGCAAGCAGATCTCTGTGAGTTCAAGGTCACCCTGATCTACAGACCGAGTTCCAGGCCAGCGTGGGGCTACAGGGCAACCCTGGCTCAAAAAGACCAAAAAAAGTCCATTGGTCTGTTCTCAGTTGTTTTTTTTTTAATTTCTGTATGTATTATGAATGTACTGTCTGCATGCAGGTTTGTGTACCTGTGTCGTGCAATGCTGTGAAGGTCAGAAGAGGGTGTCGGATTCCCCTGGAACTGGAGTTCTCCTGGAATTGGAGTTTCAGATGGTTCTCGGCCACCATGTGGGTGCTGGGGATCAAACCCTGGTCCTCTGTAAGAGCGGCTGGCGCTCTTAACTGCTAGGCCATCTCTCCAGCCCCTGTTCTCAGCTTTTACCTTAGTTGTAGAAGCAGAAGCCTTTGACATGTTTGACCATTCCTGATTGAGAAAGATAAAGTCAATTCTCAAAATCTGAGAATGAAGGGGATGTCACAGCCCTAAGAAGGAACTTACTATTGGTGTTTTGCTAACGGCTATCTTGCCAAACTGCTTGCTAAAGATTGATAATTCACACAGATTGGTGGTGCTCTCAACCTGCTGCAGTAATCAGTGGTTAATGCAGAGACTCATTATGGGTCAAAGTCCTGAGAATAAGTGGCTGTGGGTGCACAGCCCTAAATGAGACATCTCTATCAACCCAGTCCATCCTCCGGCCCCTCTTGCAAGGCTCATGGAACATCTCAGGGAACATCATTCCCATGAGGTGGGAAGAATGTAAGAACCAAAGGAAGGGGAGCAGTGCTGTGAAAGGCTGCCTTCTGGAGATAACATGGTCATTGTACCCAAGAACTCAGTAGCTATGGTTACCTGCACAAGACCTGCACAAGATCAAGCCAATCCGAATTCCATGGATGGGAAGTGTGTTCAAGAGACGCTGCCCCTTAGCTGAGGAGCTATTAGTTGATGGCTGGTGAAGGAGGGAGAAGCTTGTTCTTTAGTGGTGTGGCCATGGTAAGTTGACTGTGCTCCGATGGATGGCCGTACACCCATTCTCAAAATGAGCAGTACTAAGTAGACTCTGTGGGTTAAAAAAAGAAGAGATATGGAGAGATAGCCTAGCAGTTAAGAGCACCGACTGCTCTTGCAGAGGACCCAGGTTCGATCCCCAGTACCCACATGGCGGCTAAGAACCGTTTGTAACTCTAATTCCAGGAGAACTCCAGTTCCAGGGGAATCCGAGACCCTCTTCTGACTCTGCGGCATTGCATGACACGGGTGCACAAACCTACATGCAGACAGTACATTCATACACATACAAAAATAAAAATAAAAAAAACATAAAAAAGTAATATTAAAAAAAAAGAAGAGATATGGAGTCAAGAGGGGGACGCATTGGAGGTTCTGGAAGAAGTTGGAATTCAAGAGGGTGTATAGAGTCAAAATACATTGTGTGTGTGGTGGTTTGAATGAGAATGTCTCCCATAGGCTCTAAGTATTCAGACATCTTGTGCCCAGTCGGTGGCACTGGTTTGGGAGGTCTTAAAGGTGTGGACATGTTGGAGGAAGCACATCACTGGGGGTGGGCTTAGAGAGGTAAAAAGGCCTTACCAGGGGCTGGAGAGATGGCTCAGCAGTTAAGAGCACCGACTGCTCTTACAGGGGACCCAGGATCGATTCCCAGCACCCACATAGCAGCTAAGAACCGTCTTTAACTCCAGTTCCAGGGGAATCCGACACTGTCTTCTGACCTCCGCAGCATTACACGACACAGGTGCACCAACCTACATGCAGACAGTACACTCACACATAAAAAATAATAAAAAATAAAAATAGATAAATTTTAAAAAGGCTTGCCAATCTTTAGTCACTCTCTCTGCTTCTCGTGTCCACTTGAAAATGTGTTCTGCTACCCTCCACCATGCCTCCCCACCATGATAGACTCTAATTCCCCTGGAACTGGCAACCATAAGCTCAAATAAACTCTTCCTTTTGTAAGTTCCCTTGGTCATGGTGGTTCTATCACAGCAACAGAAAAGTGACTAACACAGTGCGCATGTATGAAATTTTCAAATAATAAAAGAAATATTTTAAGAAGGCTTGAGAACAAGACTGACACTACAGCTCCATCTTAGGATAGTAAAGAGAGGTACTAGATGTCACAGACACAGGAGTGTTCTATTGGACAACAATCTTACAGAACAGCAACACTAAACACCTTGACAAGATGAAACCAAAACTAACATAACAGAAACCAGCACAATTTTGGCAAACAAACAAAATCAAGATCATAAAAATGGCCCAAACCACTCTCCTCTCCCAGCGAGGAGCTAGAGTAACTGCACCTCCTCATCAATTTTGACTTTACCTTTCCTTCTAGTCGTTCCTCTTTTCAGACAAGGGTTCCTACAGTAACCATAAAATTATCTTCATCTTTTTTTTCCTGTTTGAGGCAGGGTCCCATAGTATTGCCCTGACTGACCTGGAATTCCTGGGCTCAAGTGATCCTCCTGCCTCACTGGGATTACAGGTGGACGCCGCAGTGTCTATCTTTACTTCTTTTTCTTTTTTTAAAGGCGTGCACCACCATGCCCGGCATTTGCTTATTTCTGTGTGTGTATCAATGTACTGTCTGCATGCGAGTTTGTGCACTCGTGTCATGCAATGCCGAGGAGGTCAGAAGAGGGTGTCATATTCCCCTGGAACTGGATTTCTCCTGGAATTGGAGTTTCAGATGGTTCTCGGCCGCCATGTGGGTGCAGGGGATCAAACTCGGGTCCTCTGTAAGAGCGGTCGGCGCTCTTAACCACTAGGCCATCTCTCCAGCACCCTATCTTTACTTCTTAACAAGTGATCTAGAGCAATCATCACTTTATTGACAACCCATACACTACCACCAAATCTGACTTGTGTATTATTGTTTATTATTTTTCACACTTGTGCATTTTGTTTATTGTTTTTCACATTTTTATTTGTACAAATTTAAGATAAAGTTAGACAAATAAAAATTGTATGCAGAAAACTTGTATCAACTTTACCTAGGTTCAATTCTAACATTTTGTCTCTTTCACGAGCCAATAAGAAGTCCTTTTAGGCCAGGCATGGTGGCATGCGCCTTTAATCCCAGCACTCAAGAGGCAGAGGCAGGCAGATCTCTGTGAGTTCAAGGCCAGCCTGGTCTACAGAGTGAGTTCTGGGATAGCTGGGGCTACAGGGAGACCCTGTCTCAAAAAGACCAAAAAAATAAAAATTTAAAAAAAGAAGTCCTTCTCACATTGACTAATGGAAATGTCATGGCTCATCAGTGTGTGCATTCATCTTCACTCTAATGAGCTGTACACTCAACTTGTTCAATCATAAATGTGTTCCTTACAGCCTTTGCCTGCAGAGAAGTGACAGAAGTGCAACTTCAGTTCTGGTGAGATGGCTCCACAGGTAAAGGAGCTTGCTGCAAAGCCTGATTACATGAGTTGGATCTCTAGAACCCACAGGGTGGAAGGAGAAAAATGACTCCAGACTCTCCTCTGACCTCCATATGAGCACCATGGGGTGTGCGCATGAGTGTCCCCTACACAATAAAATAAACAAATAAATGCAATTTCAAAAATAAAAAAATAAATAGAAGTTCAACAAGATCCATTTCAGTCTGCATGGCCTTGGAACATAACCTCATCCCAATAACAGTGTGTGTATCTGAAACCCTTTGTGTCTTCACAATGCAGCACATGGTGAATTGAACTCTGATCAGTTTTACTGAAACCCTTTAGGGTTGAGTTTATTTCATTCTAACAGTGTTGTGTGATACTTTTCCTGGGGAGATGTGAACAAATGCCTACTCACCCCCTAAGAGAACTAAATGATAGACAAAAGTAAGGACACTACCATAGTCCAACATGGTGAACCAGTGAGTTTATCGGGGTTACTTACAGGAGCAGAAATGACTCAGACAGCTGTAGCACCAAAAGCTCACCCAGCATGGGTAATAGCTCAAGAAAGCAGGAAACCTGGAACTCACTGCATGACTTGAAGACAGCTCAACAGGTCAGAGGGTATCTTTTTCAGGCAGCTCAGCCAGTCTCTGATTGTTCTATGAGTGGCTCTGCTGGTCTGAGCCTCTTCTAGGCAGTTCAGCTTGTCTAAGAGTGTCTCTCAGCACTCCTTACTGCTTATATGTTCTTGGAAAGAGAGGGACCTAGTGTATGTGTGATCCATTTTAGGGACTCCCTAAAGCCTTTGAGTTGTTTAGTTCCTAAGTCTTAAGGAACTTCCCTGAAGGATGGACTGCTTCTCCTCCCTTTAAACTCTCCCATGTCTTAACTAGTTTCCTTCCAAGAGGAGGGATTTTCTCTTCCTCTGGCTCTTCCATTCTTTCTACTACCCTCTTCCATGGTTTCTGAGAAGGGGGTCACATAGAAGTCTGACTGTGGTCCTCTAATTCTAGTGGAGTAACAAATCTCTGTGGTGTTTAAAGAAAACTATTCTGGGAGGCAAAGGCAGGCGGATCTTTGTGAGTTCAAGGCCAGCCTGGTCTACAATAGTGAGTTCCAGGACAGCCGGAGCTACAGGGAGACCCTGTCTCAAAAAGACCAAAAAAAAAAAGAAAGAAAACTATTCAACCAAGAAATACCAGCAGAGAAGTTGGCCCATCTAAACATTAAAAGGAAGAAAAGTGGGATGGAGAGATGGCCTAGTGGTTAAGAGTGCCGACCGCTCTTACAGAGGACCTGGGTTCGATCCCCAGCACCCACATGGCAGCCGAGAACCGTCTGAAACTCCAATTCCAGGAGAACTCCAGTTCCAGGGGAATCCGAGAGACCCTCTTCTGACCTCCGCGGCATTGCACGACATGGGTGCACAAACTTGCATGCAGACAGTACATTCATACACATACGGAAATAAATAAAATTAATAAAAAAAAAAAAAAGGAAGAAAAGCCTCAGACTGCTACAGGCATCAAACATGTCTGTGGACCCTATTTGTAACAACTGTTTGTAATGAGTCCTAATGAACTTTACCTTCCAGGTGCCACAAAGTTTTAAAATGAGAGACTTTCTTACCTCCTTTTCATAGAACAAAGAAAATCATTATGGTAATGAAATCATTCCCTAACTGTAAATTAGAGCTGACTGTTATAGAGGTAATCTCTTATAAAACTGGTATAACTGCTTTCTTTAATTGACTAATAGACATAGGAACTGTGAAAGAATTATTCTCTATTCAGAGCCAAATATAATATTAAGTCTTTATAAGCTGTGCAATTAAGCAAAATATATTAATACAGGAGAGCTCTGATATCAGCAATGGATTATTCTGCCAAGGAGATGTTGGTCAGGGGACCCAAGCCCCCCAAAAGGTAAAGGCTTCTTGCCTGTAAACTGGGATACCTGCAAGAAGAGAGACAGTAAGGCCCTGCTGTCAAAGACCTGGTATAAGCATGGGAAAGATGTATTGAGACCACACTTGCAAGTGTACAACTGGTCTCTGGAATGCCAGAGAGTGTTACTAAAGGCCACTAAATCAATAAAGCAAATATTGGTTTCCTTGAATCAAGTAAGACTCCTCCATCAGCATCAGCTATATCTCACCTGCCTGGAAATACTGTGCAGCAGTGGCAGCCATATGTCTGTATATCCCAAATCTAATTGGCTATTAGCTCTCTCCTTAGAGGAACAATTCATGGCTGATGCTTGTGGCATCCTCTAGTGGTTAGGAGTTGTTATAAGCCACAGTAAGACCTTGCCATCTTTTACAGAAAAACTATATAGTTCATGGATTAGCATACCATCCAAACATCTGTGTCTATACCAACACAACCTACCATAATAATTAGTACTGTTTAAATGCCTGTATATCTAATTGCTTGTGCTTCATTAGTAGGATTGAAGGTTATTCCTGGATAAACTGCCAACCCATGAAGGGAAACAGCCTGAGTTGATCAGAGTCCAAAATGGCATCTCCAGAGAAAGTAGACTGTTCTGCTTCTCACTCACTTGTGCCCCTTTTCTAAAGCCTAGGGAACAATCTGTGGAAGAGGGGGAATGGTAGAATGTAAGGGCTGTGATTGGGGCGAATTGTGAGACTACAGCAATATAGACTGGACACTTATTTGATCAACATGATTGCACATACAAGCCTCTCCAGCTGGATGGTGGGATCCTTGGGCTGTGTGGATTTGGGCATAGCTGCTTGCAAATTGGTTTTACATGAAGGATGCTTGTAGTTATTACTTATTACCTGTCATTTAAAAAAATCAAATAAGGGGCTGGAGAGATGGCCTAGTGGTTAAGAGTACCAACTGCTCTTGCAGAGGAACCAGGTTCAATCCCCAGCACCCACATGGGGGCTGAGAACCGTCTGTACCTCCAATTCCAGGAGAACTCCAGTTCCAGGGGAATCTGACACCCTCTTCTGACCTCTGCAGCATTGCATGGCATGGGTGCACAGACCTGCATGCAGACAGTACATTCATACACATAGACAAAAATAAAATTTAAAAAAAATCAAATAAACAAAAAGAAAACTATTTATCTGCCTCCAGGGTGTGGTTGTGATTCTTGTAGTATTTCTTTGCTATAAAACAAAAGTGAAGAAAAGGCAGAAAATGAGAAACAGTAAAATATCCAAATGAACACAGAGAATAGTAATAACCTATGGTTATAAATACAAATGCTGGGAGGCATCTTAGTCAGTACATCACATTTGTTTACCAAAGCTATAGCAGTTGTTTTTGCATTGTGGCCTATGACTTTCCCAACTACAGGTTTTGCCTAAGTTCCAAGTGCTAGGTAATAAATTTTCCTCTAGAGAGTGGACTTAAGTCCAATCAGAAACTGGTCTCTATCTGTAACCACTTGTGCCACTAATGGACTGACTGATACATCTTGTCTGGTACTTCCAACATAAAGCAAGCAGAATCCACAGCTGAGTAGGACTTGAGTCCATAATTTTCTCCCATAAACTTAACATCTTCTAGCACCTATAAGAGTAGACCACAGGGGCTGGGCGTGGACAGGGAAGGGGGCACTTTCAGATCAGTTTGAGCCTTATTTCTCCAGGTATTTAAGCAAAGCACACAATGTCTTTTGCAATAGGTTCTTCCCAATCAGTTCTAGGATACAGCCAAGAGCAATGGCAATAGCCTTTATTGTTTTCGAGTCCTCTGGGGCTCCATGGCCAGCAATTCCTAGGGAGGTGACCTATCCAAGGGAGGTAGCCCACTGTGACTTTCAACAACATTATGGCCTTTGCAGGCTTCTGTTTAATTTTTAAAATATTTTATTTATGACTTTTTAATTTTACATGTATGAGTGTGTTGCCTCCTGTCTGTAAGTGCACCCTTTTTCTGCAATGCCCATGGAAATCAGAAGAGGGTCTTGGATTCCCCTGGAACTGGAGTTACAGATGGTTGTTAGCCACCATGTGGGTGCTGGGAATCAAACCTGGGTCCTCTGCAAGAGCAGCCAAGTGTTCTTAACTGCTGAGCTGTCTCTCCAGCCCCATCAGGCATGTGTTTTCATTCTTTATTTTTTTTTGACCTTGATCAGAAGGACTTGGGCCCCCCACTAGCCATGCCAGGGAGTGGGTGTTCCATAAGCCACATTTTCCAAGATGCTGTGAGAGGTGACACTTCGGACATCGGAGATGCAGCACTGGGCTCTTCCCTGTTGACTCGCAGTTACTGAGGGAATCCTGATTAGTTTCTTTTCCTCCACTGACTAATATGCTTAAATTCAGCGGGTTAACCAGGCGTGGTGGCGCATGCCTTTAATCCTAGCACTTGGGAGGCAGGCAGATCTTTGTGAGTTAAAGGCCAGCCTGACCTACAGAGCGAATTCCAGGAGAACTGGGGCTACAGGGAGACCCTGTCTCGAAAAGACCAAAAATAAATAAATAAATAAATAAATAAATAAATAAATAAATAAACAAACAAACAAATAAATAAATTCAGCAGGTCGCCACCTCTGATCTGAGGTCACGTGTTTTTATTCTTACAAGATACCTTCATTTACAGATTTCTAAAATCTTTATTCTTTTAAATACATTTACATATCTTTCAAATGGGTCTCTAAATCTGTAAAAACATTTAAGATTGTTACCTACTTATATACCCCCCTTTTCTTAACAGGAAATAAACAAGACAACAATGTAAAGTTCTTAACCACCATGCTATAAGGAATAGCGGGGTTATGGAGCTAACCTTGGTGAAGCACTATGAAATCAACTGTCATCCATTTCCAAGCAAGTGTCAGATAATCACAACTGAAATACTAAAGGGTTAGCAAGGTCTAACACAGCATAAAAATATTTTATTCATTGGTATCCATTGTCTGATTGCCTCATCCTGAGGTATTTTGGAGGGGCCTTCGTATATTTCCCTCATAACTGATAAACTTGATGAGGCTGAGTCTATCTTCTTACTCTACTAGGGGACTAGTCTTTTTGGTTTTGTTTTTGGTTATGTTTGCACCTGCCTCCTTGGCTGGGTGAACAGTCTCTGTGCCCACAGGGAAATATACATGGTTTACTTACGGGTGATGGCTGCCTATCCCTTGCTCAAACTTAATCTCTTTAACCTGAATTGTTTTATATGTATGTATGCCAACTGATGTTAATTACCTTTGATACTCCTGGGGACCACCAGGAACAGAGGCATGCCTGCTTCTAGTACCGACCCAGGCCAAAATACTTTTAACATTTGTAGAAGTCCAATAAAGCCACAATTCAACACGAGGCCTTCAGTTACCCTGTCTGGCCCTCTTCTGTAGGTACCCCTGGCCAGTCCTTTAGGGAAATGGCTTGGAAGGCTCCAACCCCTAGAGACCTCCTTCCCCCACAGTGGTGAGTATAGTAGGGATTACCTCTATAGACCAGGCTGGCCTTGAACTCACAGAGATCTGCTTGCCTCTAGGCTGGGATCAAAGGTGTGTGGCACCATGCCCAGCTCTGTTTTTTTTTTTTTAAACACTTTATTGAACTGTTAGTGATGCTTAGAGCCTTCCAAAGGCTCATCAGCATCACATTTGATCTTCTATCAGTCCCCCCAACCCCCAGGGACTCCAGCTCAATTTAAATCTACCATGTTGGACTCTGAATAATGTGGAGAGGTCCCTTTGTTTCCCTTTCTCTTTTTGTATCTGTTTTTGTTTTAGGACCTTATGAACCAAGTTTACATGGTGGTCTAAGATTTTCTCAAGCCTCTCCTAATTTCCAAAGACCATGGAACTCACCAAAACCACCCGAAACTCCAGCTTAGTCCTGAGGTCCCTGATAAATCACCTTCTTTCTCAAATCTTAGGTGAACAGAATCTCATCTGTCCCAGTGAACAGGTATCAAATGCTACTTTTTTAAAAAACCATTAGGGTTTTTTTCTGTTGTTTTGTTTTGTTTTGTCTTTTTGAGACAGGGTCTCCCTTTAGTCCCAGCTGGCCTGGAGCTCACTCTGTAGACCAGGCTGGCCTTGAACTCACAAAGATTCACCTGCCTCTGCCTCCCAAGTTCGAGGATTAAAGGTTTGCACCACCACGCCCGGCTTAAACCATTAGTTCTTTTTACTGTTATTATTACCCTTTTTTTTCCTCTTTGCTATCTGACTCCCATGGGTTGCAAGTTTTTGAATCCCAAGGAAAACTCTTTAGAACAGAGCTAAATTTTGCTCTTTTTCTGTAGTATCTTGACAACTGTAAGGAACAGCAAGACAGAATCTCCTCCATGGCATCTTTTAAGGAGATTCTCAGTGAGTAGCCATTTTTTTTTTTTTTACTACACAAAGCTTTGGCTATGAAAACTCTATGGCATCCTGGTGACACTTTTGTCACTTGGATTTTCTTCTCATGAGCCGCTGTCATGGTTAATCCTGGGTGTCAACTTGACTGGACTAAGGAACAAATAAGAGAAAGGGGTCTTCTGATTGGACCACCTCAACCCGGATGGCCCACCCCAAATGTGGGTGTTACCTTCTGCCGGCAGGCAGTATTTAAGGCCACGGCAGCGGGAGCTGGTCCCTTTTTCCTTTTCCTGCGGCTTGCCTCTCTCTCATCTGGTGAGTTTGCCTTGCTGCTGTGATCAACCTTTCGGATCCCAGCGTGTACCGAGACTGGCAGATCTCCTGGAATCCATTCGGGCCTTCAGCACTAGACTGGGACTCCTGAGACATCCAGCCTTGCGGACTGAGCAGTTCCCTGGATTCCCGGCCTCTCCAGTTCGGCGCTACTGTTGAGCTCCGTCACGTGAGCAAATCAATAAATTGTATATAGTTATATATATTCATCCTGTTGCTTCTGTTTCTTTAGAGAACCCTGACTAATACAGATTTTGGTACCAGAAGTGGTTCTAGAGAAACAGAATTGAAAGGATGAATTTCTTTAGTGGGCTTGGTAGCCTCTGGAGCCAGCTCTCCAACCCAATGAAGCCTAGAGTTACTGAAGGCTCTCCTGGTGGCATGAAGAGGAATGATAATCCTTGGTGCAGACTATTTGATCTAATTATGAAGATAGATCCATTTGACTCACCTAACTCACCTCTTGTGAGAAGCAAGGAATTTAGTGACTCTATATATAAAACGTTCGAGAAATTGCAGAAAAATCAGGAAAATAATGATGTTGCCTTGTTGCTCCTAGCATGTCTGGATAAACTGTTAGACGAAAATATGGAGCTCGGTGATAAAAATGACCAGCTCCGGATTCGAAACAACAGTTTAAAGGTTTCCAAGTGTGCTCTGGAAGAGAATCTTCTCTCCAGCAGCCAAAGAGCTAAAGCAGCAGAAAATCAAGCTGGAGCCCTTATTATACGGTTGGCTGATTTACAACGCAAATTTAATTCCCAGCCACGAAAAGTGTCAGCAGTTAAAGTGAGAGCACTGGTGGGGAAAGGGTGGAACCCTGAAACTTGGGATGGAGATGTGTGGGAGAACTATGATGATGAGGATTTTGAACCCTCGGATTCTGAGGGATTTTCTTTATCTGAGGAATTAACCTCCCCACCCTCAGCAGAGAATCCACACCCTGCAGATCCCTCCTCCCCACCCTTGCCTGAGGAAATTAATCCCCCCCTCCCAGTGGGAGCTGATGTCCCTCAGGGCCCAACAATTGTTGCCTCTAGACCTATAACCAGATTGAAGTCTAAGCAAGCCCCTCAAGGTGAGATAGAAAGTGTGGTCCACGAGGAGGTGCGATATACTACTAAAGAAATTAATGAGTTTGCTGATTCATTCCGGCAGAAGCCTAAGGAATATGTGTGGGAATGGATTTTAAGGGTGTGGGATAATGGTGGAAGGAATATAAAATTGGATCATACTGAGTTTATCGATATGAGCCCACTGAGTAGAGATTCTAGGTTTAACATGGAAGCTCGAGCAGTTAAAAAAGGTGTTAAAAGTTTATTTGAATGGTTGGCTGATGTATTTATTAAAACATGGCCTACTAACAGCGAGTTAGAGATGCCTGATATTCCTTGGCTTAGTATTGATGAAGGGATTGTGAGGGTCAGGCAGATGGGCATGCTCGAGTGGATTCGAAGTGTAAAACCACATTCTCCACAATATGAGGACCCAGAGGACATGCCACTCACTGAATTTATAAGATGGAAAGTACTGAGAGAGACACCAGAACATTTGAAGAGCTTTGTTTTTGCTCTATTTCTTATGCCAGATCTTACAGTTAGAGAAGTTGTGGCTCGTTTGCATAAATTAAATGTACACGTAGTAGGTCTAACAGGACCTCAGGGTAGGCGTCAGGTGGCAGCACTGAATCGCAGAAGGCCAGATGAGCGTAGTTACAGTAATTATCATAATGGGTGGCAAAGGCAAAACAATACCTATAATGGCATGACCCGAAATGATCTTTGGAACTGGCTAATTAATCATGGTGTTCCCAGGAACCAAATACATAAGAAGCCTACTAAGTTTTTATTTGATCTGTATAAGCAGAAAAGCTCTAGAACGAATGACAGGAAGTCAACATTTGATTTTAGGAGTAGCGAATCCCGCCCAGTTGACCGGTTTCCAGACTTGAGACAGTTCACAGACCCAGAACCCCTTGAATGAAGGGGTGGCCGGGTTCCAGTGAGGAAGGACCTTGTCACAATACCAAAGAGTTATGCTGTTTGCCTTCCTCCTGTCCTTCCCCAGAGGGACCTGAGGCCTTTTACTAGGGTAACTGTACACTGGGGAAAAGGAAATAATCAGACTTTTCGAGGCCTATTGGATACTGGTTCTGAGTTGACACTGATCCCAGGAGACCCTAAAAAGCATTGTGGCCCTCCGGTTAAAGTAGGGGCCTATGGAGGTCAGGTGATAAATGGAGTTTTGGCTGAAGTCCGACTCACGGTGGGCCCAGTGGGTCCCAGAACGCATCCCGTAGTTATTTCCCCAGTCCCAGAATGTATAATTGGGATAGATATAATTAGAAATTGGCAGAATCCCCACATTGGTTCCCTGATCTGTGGAGTGAGGGCTATTATGGTTGGAAAGGCCAAATGGAAACCATTGGTGTTGCCTCTACCAGGGAAAATAGTGAACCAAAAACAGTATCGTATCCCTGGAGGGATTGCGGAGATTAATGCCACTATCAAGGATTTGAAAGATGCAGGGGTGGTGATTCCTACCACATCTCCATTTAACTCTCCAATTTGGCCTGTGCAAAAGACAGATGGATCATGGAGAATGACAGTTGACTATCGAAAACTCAACCAAGTAGTGACACCAATTGCAGCCGCTGTACCAGATGTGGTGTCCTTACTCGAGCAGATTAATATGTCTCCTGGTACCTGGTATGCAGCTATTGATCTGGCCAATGCTTTTTTCTCAATACCGGTTCATAAGGACCACCAGAAGCAATTTGCTTTCAGCTGGCAAGGCCAACAGTATACCTTTACTGTCTTACCTCAGGGGTATGTTAACTCTCCAGCGTTGTGCCATAACTTAGTTAGAAGGGATCTTGATCGCCTGACTCTTCCACAAAATATCACACTGGTCCACTATATTGATGATGTTATGTTGATTGGACCCAGTGAACAGGAGGTAGCAGCTAGCCTAGACTTGTTGGTAAAGCATATGCGCATGAGAGGATGGGAAATAAATCCAACTAAAATTCAAGGGCCATCTACCTCGGTGAAGTTTCTAGGAGTTCAGTGGTGTGGAGCATGCAGAGACATTCCTTCTAAGGTAAAGAATAAGTTGTTGCACCTGGCCCCTCCCTCCACCAAGAAAGAAGCACAACGTCTGGTGGGTCTTTTTGGATTCTGGAGGCAGCACATTCCTCATCTGGGTGTGTTACTACGACCCATATATCAGGTGACTCGTAAGGCAGCAAACTTTGAGTGGGGCTTGGAACAGGAAAAGGCTCTTCAACAGGTCCAGGCTGCGGTGCAGGCTGCTCTGCCCCTAGGGCCATATGATCCAGCAGACCCAATGGTGCTTGAGGTATCAGTGGCAGATAGAGATGCTGTCTGGAGTCTGTGGCAGGCTCCCATAGGGGAATCACAGCGGAGGCCCTTGGGATTT
The DNA here is from genome assembly GCA_009823505.1 of Rhizomys pruinosus. NCBI lineage: Eukaryota > Metazoa > Chordata > Mammalia > Rodentia > Spalacidae > Rhizomys > Rhizomys pruinosus. Next base: position 975,695 of record VZQC01005766.1, read on the forward strand.
TGGAGCAAGGCTCTACCTTCATCTGCAAACAACTATTCTCCTTTTGAGAGACAGCTCTTAGCCTGCTATTGGGCCTTAGTGGAAACTGAACGTTTGACAATGGGCCACCAAGTCACCATGCGACCTGAGCTGCCCATCATGAGCTGGGTGTTATCTGACCCACCAGACCATAAAGTAGGACGTGCACAGCAACAGTCCATTGTCAAATGGAAGTGGTACATACGGGACAGGGCCCGGGCAGGCCCTGAGGGCACAAGCAAGCTACATGAAGAAGTTGCCCAAATGCCTATGGTTCCCACTCCTGTTACAATGTCTCCTGGGCTTAAGCATGCACCTATGGCTTCATGGGGTTTGCCCTATGATCAGTTGACTGAGGAAGAGAAGACTAGGGCCTGGTTTACTGATGGTTCTGCACGCTATGCAGGCACCACCCAGAGGTGGACAGCTGCAGCATTACAGCCAATTTCTGAAACAACCCTAAAGGACACTGGTGAAGGAAAGTCTTCACAGTGGGCAGAACTTCGGGCAGTGCACATGGTTGTGCATTTTGCCTGGAAGGAGAAATGGCCAGAGGTTCGATTATATACTGATTCATGGGCTGTAGCCAATGGTTTGGCTGGATGGTCAGGGACTTGGAAGGAGCATGACTGGAAAATTGGTGAGAAAGACATTTGGGGAAGAAGTATGTGGATAGAGCTCTCTGAATGGTCAAAGGATGTGAAGATACTTGTGTCTCATGTAAATGCTCATCAAAAGGTGATCTCAGCAGAGGATGAGTTTAATAATCAAGTAGATCGGATGACTCGTTCTGTGGATTGTCAGCCTCTTTCTCCAGCTATCCCTGTTGTTGCTCAATGGGCCCATGAACAAAGTGGTCATGGTGGCAGAGATGGAGGTTATGCATGGGCTCAACAGCATGGACTCCCACTCACTAAGGCTGATCTGGCTACAGCTGCTGCCGAGTGCCAGATTTGCCAACAGCAGAGACCAACATTGAGCCCCCGATATGGTGCTATTCCCCGGGGTGACCAGCCAGCAACCTGGTGGCAGGTTGACTACATTGGACCACTTCCATCATGGAGGGGACAGCGTTTTGTTCTTACAGGAATAGATACTTATTCTGGTTATGGATTTGCCTTTCCTGCACGTAATGCTTCTGCCAAAACTACCATCCAGGGACTTACGGAATGCCTTATCCACCGTCATGGTATTCCTCACAGCATTGCTTCTGACCAAGGAACTCACTTCACAGCCAAAGAAGTGCGACTGTGGGCCCATGGTCATGGTATCCACTGGTCTTACCATGTTCCCCACCACCCAGAAGCAGCTGGCTTGATAGAACGATGGAATGGCCTCTTGAAGACACAGTTACAGCGCCAATTAGGTAGCAATACCCTGGAGGGCTGGGGCAAGGTTCTCCAGCAAGCAGTATATGCTTTGAATCAGCGTCCACTATATGGTACTGTTTCTCCTATAGCCAGAATTCATGGGTCCAGGAACCAAGGGGTGGAAGTGGGAATGATTCCACTCACTATCACCCCTAGTGACCCAGTAGGAAAATTTTTGCTTCCTGTACCCACGACCTTGCGTTCTGCTGGTCTAGACGTTTTGGCTCCAATGGGGGGAGTGCTTTTGCCAGGAGATACAGCAAACGTTCTATTGAACTGGAAGCTAAGACTTCCCCCTGGCCACTTCGGGCTTCTACTGCCTTTAAGCCAACAGGCTAAGGAAGGAATAACAGTAGTAGGAGGAGTGATTGATCCAGACTACCATGGGGAAATTGGACTTTTTCTCCACAATGGGGGCAAGGAAGATTATGTCTGGAAGGCAGGAGATGCTGTAGGGCGCCTTCTGGTGCTACCATGTCCTATGATTAAGGTCAATGGGAAACTCCAACAACCCAAACCAGACAGGACAATAAATGGCCCAGACCCTTCAGGGATGAAGGTATGGGTCACTCCTCCAGGGAAAGAGCCAAGACCTGCAGAGGTGCTTGCTGATGGCGGAGGAAATACAGAATGGGTAGTAGAAGAAGGTAGTCATAAATATCAGCTGAAGCCACGGGACCAGTTGCAGAAACGTGGATTATAATAGATATTAACCTTCGTCCTATTTGGTTAAGAATGTGCTTGTTTATATATGTATATATATATATGTATATATGTATGTATATTAAGTGGATACTTGTGTTCCCCTTTGAATGTGCAACTGAGATATGTGTTAAGTGTTGTCATATTTAGGTTATTAGATACTGAAGGACTAAGTTCTTCTCAAGGACATTACCACCTACTCTAAGATATAATGCTTTGCTATTGCACATGAGATACTTATAACATGTTAGGTGGAATTATGACCCTGCCATCGTTTGCAATTGACATTTAAGCAGAGGCTATTTATTGGGTGTCAAGTTGACAAGGGGTGGACTTGTCATGGTTAATCCTGGGTGTCAACTTGACTGGACTAAGGAACAAATAAGAGAAAAGGGTCTTCTGATTGGACCACCTCAACCCGGATGGCCCACCCCAAATGTGGGTGTTACCTTCTGCCGGCAGGCAGTATTTAAGGCCACGGCAGCGGGAGCTGGTCCCTTTTCCTTCTTCCTGCGGCTTGCCTCTCTCTCATCTGGTGAGTTTGCCTTGCTGCTGTGATCAACCTTTCGGATCCCAGCGTGTACCGAGACTGGCAGATCTCCTGGAATCCATTCGGGCCTTCAGCACTAGACTGGGACTCCTGAGACATCCAGCCTTGCGGACTGAGCAGTTCCCTGGATTCCCGGCCTCTCCAGTTTGGCGCTACTGTTGAGCTCCGTCACGTGAGCAAATCAATAAATTGTATATAGTTATATATATTCATCCTGTTGCTTCTGTTTCTTTAGAGAACCCTGACTAATACAGCCGCCAAATTTGTTCTCTACTTTTAGCCCTGTTTTAGGACATCTTTATACGCATGTACTAGTCCCTACTCCCCAAGAAGGCTTGTCACCCATACCACACAGAGGAGGACAATCTCACTGGGATTCCCCCTATTGACTCTCCACACAGACTTTGGCTCTGGGTAGAGGACCCAGCCTTGGTTGGCAGTCTTAGCATCCACTGTACAGCCCATGCTATAGCCAACATAACAAGAAGACACACTGTTCCATACCACATAGGGAAAAACATATCAGGGTCCGGCTGTCCTACACATGGGTGCTCTACCCAGGCTCCTGGGCCTCAGTTGCATGCCTGGCTGGGACCACACAATCATGCTTCCCAAACTCAGCTTTTGTTCTGTTGGTCCTTGCTCAGGCACTAATTATCTTGTATGGCATTCCTGGGAAGGTGTGAAGAAATGTCTAGTCTCCTCACTAGATAGGGAACCAAAGACAGAGCAAAGTAAGGACACCACCAAATTACCAAAGTCTAACTTGGAGAACCAATGACCACTTGTCATAGAGACAAAAAAATAAAGCAGGATTATTCTTGGCAAAATTGTTTTCTAGCTCTCTTACACCTGTTTCAGACCAGCTAGCATTTTGACTGTTTGTTTATAAGAGGAAAATTCTGTAGGGAAAGAATGGCACAAGTCTAGCAAATTCATTTTCTAAAATTTTTTAAAATTTTATTTATTTTTGTATGGTATGAATGTACTGTCTGCATGTAGGTTTGTGCACCCATGTCGTGCAATGCCATGGAGGTCAGAAGAGGGTGTCAGATTCCCCTGGAACTGGAGTTCTCCTGGAATTGGAGTTACAGATGGTTCTTAGCCACCATTTGGGTGCTGGGGATTGAACCCGGGTCCTCTGCAAGAGCAGTCGGTGCTCTTAACTGCTAGGCTATCTCTCCAGCCTGCAAATTCATTTTTGAATTAGCCTCAAGAGCTAATTCAGTGTTATCTATAGACCAGCTTGCAAATTATGAGTAAATCTCTCTTTGGGTCACTTTTGCAACCCTTATAAGGACATGTCTCCAGCCTTTGTTTGCCTGAGAATTTCTCTAGTTTATTCCAGCTGTACTGAGCTGGAAGATTTTATTCAGCTCTGGATTAGCAGCAAGTGGCCTTTGGCCAGCCTTCTGAGACACTAAGCCAAACACCTTCCTCAGAGGCCGTTCAGTTCCCATGCCTCTTCCCCAAATAAAGTTGTCCTCCATCCAGACGCAAACCTGCCTACTTCATGATTTTTTTCTTTGTATGATAACTCATATCTTTAATTTTTCAAATGGCACAATTTTACTAGGAAGAATTTGGACTGCCATATCCAATTTGGAAGAAATTTTGACATAAACAAGATAGTTCATTTGAGAAGTAGAGCGGAACAAAAGAATGAAGAAATCCTCATAAGAGCATTATTTGTCTTATTTTCTAAAGGAGCAAAATTTTTGTTTAACCTAGGAAACAATCCCTGCTCCATTTTTGTACTTTGAAGATTAATAAGACCTGACATTGTAATTGTATGGCTTCATAAAATTGTCAAGGACTATGTCAAAGCCAACCACATGCCACTTTCTTTTGTGTGTATAGATGTAGTTTTTATTTTTCTATTTCTAACCTTTTCTCCTCTGGAAAAGGAACATAATTAGCCTTTTTCAAAAGCAGTTTTGTATTTTCTGAATCTGACTACTACACAATTTTTTCTTGTTTTCCTTCTCTTTGGAAACTTTAAAGATTAATTGCTTCTTAAAAAGTATTTAGTCATAGCCTCCCTTTAGGAATACAGTCCAGACAAGCAGTCAAAACTACCTGAAAGAAAAAAAACAGTTATTAAGCTGTGTTTCTTCTTGTTGACACTAAAAAGTGTATTTACATAATAGCCCATCTAGCAGCTGGGAGATTGAGGAGGAAAAAGGCTTTTATTCTAAGATAAAAGAAGATTGAGCATCTGTAAAAATTACTTTCTTGTATAAAAGAATGTCAGTATAGTAGTTTAGTTTGTTCAAGGTCAAGTCAAATATCTTATGGTTCAAACTTCTTAAATTTCTTACATTGCTTTTATGAGTTAAAGCTATACTATTTTTATGAATTACTTTAACTCAGTACTGAAGTGTATAAAACTGTATTCAGCTAAATAAAATGATAATGAATGTCTGTTTAAAGAGTTTAACTTTTCTCAACTCCTTACAGTGTTACAAATCATAAAGATTTATATATTGTTAAATTATACTTTTTATATAGGTAACTAACCTTCAAACCTAATACAATTGATGAAATAAGTAATGCTTGCATGCATAGTTTCTAAAAGAAGAAAAAGTCCAAAACACTGATATTAAATGTAAGTTTAAGTTATTCCTATTTTTAAATTGACAGTAGATTAACAAAGTATGCAAATATATTTAGAATATTTCTCTATATATATATACATAATTTTAAGATATTTATGTCTTCTCAAATTTATTAGAATATATGAAATAAGCATCATGGAAAAAAATAGCTGAACAAGTTTTGATTTTCAATTCTCTAAATTTTCTTTTATATCTAGTGTGCCTAGTAGGCCCTGGGTTCACAGAATAGTCACATAGCAGAGAGAGAAAGGAAAACAGAGAAGAAAGAATACAATAGAGAGCAAAGGATATAATTAGGCTTGTTTAAAATTCACACTCCTTTAATCCTAGCACTTGGGAGGCAGAGGCAGGCAGATCTTTGTGAGTTCAAGGCCAGCCTGGTCTATAGAATGAGTTCCAGGCCAGGTGGGGCTACATGGAAAGACTGTCTCGAAAGACCAAAAAAAAAAAAAAAATCTCCAAAGGTTAACTATTTTAAAACTTTTATAAGGGTATTTTTTGTTTCCCAAACTTAGAATATTAAAAATAAGACTGACAACAAAAATGAGAACTTATCCTCTTAGACAAAATGTGTTAATACAAGTCTCTTTCTATGAGTATATTCTTTTCAAGTTCAAAAAGTAGTACACATTCATAAGCATGAAAACTGGTACGTTTCCCAAATCTAATTGGCTATTGGCTCTCTCCTTGGAGGAATGACCCATGGCTGATGCCACAAGCTTACATTCTCTACAGGTTAGGAGATATCATAAGCCACAGTAAGACCCCGTCATATTTAACAGGAAAAAATGTAGTTCGTGGATCAACATCTCATCTAAACATATATGTCTATAACAAAGTAACCTACCATAACTATTAATGCTGCTTAAATACCTATATATCTAATTGCTTGTGCTTCATTAGTAGGATCGAAAGGTTATTCCTGGACAGACTGTCAGCCCATGAAAGGAAACAGCCAGAATTGACCAGAATCCAAGACAACAGCTCCAGAGAGAGTGGACTGTTCTGCTTCTCATCCACTTGTGCCCCTTTTCTAAGCCCAGGGAATAATCTGCGGAAGAGGGGGCATGGTAGAATGTAAGGGCTGCGATTGGGGTGAATGGTGAAACTACAGCAATGTAGTCTGGACACTCATTTGATCAACTTGATTGAACAAACAACCTGTCACCCCCCACTGGATGGTGGGGCTGTAGGTGTTTGGGCACAACAGCCTGCAGATAGGTTTTGCATGAAGGATGCTTGTACTCATGGATTATCACTTATAGCTAAAAAATGGAAAAACAAAACTTGAGATAGATATGCAGGAAAGTCATGGCAGAATGCATGATCTCGGTTGGGGTGGGGGGGGGGAAGGGAAGGGGAGATTAAGCCTGAACTGAATGGAAAATGATATGAAATGCCAAAGCATCATAAAAAAAATGTTGTGAAAAAAAAAAATACAGAAAACAATCAATCAAAAAAAAAAAAAAAAAGAAAAGGAAAAAGAAAACTGGTACGTTAACTCTGTAGCAAAATATTTTCCAGGCTTCTTTTTTTTCTTTGAATCTATTGTTGTTTTGTTTGAGACAGAGTGCACCTGTCATCCTGGAACTTGGACCAGAGGTTGGCTTGAATTCAGAAGATCGCTTCCTCTGGCCCTCAAGTCCTGGGATTAAAGGTATACATCACCATGCTGGCTTCTTTGAATCTGTTTTTGCAGTCCTGAGGAGCAAGCACAGGGTGTTATCCATACTAGGTAAGAGCTCTATCACATTGCTACATTCCTGGACTCTTTCCCAGGATTCTAGACTGCCACTGTTGTTTCACTACTTGTTTACAGAACATCTCAATGAGCACTAGTAGTAGCATAAATACATGGTATATTTGTTCATTTTTCTTTACTGTAACAAAATACCCAAGGCTGAATAATGTAGAGGAAGTAGCTTATTTTTAGCTCATAGTATTGGAGCTTCCAAAACATGGCATAGCTCCTGCTTTGCTTTGCTGAGGACCTGGTGGCTCGTAGCCAGTATTTATGTGAAACCAATCACATGGAATGAAAGAAAGCAAAAGTGAGAGGGTCCACTTGCTTTAAAAAAATATTAACAGTCATGGCAGGAGCCAGGGCACCTGGCCCTATGCCTAGTCTGCACCAGGATAAGCCCTACAATCTACAAGAACACATGGAGACTAAACAACACATTGAATAATGAATGGGTCAAGGAAGACATAAAGAAAGAAATAAAGCATTCCCCTGGAACTGAATGGCAATGACAATACAACACAACAAAACCTATGGGATACCTTAAAAAGTCAGTCCCTAAGGGAAATTTAATAACGTCCTGGAGTGCCTACATTAGATAAAACAGGGCACAAGTGAATGATCTAACATGAAGCTAAAAGCAACTGAGAGTCAACAACAGATAACCCTAAACGACACAGACGGAAGAAATAACAAAATCAAGAGCAGAAATCAATGAATAGAAACAAAGAAACAATAAAAAAAAAAATAATGACATCCAAAAGGTTGGTATTTTGAGAGAATAAACAAGATAGACAGAACCTCTAGCCACGTTTAACACAAAGAAAGAGAGATCACTCCAAATCAATACAATCCATGATGAAAAGGGAAATACAACAACAGGACAATGAAAAGATCCAGAAATCATGGAATACTTCAAAACCTATACCCTACAAGTTTGAAAAACCTAGAAGAAATGGATGATATCCGAATCCTGAGAATCACCAAAGCTAAACAAAGAACAGATCGAAAGCTTAAACAGAACCATATATATGAAGATATTAAAGATGTAATAAGAAAACTCCCAACTAAAATAAGTCCAGGCCCAGATGGTTTCCACGTAGAAATTTAATAAAACATTTCAAAAGACTTACACCATTATTACTGGAATTTTTAGAAGGATACAACAGAGGGAATTCTCCCAATTCCTTTAAATGAAGCCAGCATCACTCTATTAGCAAAACCAGGCAAGCTACAACCAAAAAGGAAAAATATAGACCCATCTCCCTAATGAACACAGATGTCAAATTCTAAACAGGATACTGGCAATCACATACAGGGGAGCCCATCAAGCAGATCATCCATCATGACCCAAGTTGGATTCATATCAGGATGCAAGGATGGTTCAACATACAAAAATCATAAATATCATCAACATATAAACGGACTGAAGGAACAAAACCACACCATCATCTTCAATTACCATGGAAAAAGCCTTTGACAAAATCCAGCATCCTTCATGCTAAGTCCTAGAGGGAATTGGATGGAGGTATCATTCCTCAATGTATCCAAAGCCATATACAGGAAACCCACAGCCCTATAATCCTAAATGGGGAAAGACAGAAACATTCCCTTTAAAGGTAGGAACTCGGCAAGGCTGCCCTGTCACCACTCTCTTAATATTGCTTGAAACACTTGCTAGGCAATAAGGCAGAAAAGGAAACTAAAGAGTACTAATTGGAAATGAAGTCAAGCTATCCCTATTTGCTGATGATATGTGTTTACTTGAAGGGATGCTAAAAACAAAATCATCCAAAAACTCCTAGAAACGATTAACAGAGCTCACACAAGTGGCAGGATATAAAATTAACCTAAAAACAGTAGCCTTTTTTTATACCAACAACAAGCAGCTGAGGAAGGAATTACAAGGAAGCTTTCCCACTCACATATAGCCTCAAAAACAATAAGATACCTAGGAACTAAAACCTACCAAAGACACCAAAGTTCTCTACAACAAAAATTTAAACCCTTAAAGAAAGAAATTGAAGAAGACATCAGAAGATCGGAAAGACCTCGCATGCTCATGGATTGGGAAATTATAATATAGTTAATAATGTCATTCTACCCAACTCGTGTATAGATTTAACACAATCCCAATTGAAATCCCCAAGAGTTTTCTTCACAGCTTAGAAAAGTCCTCTAATTTCATATTGGTTAAAACAACAAAAGACCCCGAATAGCCAAAACAACCCGAGTGAAGTAGAGCAATACAGGGAGGATTCTATACTCAGACTTCAAACTATACTACAGGGCATAGTCATAAAAACACCTGGTACTGGCACAAAAACAGAAACACTTTTTTGTGATCCATGCGAATAAAATTGAAGTCCAAACTGGAGCACATACATTTCGCCATCTCATGTTGACAAGGGGGCCAAGAAGACACAATAAGAAAAAGACAGCATTCGTCAGCAAGTGGGGTTAGCAAGACTGGGATCACCACTTGTAGAAGAATGAAATTAAACCCCGACCTCTCACCTGTACAAAAGGCAACTCCAGGATGGGAGTTAAAGACTCAACGTGAAACCCAAATCTGAAGGCAATAAGAAGAAAAGTTGGCAGCAGACTACAAGACATAGTAAGGAACAAGGCTTCCTAAATCGACAACAGCTGGCGCAAGAATATAAGATCAACAATTGACAAATGGGACACTCATTAAACTCAAAAGCTTCGTACATCCAAAGAAACAATCAAGGAAGTGAAGAGAAAATCCCACAGAGTGGGAGAAACCTTCACTGCAGAAACATCTCACAAAGCATTGATTTCCAGAATATATAAACTACTCAAAAAACAAAGAAGAAAGAAAACAAATGACCCACTCAATAGATGGAGCAAAGAGCTGAACAGAGACTTCACAAGTGAGGAATTAGAGATGGCTGAGAAACATCTTAAGAAGTGTTCAACATCATTGATCATTAAGGAAATGCAAATCAAAACCACTCTAAGATATCATCTTACTCCAATAAGACTGACTAGGATCAAGAAAACAAATGATACCAAGTGCTGGAGAGGTTGTGGGGAAAGGGGAGCACTCATCCACTGCTGGTGGGAATGTAAACTTGTACAGCCACTATGGATAGCAGTGTGGAGAACCCTTGGAAGACTCGGAATGAACTTGCCACCTGACCCAGCCATACCACTCCTGGGTATGTACCCACAAGACTCATCTTACCACAGAGATACATGCATGGCCATGTTTATTTCAGCTCTCTTCACAATAGCAAGGTGCTGGAACCAACCCAAGTGCCCCTCAACTGAGGAGTAGATAGAGAAAATGTGGTACATCTACACAATGGAGTTCTATGCAGCAGTAAAGAATGACATCATGAACTTTTCAGGTAAATGGATGGAACTAGAAGATATTATGTTAAGTAAAGTAACACAGTTCCAGAAAAATGAACGACAAATGGTATCCCTTATCTGTGGATGCTAGCACCAATTATCTAGTAGTAAGTACTTTTTGTGCAGGGCTCCTTGAGCTTTGGTCCAAGTAGTTGAGAGTTGCCCATATTGGAAAGAACAACAACAATGATGACAATGACAACATCAACAACAACAACAACGACAGAAAAGACTGCATCAAAGAACAGACTGAAACAGTGAACTTCTGCTCAAAACAGTCAACTTCTATATAGAGAATTTTGAGAAAGACTGAGAAAAAGATGAAAAACGTGTTTGGCAGAATGCATGAGCTTTGGTGGGGTGGGGGGCTAGGGAGGGGGACACGGGTCTAGATTTGATTTGTAACATAATCTTGTAAAAAATATAAAATTGTAAAAAAAAAGAAAAAAAAAGCATTGTTCAAGGTGTTATTAATATCTCTTTTATCATAATTACAGATGATTCCATCATTTCCTTTGGAGCTTTGCTCAGATATAACACTGAGGAAAGTTTTTCCTGACTGTCCTACATGAACTAAGGAACAGGGTTGGGGCCAGCTGTGGTGGGGCACACCTTTAATCCCAGCACTCACTCAGGAGGCAGAAGCAGGCAGATCTCTGTGAATTCAAGGCCAGCCTGGTCTACAGAGTGAGCTCCAGGCCATCTGGGACTAAAGGGAGACCCTGCCTCAAAAAGACCCCCCCCAAAAAAAAACAGGGTTGGAGAGATAGCTTAGAGGTGAAGAACATTTGCTGCTCTTGCAGAAGAACTAAGTTCAGTTCCCAGCACCCTGATGGTGGCTCACAGCCCTCTGTAACTGTAGTACCAGGACATCTGATCCCCTCTTATGGCCTCCTTGGGCACTTGCACATTCATAGTACACTTAAATTCATGAAAATAATAAATAACCTTTAAAAAATAAACAAGAAACATCTCCTCCCCATCTGGCTTTATCTTTGTAGAAATTTGTCCATTGTCATTCTTTTTCTTTTTCCTTTTTTTTTTTTTTTTTGAAATTTGTAACATAAGCTGTAAATGATTTTGGAAATCACAGTCAAATGGTTTCTGGACAGAATATACATGATGTATTTTTAAGGTCAAAAGAAAATTAAGCCACAAAGAAAGTAACAACTTCAACTATTAAAAGATGAGAAATTGGAACCCACCAAACAGATTGAGAGAAAAATCTAGAAAACTTGCAACAGAAAGAATATGTGTGTAGAATAAAATGAAGAATGCATTCTTTATTACAGATCAATAAACCAAAATAAAGCTATGTATATTCATGTTGTACCCAATGAACACATATGAAGATGAATGTCTATCTCTACAGAATAAGCTTCCTCTCCCAATAATAATGATCAACTGAACACAATGTCAAGTACAGGACTTGAAACATAGAATATCAACAAATTCAGACACTTAGGTAATGTGGTAACCACAGCAAAATCCAAAGTTAAGGATGAAGTGAGAGTTCGTTCAACACACCCCTATTTCCCAGATTTCTGAGCTTTCAATCAGTACAGTATGCAGGGTGCTGGCACACACCTGAGACCCTAGCATTTGGATAACTGAGGGAGGTATCTATTTCAAGATTAGCTTTTCCACATCATGAGATCCCCATCTCAAAAGAAAATAAAACAATTTTTACTACATTTTCACAGAGGGAAGTATTCTCAACACAACCCCTGTGACAAAATGTTCTCTCCTGGACCTTAAACAATTCCAATTTTTTTTTTTACCCAAAGGAGTTGAAAATAAAGCACACTGGCTGGGTATAGTGGTACACCCCTGTAATTTCAGCACTCAGATCTCTGTGAGTTCAAGGGCAGCCTGGTCTATATGTGCATTCCAGGACAGCTGGGGCTACACCGAGACCTTGTCTAAAAAAAAAAATACAGAAAAGCATTGTCATTCTTTTTCTACTAGAATATAAAATTCTATGGCTTTTTTTTTTTTTAATTTTTGAGGCAGGGTTTTATGAAGCCCAGGCCACTCCATATTCACTATGTAGCAGAGGATGATCTTGGTCTTCTGATCCTCCTTGCCTCTTCTTCCCAAGTTCTAAAATTACAAGTGTGCCACCATATGCAGTTTAGGTAGTGCTGAACTTCGAACCCAGAGCCTCATGCATGCTAGGCAAGCACTCTCTAAGCTAAGCAACATCCTCAGTCTTCATGAGCTTCTATGTTCCATTCAGTCCTGATATCCTCAGTACCCCAAAATGTCTAGCACATAGTAACACTGGGAAAACATTTGTTAAAGAAAAATATTTTCCAAACTTTCATTGCCCTTGGAATACTCATTTATTGATTCTACAAATGGGATGGAGTCCAGGACCTCACATATGCTAAGCAAGTACTCTACCTTTGAGCTACAACCCCAGACCCCTGTTTCCTTTAATCACTCTGCTGACAGGTGGTGATCAAGAGTGACTAAACTCTAGCTTTAAGGAGATTATGATTGAGTCAGAGGAGAACATGAAAAAGTAAATTGGCAATTAGAACATGGTATGATTAGATGAAGGTACTGCTAGACACAAACCACACACCAAACAACGCACCAGATACATCAAGCTCAGTCTTGTGGGAATCAGGGTTCCTGGAGGAAGCAGTGTCCCAGCAAAGACAGGAAGGACCAGCAGTCAACCTGGGTAAGAAATAGGGGAGAGTCAAGCATTTTTCAACCAGAAAAAGACGTATGGAAAGTCTGAGCAACAGTTTAGGCAGACCCTAATGGGGTGACACCTGGAGGAATCTAGTCTTGGCATTCCCCAAAGACCAGAATGGCAAGTCAAGTCCTTCCTTGAAGAATGGTCTCTGTATCCACCACAGAGTCATAATTTTATTTATTTATTTATTTATTTATTTATTTATTTTTATTTTATTTATTTATTTATTTATTTATTTATTTATTTATTTATTTTTTGGTCTTTTTGAGACAGGGTCTCGCTGTAGCCCCAGCTGTCCTGGAACTCACTCTGTAGACCAGGCTGGCCTGGAACTCACAAAGATCTGCCTGCCTCTGCCTCCCAAGAGCTAGGACTAAAGGCATGGGCCACCACGGCCGGCTAGAGTCATAATTTTAAATGAGGTAGATCATGTTCAACTCTCTCTAGCAACAATGTTTGTCTTATTTTATTATTTATTTTTTAATTTTTATTTTTTTGGTCTTTTGTGAGACAGGGTCTCCCTGTAGCTCTGGATGTCCCGGAACTCACTCTGTAGACCAGGCTGGCCTTGAACTCATAGAGATCTGCCTGCCTCTGCCTCCCAAGTGCTAGGATTAAAGGCGTGCGCCACCACGCCCGGCCTTATTTTATTTTTTAAGGGCACTTGTGTACATGTATGTCTGAGTGTGCTTGTATGTGTGTATGGTATATTGGCATTTATGTAGGGGAGTGGGTGAGCATTTTAATATGTTGCCAGACCTAAAGACTTACACCTCCTGAGAAGTGCTGATTTGCTTCCTATGTTTAGTTTTTGCATGAGTGTTCAGTCTTTCCCTCTGCCGGGAATGACTAGGATTTTAGCCAGTTTACACTTAATCACCTTCATACCCTGAAAACATTTTAAAAGTTTGAAAATAGGGCTGGAGAGATGGCCTAGCGGTTAAGAGTGCCTACTGCTCTTGGAGAGGACCCAGGATCCAACCTCAGCACCCACGTGGCGGCTGAAAACCGTTTTCCACTCCAGTTCCAGGGGAGTCTGACACCCTCTTCTGACCTCCGTGGCATTGCACAACATGGGTGCACAGACCTACATGCAGACAGTACATTCATACACATATGAAAATAAATTTAAAAATTTAAAAATGATTTATTTAAAAAAAGTTTGAAAATATTCTCTGAATTATCAAAAGCCAGGAGAATCAGTTTCTTCAGTTTCTTCTCTGTCCCTTCACTATAATCCACCTTTCCCTTCATGGGAGCAAAACATACATAATTAATGATAGAAATATAGATTTTCAACACCTGGGCATAGTGGCACATGCCTGTAATCCCAGGACTTGGGAGATGAAGGCAGGAAGAATGTAAGTTCAAGGCTAGCCTCCACTATGCAGCAAGTTTGAAGCCAGTCTGAGTTACATAAAATCCTGTCCCAAAAAATAAAATAATAAATAAATAAATAAAATTTCCTCCTTTGGCAATATTTTTCTTTTTTTTAATTTTTAAATTTATTTTTGTATGTGTATGAATGTACTGTCTGCATGTAGGTCTGTGCACCCGTGTCGTGCAATGCCGCAGAGGTCAGAAGAGGGTCTCGGATTCCCCTGGAACTGGAGTTCTCCTGGAATTGGAGTTATAGATGGTTCTTAGCCGCCATGTGGGTGCTGGGGATCAAACCCAGCTCCTCTACAAGAGCAGTCGGTGCTCTTAACCGCTAGGCTATCTCTCCAGGCCCGGCAATATTTTTCTTTAACAGTAGATGGAATTCCTTAGAAAACAGAAAATGTATCTTTTTTAAAAAGCCAATTTTTTATTGAAGCTTTGTGCATTTTATACATTTCCCAATCAAATCCGGACCCATTCCCCCTTCTTTGCCCCCCACCCCACCGGAGTTCATGCGTTCTGCCATACATGTTTTTCATCTTTTTCTCAGTCTCTTTTAAAATTTTCAATGCAGAAGTTCCCATTTCAGTCAGTTCTTTGACCCAGTCTTTTGTTGTTGTTGTTGTTCCTTCCAATTTGCATCACTCCAAAATATGCACATATGCATGCCACACATATATCAAGATTATGGCATCATAGGTTTTAGCATCTTCAGCTTATGATTTTTTTTTTTAAATTAGGCTGAAAGATATGTTTTCCTTAAGGAAGTGTTTGAAGGTTCTTCCTTGGCAAGCCCAAACAACCATCAGTCCTGCCCCTGTGCTCCACACTGGGGTCAGAAAATGTATCTTATGTACTTTGTATTCTTAGATAATAGGATCCCAAACAGATATTGGATATTTGTTGAATGGATGAATGAATGATTAATATCATAGTTTGAGGGTAGAAGAAGAGAGGCTCTGTGTAGAAGCAGGAGTTGAGAGGTACCCGTCACATGGCATACACACTCAGGAAGCAGAGAGAGGTGGATGCTGGTCCTCAATTGGATTTCTTCTTGAGAGCTTGTTTGGAGGTTTTAGCAGGGGAATGCAGCTGCTTGTATATCCTTGACCGAAGATGGTCCTCTATCGGGGAAGGTCGCCCTCTTCAACTGAGCTCGCAGCTTCGGGAAGGATGTAGGTGGAGCATTGAGGGAGGAAGAGGACACCCGCCTATCCAGCCAGATCAGCTCAATCAACCCTGGTGATCAATGAGGTGACAGATGTTGCAGCCAGATCGCCCTCATATCCAGATTTCTTCTTTTATTCAGTCCAGAACCCCAGCCTATGGGATGGTGTAACCCATATTCGAGACATCTTCTTACCCCAGTTAAACCTCTTTGAAAACAGTCTCACAGACCCACCTAGAGATTGTTCTCTTAGGTGATTCTAAGTTTCATCAAATTGTCAGTCAAGACTACCCATCACACTGAATGTAATTTAGTGATTCGATTATATAGTGAAGAATGGAAAAGTCCAAGACTTTTCCTATATTGAGAAAAAGAAATTAGTACTATCCATCTGCAAAGTCAAAATGTATTTAGATACTGGGGTAGTTCTAGATGTAGGTGTAGGTATTAATATCTATCTCTACTCCAACTCTTGCTCAACTAGTAAAGCAGGTAAATGAACCATAAATGAACCCTTTCCCATAAATTTGTTAATATTTTTTTTAATTTTTTTTATTAATTTTATTTATTTCTGTATGTGTATGAATGTACTGTCTGCATGCAAGTTTGTGCACCCGTGTCTTGCAATGCCGCGGAGGTCAGAAGAGGGTGTCGGATTCCCCTGGAACTGGAGTTCTCCTGGAATTGGAGTTTCAGACGGTTCTCGGCCGCCATGTGGGTGCTGGGGATCGAACCCGGGTCCTCTGCAAGAGCAGTCAGCGCTCTTAACTGCTAGGCCATCTTTCCAGCCCGAATTTGTTAATATTTATCTCTTGCTAGTTCTGTGGAATCAGAAGCTAAGATGAGGCTGGCTGTGCAGGATACTCCTGGAAGACATTGGGCCATCCAGAAAGCCAGAATATATATGCCTCAAAGCCTCCACCAATGAGTCGAGGAATCTTAAAACACATAGGGCTCCAGCCAGTGTTGTTCCACAGTGACCTGAATGAGCCTAGCTTACCCAGGTTGTTATGAGTGGATCAGCAGTTGACTGTAGGACTCCCAGGTAAGGGGTACGCTTGGGCATGGCAACATTAGGCAGACCCTAATGGGGTGACACCTGGAGGAATCTGGTCTTGGCATCCCCAAAGACCAGAATGGCAAGTCAAGTCCGTCCTTGAAGCATGATCTCTTTATCCACCACAGGTTTTTATTTTTATTTTTTTAATTTTTAAAATTTTATTGCTTTTTATGTGTATGAGTGTACTGTCTGCATGTAGGTTGGTGCACCCCTGTCATGCAATGCTGCAGAGGTCAGAAAAGGGCGTCAGATTCCCCTGGAACTGGAGTTAAAGACGGTTCTTAGTGGCCATATGGGTGCTGGGAATCAAACCTGGGTCCTCTGCAAGAGCAGTCGGTGCTCTTAACTGCTGAGCTATCTCTCCAGCCCCAGTTTTTTTCCCACCATAAATGCATAGTCATCAATTTAAATGAGGTAGATCATGTTCAAATCTCTCTAACAAGAATGTGTTTGTCTTTATTTTTTTTAACTTTTATTTATTGTTTTTTATGTGTATGAGTGTACTGTCTGCATGTAGGTTGGTGCACCCGTGTCATGCAATGCTGCAGAGGTCAGAAGAGGGTGTCAGAAGAGGGTGTCGGATTCCCCTGGAACTGGAGTTAAAGATGGTTCTTAGTGGCCATGTGGGTGCTGGGAATCAAACTTGGGTCCTCTGCAAGAGCAGTAGGTGCTCTTAACCACTGAGCCATATCTCCAGCCCCATATCTTACTTTATTTTTATTTAATTTTAATTTTATTTTATTTATTATTTTTTTATGTGTATGAGTGTACTGTCTGCATGTAGGTTAGTGCACCCATGTCGTGCAATGCTGCAGAGGTCAGAAGAGGGTGTCGGATTCCCCTGGAACTGGAGTTAAAGACAGTTCTTAGCTGCCATGTGGGTGCTGGGAATTGAACCCTGCAAGAGCAGTCAGTGCTCTCAACTGCTGATCCATCTCTCCAGCCCCTGTCTTACTTTATTTTTTAAGAACACATGTGTACCTGTATGTTTGAGTGTGCTTGTATGTGTGTGGTATATGGCGAGCAGACCTGTGCATGTATGCAGGCCAGAAGAGGACAGTAGCATCCTACCCTATCACTCTTTATCTCACTCCCTTGAGACAGTGTCTTTCACTGAACTTTGAGCTAGTATGGCAGCCAGCAATCCCTAGTGATCCCACTGTCTCTGGCTGAGACCCGTGCAGTGCTGGGGTTGCATATACACAGGAGCTACACCCAGCTTTTTACATAAGTGCCGATGATTTGAACTTAGGTCCTCATGCTTGTTCTGTAAGCCCTCTTAACCACCAACCAGTCTCCCTATCCTCAAGAAGAGGTATATTTTGAAAGTATAGCAAAGTATCATATGACAGAAGTCAGTATATTCGAGTATACTAGGAATATATTTCTCTCGGAGACATTGGGATGCCAAGCTGCTTCCATGTAGCTTCCTTTACATTTGATGGGCAATATTTTTATTCCAGAATTTGGCATTACTTCATCTCATAAGATATCTAATATTTTCCATGGCAGATTGCAGATCACTCTGTCCTCTGACTTCCATTTTTTTCCATCCCTTTTCCATGACATCAGGAGCCAACTATCCAAACAAATTTTAAACTGATTCATATGGTAGCCCTATACTTTGAAGTTTTTTTTTCCATAATGAAATTAATTCTTGCCATCTTTTTAAAGTAACAAAGTTAACTGATTTATTAAAACTTTTTCACCATATGGAAATTATTGGAGAATTTTACTAAAGTAGGAGATATAGCTCAGTAGTAGCTCGTATGTACAACCAGCTACTAGAGAGGCTGACACAGAAGTATTATGAACCCAGGAGCTTGAGGCCAAGCTGGGCAACAGCATAGTGAGACTCTGTCCAAAACCATTTTTTTTACTTACTATTTTAGTTATATATCTAAATAAAAGCATTTTCCTCTAACTCTAAAAAGTTTCTCCCCCTTTCACCCCCACCATGCCATCATAGACCGTTGAATCCTACCACTTGTAAATGCCAACGGAGAACTATGTTCACTGTGGTATGGGAGGGCAAAAACATAGGCCCTTAGTCCAAGAAAGTTTAAGGCAGACTTCTCACCAAGCAGGAACCACGATGGAAGCTTCTTCATTGCTGGATAGCTCATACAGTGCCAGGAGGTGCTATGCAGGCTGTTGGCAGAGAATTGTCATCAACAGTCTTACTAAGCTCTGGACCCCGGACACTAAACTACCAACTGACTAGACAAGAGGTGTGCACTGGCGCAATAGTGGCAAGTCAGTAATGGGAGTAAGCAACTGCTCTCTGGTCGAACTTGAGGCTCACTAAATAGGAAGGAATCCAGATCTGGTACTGTAAGCCTAGTCAAAACCCTATGGCTAGGAAAGTCATAGGCCATAGTTGGGAAGCTGCTACTATTGTTTCCTGCAGTGGACATGGTGTGCCAAATTGCCTTCTAAATAATTATGTTTATAACCACAGATTAGTGTTTCTGTCAGCTTTAGTCAGAGAAGCTCCCTTTTACAGTGGGCAGTAGTACCTACAGAGACTCATAACTGGCAAAGTTCTAAGAACAAGGAACTGTTGAGAATGTTCAGCCATAAATGGGACATCTATACCACAACTAGGGCTCAAGGGAACATCATGGGAGAGGAAGGAGTGGAGTGAGGTGGATTTGACATCACCATTACATTCCTCTGCTTAATTTTTTTCATCTGTATGAGTGTTTTGCCTGCATGATGTAAGTACACCTGTGTATGTAAGAGTTACAGGTGGTTGTTAGCCATTGAGTGCTGGGAACTGAGCATGGGTCCTCTACAAAAGCAGCCACTGCTCTTAACTGCTGAGCCAGCTCTTCAGCTCCCACCATTACATTCTTCAACTTACATCAGTTTTGTTTACTATCACAACATTTACACAAGATTGGACCTGTCAACATCCTTCCATGGAGGGAGGGAGGAAAGGGCCCATAGCCTCCCTCTACTTCCCTGAAGACTTAGAGACAGATGATGATAGCTAAGGGAAGGGGCTCATGAGGCCTCAGCCCTCCCTGAGTACCTATAGGCAGTTAGTGGTTACTGAAGGAGGGAGAGAATTTTTTTCCGAGGTAAGGAGCCCACGCTCTTATTTTTTTTTTTCACATAAATTTATTTTATTTTTTTAACAAATCTAGACCCGTGTTCCCACCCATTCCCCCACCCCGCCAGAGCTCATGCATTCTGCCAAACATGCTTTTCTTCTCTTTCTCAGTCTTTCTCAATATTCTCCATGAGGAAGTTGACTGTTTTGAGCAGAAGTTCACTGTTTCAGTCAGTTCTTTGATGCAGCCCTTTCTGCTGCTGTTGTTGTTGCTGTTGTTTCCAATATGCATCATGCCCAACTGCTTTGGACAAAAGCTCAGGGGGCCCTACACAAGAAATACTTACAACTAGGTAATTGGCACTAGCATCCACAGATGAGGGATACCATTCGTCGTTTGTTTTTCTGGGACTGTGTTACTTCACTCAGCATGATGTCCTCTAGCTCCAGCCATTTTCCTGCAAAGCTCGTGATGTCGTCTTTCTTTACTGCTGCATAGAACTCCATTGTGTAGATGTACCACATTTTCTCTATCCACTTGTCAGTTGAGGGGCATTTAGGTTGGTTCCAGCTCTTTGCTATTGTGAAGAGAGCTGAAATAAACATGGCCGTGCATGTATCTCTGTGGTGGCGTAAGTCTTGAGGGTACATGCCCAGGAGTGGTATGGCTGGGTCGGGTGGCAAGTTCATTCCAAGTCTTCCAAGGGTTCTCCACACTGCTTTCCATAGTGGCTGTACGAGTTTACATTCCCACCAGCAGTGGATGAGTGTTCCCCTTTCCCCACAACCTCTCCAGCACTTGGTATCATTTGTTTTCTTGATCCTAGCCAGTCTTATTGGAGTAAGATGATATCTTAAAGTGGTTTTCATTTGCATGTCCTTAATGATTAGTGATGTTGAACACTTCTTAAGGTGTTTCTCAGACATCTCTAATTCCTCACTTGTGAAGTCTCTGTTCAGTTCTTTGCTCCAACTATTGAGCTGGTCATTTGTTTTCTTTTTTCTTTGTTTTTTGAGTAGTTTATATATTCTGGAAATCGATGCTTTGTCAGATGTATCTGCAGTGAAGGTTTCCTCCCACTCTGTGGGATTTCTCTTCACTTCCTTGATCATTTCTTTTGATGTACAGAAGCTTTTGAGTTTAATGAGGTCCCATTTGTCCCATGCTCTTATGAATAACCCTTCTTTTCCAATGTCTTCTAAGAAACAGTAATAAAGTGCAAGGGGTCACTAAGCCAAACAAAGCCTGAGAATGAAAAGCTAGGGAGAGAAGGGGAATCCACAGGCATGGAAGGGGAAAGCAAGAGAGAGTAATGAGGTAGGTGACTATGATAAAAAGATTTTACATTCCCCTTAAAGGTAAGAACTCAGCAAGGCTGCTCCCTGTCACCACTCCTCTTCAATACAGTGCTTGAAACACTTGCTAGGGCAATAAGGCAAGAAAAGGAAATTAAAGGAGTACTAATTAGAAAAGAAGAAGTCAAGCTATCCCTTTTTGCTGATGATATGATTGTTTGCCTAAGGGATGCTAAAAACTCCACCAGAAAGCTCCTAGAAATGATTAAGAGTTTCAGTAAAGTGGCAGGATACAAAATTAACCTAGAAAAATCAGTAGCCTTTCTTTACACCAACAACAAGCAACTGAAGAAGGAATACAAGGAGACCTTCCCACTCAGAATAGTCTCAAAAATAATAAGATACCTAGGAACAAACCTAACCAAAGACACCAAAGATCTCTATAAAAAAAACCTTTAAACCCCTGAAGAAGGAAATTGAACACAACATCAGAAGATGAAAAGATCTCCCATGCTCATGGATTGGGAAAATTAACATAGTAAAAATGTCCATTCAACCCAAACTCTTATATAGATTTAATGCAATCCCAATTAAAATCCCCAAGAGTTTTTTCACAGGCTTGGGGAAAAAAGTCCTTAATTTCATGTGGAAAAACAAACGAGCCCAAATAGCCAAAGCAGCCCCAAGCGAAAAGAGCAATACGGGGGGCGGGGGGGCCTCTATGCCAGACTTCAAACTATACTACAGGGCTATAGTCATAAAAACAGCCTGGTACTGGCACAAAAACAAGCCTGCTGACCAATGGAACAAAACTGAAGATCCAAACTTGAGCAGACACAATTTCAGCCACCTCATATTTGACAAGGTGGCCAAGAAGACACAATGGAGCAAAGACAGCATCTTCAGCAAGTGGTGTTGGCAAAACTGGATCACCACTCGTAGAGAATAAAGTTAAACCCCTACCTCTTGCCCTGTACAAAAGTCAACTCCAAGGCCGGCATGCTGGCACACGCCTTTTATCCTAGCACTTGGGAGGCAGAGGCAGGTGGATGTTTATGAGTTCAAGGCCAGCCTGGTCTACAGAGCAAATTCCAGGACAGCTGGGGCTACAGGGAGACAAAAAAAAGTCAACTCCAGATGCATCAAAGACTTCTACGAGAAACCCAAAACTCTGAAGGTGATAGAAGAAAAAGTTGGCAACAGCCTACAAGACATAGGTATAGGAAAAGACTTCCTAAATCAGGCAGCATCTGTGCAAGAAACAAGATCGACAGTTGACAAATGGGACCTCATTAAACTCAAAAGCTTCTGTACATCAAAGGAAACAATCAAGTGAAGAGAAAACCCACAGAGTGGGAGGAAACCTTAATAGCAGATACATCTGACAAAGCATTGATTTCCAGAGTATATAAACTACTCAAAAAACAAAGAAAGAAAACGAAAGAAAACAAATGAATCATTCAAAAAATGGAGCAAATAGCTGAACAGACTTCATAAGTGAGGAATTAGGTCGGGACATTGTGGCTGGCAGACGCACCTTTAATCCTAGCACTTTTGGAGCAGAGGGGCGGAAATCTTTAAGGTGTAGTTCAAGCCAGCTTGGTCACAAGTAGGTTCCAGGACAGCTGGGGCTACAGAGGAGAGCCTGCCTGTCTCGAAAGACCAAAAAAAAAAAAAAAAAAAAAAAAAGGACAAGTGAGGAATTAGAGATGGCTGAGAAACATGCTAAAAAAATGCTCAAAGTTGCTAATAATTAAGGAAATGCAAATTAAAACCACTTTAAGATATCATCTCACTCTGATAAAACTGGCTAGGGTAAAGAAAACAAATGATGGGCTGGAGAGTTGGCCTAGAGGTTAAGAGCACCGACTGCTCTTACAGAGGACCCTGGTTCAATCCCCAGCACCCACATGGCAGCTGAGAACTGTCTGAAACTCCAATTCCAGGAGAGCTCCAGTTCCAGGGCAATCCGACACCCTCTTCTGACCTCCGCAGCATTGCACGACACGGGTGCACAAACCTGCATGCAGACAGTACATTCATACACATACAGAAATAAACAAAATTAGAAAAAAAGAAAACAAATGATACTAAGTGCTGGAGAGGTTGTGGGGAAAGGGGAACACTATCCACTGCTGGCGTGAATGTAAACTTGTACAGCCACTATGGAAAGCAGTGTGGAGAACCCTTGGAAGACTCGGAATGAACTTGCCACCTGACCCAGTCCATACCACTCCTGGGTATATACCCACAAGACTCATCTTACTGCAGAGATACATGCACAGCCATGTTTTTTGAAGCTCTCTTCACAATAGCAAAAAGCTGGAACCAACCCAAGTGCCCCTCAACTGACGAGTGGATAGAGAAAATGTGGTACATCTACACAATGGAGTTCTATGCCGTAGTAAAGAAAGATGACATCATGAACTTTGCAGGTAAATGGATGGAACTAGAAGATATTATGTTCAGTGAAGTAACACAGTCCCAGAAAAACGAACAATGAATGGTATCCCTCATCTGTGGATGCTAGTGCCAATTACCTAGTTGTAAGTATTTCTTGTGCAGGGCTCCTTGAGCTTTTGTCCAAGTAGTTGGGAGTGATGCATATTGGAAAGAACAACAACAGCAACAGCAACAACAACAACAGAAAAGACTGCATCAAAGAACTGTCTGAAACAGTAAACTTCTGCTCAAAACAGTCAACTTCTACGTTGAGAATTTTGAGAAAGACTGAGAAAAAGATGAAAAACTTGCTTGGCAGAATGCATGAGCTCTGGTGGGGTTGGGGGGGACATAGGTCTAGATTTGATTTGTAAAATAATCTTGTACAAAAAAGTATATAAAACAATAAAAAATAAAGGAAGAAAGATATTACAATATATATGAAAGTGCCATAATGAAACCCATTATTATGTATAATTGATATATACACATGAAAAAAATTAAAGAGAAAGGTTTCTCAAAGCAGTGCTAGTAAAACATGTAACACAGTTACTAGTGTGTTACATATGCAGCATAGGGAAGACTGGAAGGACAGCCTTCTAGTGGCATCTACTGTATTCTGTAGGACACAAGAACCCATTAAAAAGACTTTTATTTTTAAATATTTTATTCGTTATTTCCATTTTATGTGATGAGTGTACTGCTTGCATGTGTGTAAGTGCACCTTACAGTGCTGCCAGAGGTCAGAAGAAGGTGTTTGATCCCCTGGAACTGGAGTTATAGACGAAGGTGTTGGATCCCTTGGAACTGGAGTTATGGATGGATGTTAGCCACCATGTGGGTGCTGGGAATCAAAACCAGGTCCTCAGCAAGAACAGTCAGTGCTCTCAATGGCTGAACCATCTCTCTAGCCCCCATTTAAGAGTTTTAAGTGAGCCAGGCATGGTGGTGCACGCCTTTAATCCTAGCGCTCAGGAGGCAGAGGCAGGCGGATCTTTGTGAGTTCAAGGCCAGCCTGCTCTACAGATTGAGTTCTAGGACAGCTGGAGCTACAGCGAGACCCTGTCTCAAAAAGACCAAAAAAAAAGAGTTTTAAGTAACAAAATGTCTTGTGTTTTGGAAAAGACACTTGTACTGGAATGATATCGGGATGGCTCTAAGGCAGTGGTTCTCGGTGTACCCTGAGCAGGTCTGTCATCACCCAGGCACTAGTCAGAAACGCACATACTCAGACTGGAGATGCAGCTCAGTAGTAGAGCTTTTGGGTAGCATGTGCAAGACCCTGGGTTTGACCTCCTATGCCACAAGAAAACAAAAGCAAGCAAAAACAGCAGTTTCTAAAACTCCAGCTTCCCAAACCTCTTGTATAGAACCTAGGAGTAAGGATCAGCAATTTTTTAATGGTTTTTTAAATTTTTATTTATTTATTTTCTATGTGTATGAATGTACTGTCAGCAGGCAGGTTTGTGCACCCGTGTCGTGCAATGCTGCGGAGGTCAGAAGAGGGTGTCGGATTCCCCTGGAATTGGAGTTACAGATGGTTCTCAGCCGCCATGTAGGTGCTGGGGATCGAACCCGGGTCCTCTGCAAGAGCAGTCGGTGCTCTTAACCACTAGGCTCTCTCTCCAGCCCCCAGGCTCAGCAATTTTAACAAGCCTTCCAGAAGTTTCTGATATAGGCCAAAGTTTGAGGCATGCTCCTCCAAACCAGTGGGGAAAGTTGACATTGTATGGAATTGAGTTTGATTAGGGTAAGGCAAAGTGAAGAACCCATTTCAGGTGCAAAATTTAAAATTTAAAGTGTAACAAAACCCTCAATAACCAAGATAAATAATATCTTTTAAATTTATTCTTTATTTTTTATTATTTTATGTATATATTTGTACAAAATTATGTTACAAATCAAATCTAGACCCGTGTCCCCCCAAATTTATTCTTATTTTATGTGTGTTTTGCCTTCATGTATATAAGTGCACCACATGCACGTGATGCCTGTGTAGACCAGATGAGGGTGTCAGATCCCCTGAAATTGGTGTTACAAATTTTTGTTATCCGTGATGTGGGTGTTGTGAACCAAACCCAGGTCCTGTGCAAGAACAGCCAGCACTCTTAACCACTAAGCCATCTCTTCAGCTTCAAGATAAGTAATATATTTTTAGAATATTTTGTTTTATGTGTATGAGTGTATTGTCTGCATCTTTGCAAGTGTATCTGTGTCATGCAATGCCCATGGAGGTCAGAAGAGAATGTCAAATTCCCCTGAAACTAGAGTTACAAATAAATGGCCGGTAGCCACCATGTCCTGTGCTAGAACAGTCAGTGCTCTTAACCACTGAGCCATCTCTCCAGCCCAGATAAGTAATATTTTTTTCTTTTTTCTTTTTTTTTTTTTTTAATTACACTCAGACTGCATTCTCTCCCTCTACTCTCTGGAGAGAGAGAAGAACGATCATCAATGGCAGTGGCAGCTGCAGTAAAGCAACACCAAGAGCCGGCTTCCCACTCAGGAGAGAACGCTACGTCTCCTCCTCGTGGTTTCTGGTACTCTACACAATCAGAGAAACCTCTCTAGTAACATACTATAGAATAATAATAATAATAATAATAATAATAATAATAATAACTCGCTCTGTAGACCAGGCTGGTCTTGAACTCACAGAGATCTGCCTGCCTCTGCCTCCTGAGTGCTGGGATTAAAGGCATACCCCATTGTGCCCAGCTGGATGTTTTCTTTTTTTCCTTCAAATTTTATTTACTTCAGAAAAGAGTGAATTCAGTCTTATTGTTACTGTAGAGCTTTCCAGAACTCTTTTATTTATTCTAAGATATGAGAGGACATTTTGGTAAATGGATTTTTTTTTTTTTTGGTCTTTTCGAGACAGGGTCTCCCTGAAGCCCCAGCTGTCCTGGAACTCACTCTGTAAACCAGGCTGGCCTTGAACTCACAGAGATCCACCTGCCTCTGCCTCCCGAGTGCTAGGACTAAAGGCGTGCGCCACCACGCCCTGCTAAGGATTTTTTTTTTTTAGACAGTCTCTCTATATAGCCCTTGCTGACTAGAACTCACTACGTAGATCAGGCTGGGCTCTAATTCATAGAAGATCTGCTTGCCTTTGGTTCCTGCCACATTTTTCCTTTTGCCTTGGGCTTCAATATGACTTAGCATAATACAAATATGGAGGTGTGTGTGTGTGTGTGTGTGTGTGTGTCTGTCTGTCTGTCTGTCTGTCTGTCTGTTGGAGAGGGAATGCTATATGGATATGTATGTGTTCATGTATGTGCACATGTACTAGAGCACATGCCCATGTGTGCACCTGTGTATGGAGGCCCAGAAGTTTATGTCAGTTGTCTTCCTTGATGTCACAGATATTTTCCTCCTGGGTGGTGCCCACAAGTAGTGTTCCCGCCCTCTGTGGCTATCGGTTCTCCTGTTTCTAGGCAAAGCAAAGGGCCAACTCTCCAATCCTAGTTTTGGAAGACTAGAGAGTTTATTAGGCTTGCCTACAAAGTGAATGGAGAGAACATCTCTTATATGATGAGCAATGATTCTCCTTTCCCAACATGGCTAGAGTCCTGGCATGAATTCCATACCCTACACCCATGATGAGGAAGTGGCAAAAGAACCTCAGCCCCCACATGGGTGGCTTTTTATATGCCCCAACCCCAACATGGGGCCAACGGCATCCTAGAGTTCCGTATGTTCTCTCAAGCCTTGTTGGCGGCTTGGCTTTGCCCTTAGCCCCTCTAAGTAAACCAGACTCTGTCTTTGTAGTTTGGAGCTTGTCGGATGATAAATCCATTTCAAAGAAGATATATTTTATCCCACACTTGATCCCTTACCATCATATTTTTGAGACAGGGTTTCTTACTGAACCTGGAGTTTGCTGATTTGCCAAAACTATCTGGGCTCCAGGCTCTCGGGATCCTCCTGTCTCCCCAGTGTGAGGATTGGATTGCTGGTGTTGGTGCTGGGGATCTGAACACAGATCCTCATGCTTTGTGTAGCAACCACTTTATCAACTGAGCCATCTCCCCAGCTCCAATGGAGACAATTTTTTTTCAAATTGACAGGATTTCTGAGACTCCTATAATGCACAGGACAGGCCCCACAAGCAGGAATTATTTATTCCACTTCATTCCCTATTCCATGAGGCTGAGAAGCTCCCAGGAAGGGGGCGGGGGTGGGGGTGGGGGTCACTGGTGTCATAAATTAGGAAGTAACAGAAAATATGGAAGTATCTAAAACCAAGGATTCACCAGCCAGGAGGGAGTGGAGAATGGACTCATAGATTCTTTCCAGCTTATTTCACTGGTTAGGAAAGAATTCAGGAGAAGAAACTGATAGACGCAAAAAGAGAGGCACTTTCAAGCAGGAGATCCAAGCAGAAAGTAAGCACCCTGAGCTCTGAAGACAGAGAATTCAGGATTGTTATCAGGTTCCTCTGCCACACCAAGACCTCTGGGCAGTCCGTCACTCTGGCCCTGGGGGAGGAGGCCTAGGGCAACACCAGGAAACCTGATTTTTAGATTTTTTTTTGTCTTTTTCAGACAGGGTCTCTCTGTAGCCCCAGCTGGCCTGGAACTTTCTATGTAGTCCAGGCTGGCCTTGAACTCACAGAGCTCCGCCTGCCTCTGCCTCCTGAGTGCTGGGATTAAAGGCATGCTCCACCAAGCCCAGCCTTGATTTTTAGCTTTTTAAGTCACAAAGGATTTTCCTGAAACTTGTCTTGAGAAATATTTTTGTGCATGTCAAGTGAAGTGGCAAAACGAATTCCATTTTGTTCTGGCTGATTTTTACTTTACCCTGTGTTTTTGGCCAGGCATTCCCACTGCAGCCTCGCAGGCAGAACATCTCCTGCAGACAGTTTCAGGGAGTACATTGTTTCTATAATACTGGGAAACTTGCAAGTAGCCAGGTAGCATGTCCAGATAGCACATCCTCCCTCCCAGCTATTCCTGCATCTCCATGGAGCCCACTGTTTCTGTGATTTTGAGAAACTTTTTTTTCCCTTATTGAAACTTTATGTGAACTGAAAACCTCTTTGTTAACTGACCTGGCCCTGGTCTGGTATAGCTATGGTGATCTGATATAACTGTGGTTATTGGCTTTGCCCCTGGCATGATGGTTTTAAGATTTATAAATTTTGGTTTATACCTCAGATACATTCAACTTAATCTACTGTCATAATGAAAGACAAAGATTTTCTTTTCTTACACTGCACCTCTAGAGGTTGGCATGGTGATTTGACAGAGGTAGGTGTCCATAGAGGATGCTGTGGCGTCCCACTCAGGTCCACCCCCTTGGGATCAAGGTGCTTGTTCCCTGCTAAGCAGTCTTGCTGGCTGCTATAACTCCCGGCTAGTTGAATGATTAGTCGATGCAGAAATGAAGAAGGTCCAGCCCACTTGCCCAGCCAACTCACCGCAGGGTTGGCTCAGGCCTCAGTTGTAAGTTCATCCTAGTTCAACTCTTTCCAGCCAGTTCTCTTTCCATCAAGCCCTTACAAGAGCTGTCCTCAAGAGTATTCCCCAGCCACCCTCCTCACACACATCTCTGCCTGGAGTCTGTTTCCTGGGAAACCAACCGAGACAGTGTTTAATAAATATTTGTGAAAGAAATGAATGAAGGGCTCTTCTATTGTAAACTATGCATTTCTCACCCTGGGCTGAAAATATTGTGGAACATATTTGACCTTCATTTGTATATATAACATTTTACTTTGTCATCTCAGGCTCTACAAGTCAGATCCCAGACTCAAATCGTTCACCCAGGGGTCATGTGCGACTTATATGATGACAGTATCAATGCCCAGTCGTAGTTATATTGTCATTTGACCACCAGATGGCAGAGGTGACACTTGGAAAGCCTCTCTTCCTGGCCCCAGGTCATCTATTCCAGGATTTAACATTAAACCCAAATTACCCATTTTGTACCATTAATTCCCAAGCACTTGTAATTACAGCAATGTTTCACTTTGTGGTTAAGTGTCACTGCTGCAATTGGCCTCCCTTGAACTTAGAAAAAGGAGAGTTTGGAATGTAATAGACTGAGCCCTGAACTGAGCATCAGAATTCCTGCTCACCAGTTACTTTCTCCACTTAACAAGTTTCTTCAAGGTCTGTACAGCTTTTATGGGCCTACAGCGAGGAATGAATGAAAGTTACTGGGATTAGAGAGAGGATCATGCCTACTTGAACTCTTTCCCAGCCCAGAAAGGCTCTGGATGAGTGGAGGAATATTGCCTGGACCTCTTGTGTCTTTAAAGGCTCCCAGGGTTCTCTAAGAAGGCCCTGGGTCCTGACAACAGACCCTTCAGCTGAAGACAGACTCCTGGGCCCAGCAATTATTCATCTTCTTTGAGACTGTCCCAAATTCTGGCTACTTAAAACAGCATGAGGTTGTCCTACATGCTGAGGCAGTATGTTTTTGTTTTAGGTCTTTTTGAGACAGGGTCTCCCTGTAGCCTCAGCTGTCCTGGAACTTGCTATGTAGACCAGGCTGGCCTTGAACTCACAAAGATCCACCTCCCTCTGCCTCCCAAGTGCTAGGATTAAAGGCATGCGCCACCATGTCCAGTGGCAGTATATTTTATTTCTCCCAAGAATCCTCAGCTTGGGGCCTTTTTGCTTGTGTGTACATGGCTGAGTAACTGAATTTGGATGGTTTTTCACACTGCTACAGGATGGTCTTCATTTCCTTGCTAGAATTCCCTGATTCCACGTCTGCCTGAGGGCAGATGTTAGCACCAGCAAAGGCAGTGCATTTTCTCTGAAAAGCATTGCTCTGGTTTTGCTTCAATTGAATGAGGTATGAGAGCCAATGAAATGGGCTGAGGATAGACAGCCAGGTGAAAACTGGGAGTCAGTCTGGTTTGGAAACTGAGGCAAATGGAGCAAGGATTCTATTGTCATTCTTTCATCCTTTTTTTTTTTACTTAGAGAATGTGTTAGTTTCTTTTTTTTTTTTTTTGGTCTTTTTGAGACAGAGTCTCCCTTTAGTCCCAGCTAGCCTGGAGCTCACTATGTAAACCAGGCTAGCCTTGAACTCACAGAGATCCATCTGCCTCTGCCTCTGCCTCTGCCTCCTGAGTGCTTGGATTAAAGGCACGCGCCTCCTAGCCTGGCCCAGAGACTGTGTTAGTTTCTTGTTGATGCTGTAACAAATAGCATACAATTAGTGGCTTAAAATAGCATGCATTCATTGTTCTGGTGGTCTTGGGATTATCACATGATCATTTTTAGGGACAACCACCATTCAGCAGAGAGAGTTTGTGATCTAGGGTCAAGGAGGAAGAAGACTATTGGTTCAACATGCTTTGTGTTTCAGAAATTATGGTAGGTACTTTACATGTACCATCTTATTTAATTCCCATACTAATGAAGCAAAGTAGGTATTTGTTTGCTTGTTTTTTGAGATGGGGTCTCACATAGCCCTGGCTGGCCTTTAACTCATTCACTATGTGATTGAGAATGATTTTGAACTACTGATATTCCTGCTTCCATTCCCAAGTATGTCAGCCATAGGTTTTTTGTTTTGTTTTTATTTTTTTATTTTTTATTTTTATTTATTTTTTGTTTTGTTTTGTTGATGAGGCTAGGTCCCCTTGTAGCCCCAGCTGGCATCGATGTAGACCAGGCTGGCATCAGTCTTAAAGAGATCCACCTGTCTCTACTTCCCAAGTGCTATTCTGCCTATCTTCTTGAACAATGTTTAAAATTTTTATTCCATATGCACACAATGCCTACAGGGGACAGAAGGTGTCAAGGCCCCTGGAAATGGAGTTACAGGTGGTTGTTAGCCACCATGTGAGTGTTGGGAACCTTACCTGGGTCCTTTGCAAAAGTAACCAGTGATTTTAATTATTGAACCATCTCTCTAGCCCTGCTTCTGCCTGTCTTTAAGGTGACAACAGTACAAACCAAGCGGCAAAAAAATTGGCAGTTTTTGGCAATTTGATGGTGTTTCAGTTAGCAATCTTTATACAGAACAGATCTTTTTAAAAATGTTATTATTTTTTAGCTGGGCATGGTGGTGTATGCCTTTGATACTAGGAGGCAGAGGCAGGTGGATCTCTGTGAGTTCATGGCCAGCCTAGTCTACATAATGAGTTTCAGGCCAGCTGGGAAGACTCTGTCTCAAAAAAATTCTTCCCCAAGAGTTACTATTTTCTCTCTCTCTCTCTCTCTCTGCCTGCCATGTGTGAGGTGGTGCCCAAGAAGGCCAGAAGAGGCTATCAGATCTTCTGGACCTGGAGTTATAGGTAGTTCTGAGCCACCTGCTATATGGTGCCTGTTACCTGAACTTGGGTTCTGTGGAAGAGCAGCAAGCATTCTTAATTGCTGAGCCATGATACCTGTCTATAAATCCCAGAACATGGGAAGCAAAGCCAGGAGGATCAGAAGTTCAAGGCCATCTTCAGTTACAGAGTGACTTCAAAGCCACCCCAGGCAACATGAGACCAGGTTTAAGAAAAACAAAAAGCTGGGGGTGGTGGTACACACCTTTAATCCCAGCACATAGCAAGTTCCAGGCCAGCTGGGGCTACAAGGAGATCCTGTCTCAAAAAGAACCCCCCCCAAAAGAAAAAGAAAGAACAAAACTCATTAAATCAATATTACAATACTAAAGTTTAAGAAGAAAAAATAACTTACAATCTTACCAGTCTGATAAAACTTATAAATCTGATAAAAAAATATACAATTTATGTGCTGTTTCAGAACATATGTCAACAATTTTTCCTTATTACTAAATTTTATTTTAAAGTAAAAAGAATAACAACATGGATGATTTTTTTTTTTTTTTTTTTTTTATTGTATTTTGTTAAGATTTTTACTTATTAAGGAGCTGTTGGGTTCGTTCCAAAGCAACAATACTTCATCTTTACAGTCTGATAAAACTTATAAATCTGATAAAAAAATATACAATTTATGTGCTGTTTCAGAACATATGTCAACAATTTTTCCTTATTACTAAATTTTNGCTGTCCTGGAGCTCCCTATGTAGACCAGGCTGGCCTTGAACTCACAAAGATCCACCTGCCTCTGCCTCCCAAGTGCTAGGATTAAAGGCGTGCGCCACCATGCCTGGCTAACAACATGGATGATTTTAAAAACAATTTTTCATGAAGTAAATTTCTATTTTATCTTTTATTGTGATAGTTAATAATAAATATAGTATTTAAACTGAGTTGACAAATGATTGTTTCATACTTTTAGGTAGGAGGTTAATAAGCTAATTTTTTTTTTTTGAAGGTAGGGCCTTACTATGTAGCCTTGGCCGGCCTGTAACTCCTACATAAAGCAGGCTGACCTTGAACTCACAGGGATCTGCCTGCTTCTGCCTCCTTCCAGTGTGCTAGGATTAAAGGCGTGTATCACCATGCCTGGTGATCCCAAACTTCTGATCCTCCTGCCTCTGCCTCCCTAAGTGCTGCGTTATAGGCAAGCCCAGCATTGCCTGGAATTTAGAGATCCACCTGTCTCTGCCTTCTGAGTTCTGAGATTAAGGGTGTGTACCACCAAATCTACTACTCCTGGCCTTAAAGGTTGGTTGTTTTGTTTGTTTGAGATAGGGTCTTCCTGAAGCCTCAGTTGGCTTGGAACTTGATATGTAGACCAGGCTGACCTCAATCTCACAAAGATCTGTCTGCTTCTGCCTGCCCCCCCCCCAAATGCTGGAATTAAAAGCTTGCCATCATGCCTGGCAAACTTTTTTTGGTGTTGTTCTTTTTGAGACAGGGTCTCCCTGTAGCTCTGGCTGTCCTGGAACTCACTATATAGACCAGGCTGGCCTTGAACTCACAGAGATCTGCCTGCCTCTGCCTCCCAAGTGCTAGGATTAAAGGCATGTGCCACCATGCCCGGCTTTTTAAAATAAGTATTTGTTTTAAGTACTTTTCTGTATCAGAGCTGTATTTCACACAAAAATGTGCTATTATAAATAAATTACCTGTAATCCTAGCACTGGGAGGCAGAGATAGGAGGATCAACAGTTTGATGGCTATGCTGGGCATGGCAGTGCACACCTTTAGACCCAGCACTTGTGAGTTCAAGGCCAGCCTGGTCTACATAGTGAGTTCCAGGACAGCTGAGGCTACAGGAAGACCCTGTCTCAAAAAGACAACAAAACAAAACAAAATAAAACAAACTATTCTTCAAACAATTCATATACACAGCATGGACAGTGAGGCTGCACTCTCTAATTTCAGTCTTTGAACCCCATGTTATAGAACATGGTCCTCTAAGAAAGAACAGCTGCCATCTTCAAAAGATCAGGTAGCTGTGCCTGCTTGAAAGAGTCCATTACAATCAGGCTTATTTTTAATATTATTATTATTATTTTTTTTGGTCTTTTTGAGACAGGGTCTCCCTGTAGCCTCAGCTGTCCTGGAACTCACTCTGTAGACCAGGCTGGCTTTGAACTCACAAAGATCCACCTGCCTCTGCCTCCCAAGTGCTAGGATTAAAGGTATGTGCCACCATGCCCGGCTACAATCAGGCTTGATGTTGGCACTCCTTATAGAGGGAGGGTATGGGGAGTCATTGGATCCTCAACCAAGATTCCAAAAGCTCCACCCTGTCATCTGTATACACACATTCTGCCCTAATTCCATGGATCTTTGAAGAGGCTAGAGTATATAGGGTAGGAGGGGTTAACTGAAGGGGCTCCATCTATGCAGCTATGGGAAGACCATCATAAGCCCCATAAACTCATTGGTCCCCACAGTTTAACTTTGGTGGAATCATACTTTGGTTTGTTGTTGGGACCCTGTAAGGAGGGGGTAATGTTTACCTCTCCTCAGGATGGAATTCTCACAACAATCAGTGTCTACAACTTGGTGAATATTCATGCTGGCATGAATAAAAAGGTGACAATAATTTCCGTAGTTTGCTGCCACACAGTGGTAAAGAAGGCACCATTGTGCAGTAATACTAGAAGGAATTTGCTGGCCATGTTCTCAATTCAATAAACATTTGCAGAGCTACTGAGGCTGGGCACTGCATTGTTACTAGGATTTAAAGACGGTCTCCATCTTGGAAAAATCATAACTGAGCAGGAAGCCCAATGAACATGCAGAAATAAATATTATATACCAACAAAGTGACAATGATCTGAAAGAATAATCTAAGTATGAGGCAGAAGAAGGACTTCTTGTCAGGTTTTGGGGAAGTAATATATGAGGTGGGCCTTAAGTATGAGGAAATTTATAGCACAGAGCTTTCAGATGTCTTGTGAACATCCCTCAAGTTGGAGACTGGGATGTGGGGAAGGGAGAAGGGAGTGTCACATGCACAATGCCTACGTCTTAGAGGGAAGGGATAAGAATTGTTTAGAAAGTTTTATGAATGTCTCAAATGGTCCTTATTCACAAACAACCTAATTTTGTGTTCAAATTCTGTACATCATCAAAGGCAAATATAACTTTGCATGAATTCATGAGCACCTGAGGTCATGGGGGGGGTCTGGAGATAGCGCATTCAATAAGGTGCTTGTCTTGCAAGCAGCTGGCCTGAGTTCAAATCCCTAGAGCCCACATTACAAGGCAGGATGTGGCTGGTATGCTCTTGTAATCCCAGTAATGGTTAGATGAGAGGTGTACAGGGATCCCTGGATCTTGCTAGCCAGATAGGCTAGCAAAGTTGGCAAAGTCCCAGGCCAATGAGAGATCTTGTCTCAAAGAAAAGGTGAAAGGCACCTGAGGAACAACATTCAAGGCTGTCCTCAGACCTTCACGGGCATGCAGGCACATGCACACTTGCACACTTACACACACACACACACACAGAGTCACTGGAAATTATACGTAAATAAATCTTTTTTTTTTTTTTTGGTCTTTTTGAGACAGGGTCTCCCTGTAGTCCCAGCTGTCCTGGAACTCACTCTGTAGACCAGGCTGGCCTTGAACTCACAAAGATCCACCTGCCTCTGCCTCCCAAGTGCTAGGATTAAATTTATTTATTATTTTATGTGTATGAGTGTACTGTCTGCATGTAAGTAGGTGCACCCGTGTCGTGCAATGCTTCGGAGGTCAGAAGAGGGTGTCGGATTCCCCTGGAACTGGAGTTATAGATGGTTCTTAGCCGCCATGTGGGTGCTGGGAATTGAACCCAGGTCCTCTTCAAGAGCATTTGGTGCTCTTAACCACTGAGCCATGTCTCCAGCCCTGCAAATAAATCTTAAATAAACCATCCTTTAGTTAATGATCCATAGTTAGTTTATGTGCCAGGGGAAGTCTAGAATGTTACAGTACCATGGGATAGCCAGCCTGCTAAAAATGATACTGACCTCCTGTTTTCGATGCTTTTGTGTAGCTCCTCCCACACTGAATATGGATGGTCTTTGTCATCAGTAGGATATGTTTGAAATGAAGGAGCAGACAAAGATCACTGGAACGTCTCCCTGGCTTTTTCTCTCTCATGCAGAGGAAGGCCAGCCACCATGTTTTAAGAGAACTTCCTGGGGTCGGGCTCAGGTAGGAAAGAACTGAGGTTTCCTCATAGCAACTAGCAACAAGGACAAGGAGTAAATCATCTTTGAAGCAGGTCCTTGGTTCCACCCAAGGCTTCAGGTGACTGCATTCCAGCCAACATCCTGACTACAACCTCATGAAGATTCCTAGCCAAAAGCACCCAGCCACAGCACTCCTGAATTTCTGACCCACACAGACAATTAAATGGTTATTTCAAGCCAGATAGATGTATTGCTAAGTAATAGAAATACTTTGTTTTCTTTTTTTTTTTTTTTGAGACAGGGTCTTCCTATAGCTCCAGCTGGCCTGGAACTCACTCTGTAGACCAGGCTGGCCTTGAACTCACAGAGATCTGCCTGCCTCTGCCTCCCAAGTGCTAGGATTAAAGGCGTGTGCCACCACACCTGGCACTTTGTTTTCTTTTACTGACTTGGAATGAATTTATATTAAAAAAAATGTATTAACAAATAAAATATAAAAAAATTAAAAAAATAAGATTTTCTCCAAATGTGCTATTTCAATTTCAACTCTCTTTTTTTTTTTTTTTTTGAGACAGGGTCTCCCTGTAGCCCCAGCTGTCCTTGAACTCACTTTGTAGACCAGGCTAGTTTTGAAATTCCAGAGATCTGCCTGCCTCTGCCTCCCCAGTGTTGGGATTAAAGATGTGTTCCACCATGCCCCTGATACCATTTCAACTTAAAAAAATTATTAGTTTTTCATGTGTATGAATGTATGGTCTGCATGTAGCTTGGTGTACCCATGTCGTGCAATGCTGTGGAGGTCAGAAGAGGGTGTCAGATTCCCCTGGACCTGGAGTTAAAGACAGTTCTTAGCCACCATGTGGGTACTGGGAATTGAACCCGGGTTCTCTGCAAGAGCAGTTGGTGCTCTTAACCTCCTGAGCCATCTCTCCAGTCCCACCATTTCAACTTTAAACATGAATCTTCTTTTGGCCTTTCTTCCTCCAGGAATTACTCCTCTATCTACTACTTTGTGTAAAAATACTGGGAGTTGTCTCTACAGAAGTCTTTCAGTATTCATAGGACATTGGTTCTAGGACCCCTTCCTGCAAGATGTCAACAATCTAAGGATGTTCAAGTACCATATATGTAGTGTCTACAATGGCACACTATTTGAATAGAACCTGAGTACATTCTTTCTTGCAGTTAGAATCACTTTTGTGTTACAGAATTAATTGTAAATGTTCTATAAATACTTGCCATATTGTTTAGGGAACAACAACAAAAGTCTGTGCATGTTCCAAACAGACTGGCCCTTTTGCCTCCAAAATGTTCTTACTCTGTAGTTGGTTGAATCTGTGCACTCCTCATCTGCACAGTCAAAGGGCACTGTACTTTATCTTGCCTCACTCTCTTCTCTCTCTCTCTCCCTCTCTCCCTCCCTCCCTTACATCCAAAACCTGCCCCAAGTAATCTGCCCCTACCTCTCTATGGATGGCAGCCTTAAGCTCCCATTGCTCAGGCCAGAAATCTTGGAATCATTTTCTGACTCCTCTTATCCCACTCCTATCTTATCCTCTGGAAAGTACTATCACCACTACTTCTAAATTTCTGTCCATTCTTCATACTTTCCAGTGGGCTGAGCCACCAGTACTTTACCTGCCTAGTTTCCAAGAACGACCTCTTTACTGATTTTCCTGCACCTACTAAAGTCCTCTTCCAAACAAGGTCCTGGTGATTCATGTGACATGTAAGCTGTTGGATCTTACTAGTTTTCTTCTCGGAATGACTCCCTATTTCATGTAACATGAAAAATACAAGTTCTTAAAATTATCTGATGGCTCTACCATGAATTCCATTGTCTCATTCTCTGTGCTCTTGCCGCAGTCCTCCTTGCTGGTTTTCCAACACTTTGGCACTGGCTGTTCCCTCTGTATGGAATGCTTTCTTCTCCCCTGGGTGTCTGCACATCTTGGGAATTTTTGCTCAGTGATTCTTCTTGCCTATCTATTCAAAACAGCAACAAGGGGCTGGAAAGATGGCTTAGCAGTTAAAACTACTGGTTGCTCTGGCAGAGCATTCTGGTTCAGTTCCCAGGACCTACATGACAGCTAAGAATTGTCTATAACTCCAGTTATGGGGGATTTGACATCCTCTTCTGACTTCTGTAGGCAATGCACACACATAGTCTACTTACTTGTAGACAAAACACAAATAATATTAAAAAAACCCAGCAATAAATCCTCTTCCCCCATTCTCAGCTGTTATCCCATTTTTTCTACAACAGTACCTTTTATGGGCAAGAGGGTCATAATGTCTGCTCCTTACTGACTTAGTAAGAACAAATAATGGTTGGGACCCACAGAGAGTTATGTAGTTATTATAGTAGACTGGAAGCAACACCTATTAAGTATATGTACTTGAATTATGTTTTTTTTTAATTTTTAAAAAAATTTTATTTATTTTTTATGTGTATGAATGTACTGTCTGCATGTAGGTTTGTGCACCCATGTCGTGCAATGCCGCGGAGGTCAGAAGAGGGTGTTGGATTCCCCTGGAACTGGAATTGAAGTTACAGACGGTTCTCAGCCTCCATGTGGGTGCTGGGGATCGAACCCGGGTCCTCTGCAAGAGCAGTCGGTGCTCTTAACCGCTAGGCCATCTCTCCAGCCCCTTGAATTATGTTTTAAGATGGTGTTTGTATTAGCTACCTGTCTTGTTGCTGTGACAAAATACTTGAAGACACAATTTAAGGAAGAGTTTGTTTTGGCTCACAGTTTAAGGGTAGAGTCCCTCACCTCAGGAACCCTGGTGGCAGTTGAGGCAGTTGGTCACATTGAATCCATAAAGTAGAGAGCAATGAATGCTAGTGCTCAGGCTCACTTTTTTTTTTTTTTTTAAATTTAGTCTAGCCCATGGAAAGGTATTCCCATTAAAGTAGGTTTTCCTGGGCCGGGCGTGGTGGCGCACGCCTTTAATCCTAGCACTTGGGAGGCAGAGGCAGATGGATCTCTGTGAGTTCAAGGCCAGCCTGGTCTGCAGAGTGAGTTCCAGGACAGCTGGAGCTACAGGGAAAGCCCGGTCTCAAAAAGGATCTCAAAAAGACAAAAAAAAAAAAAAAAAAAAAAAAAAGGTTTTCCTACCTTAATTAACCTAATGTAGAAAATTGCTTACTATATGCATGCCCAGGGGCTTGTTTCCCAGGTGATTATAGATACTGTCAAGTTGACAAATTAATCATAACAAGGTCTCATACAGCCCAGGACAGCCTTGAACTCTTCATGAAACTGAGTTTGACCCATGTGATTATTCACATGGACCATGACATTAAGCCTTAAAGAAATGTTTAAAACAATAAATTTTAACTAAGCCTGGTGGAAAAGACCTGCAATCACAGCTACTTAGGAGGCTGAGGCAGCAGGAAGATCACAGGTTTAAGGCCTGCAAGGACAACTTAGTGAGGCTCTGTTTCAAGATAAAAAGGTCTACGGATGTAGCTCAGTAGTAGAGGGCTTGCTTAGCTTGCAGGAGGCCCTGAGTTTAATACTCAATATTGCAAAGTAAAAATTTGTTTAGCATAATCAAGAAAACATCTCAGAGCTCTTTAAGAATATTTCAAGAAAATTTTGTTTCTGTTATGTATATGTGAATATTTACATGTACTTCATTCCAAAATACAAGATACTTAACAGTCCCAGTCACAAAAATATTAGAAAAAATTATTGTAGCTGGGCATGGTGGTACATACCTTTAATCCCAACACTTGGGAAACAGAGACAGGCAGATCTCCGTGAGTTCAAGGCCAGGCTGGTCTACATAGTGAGACCTTGTCTCAAAAACAAGAACCACCACCCCAACAACAGAAAGAAACAAAAACAAAACACACACATAAAACATAGAGCAAGTTCACACACTTGCTGGGCATAAGACATCGCATAGCAGCATTGGTAAATAGTAAAGCTGGAAATAAACCAAATGTCCAGGGACACTAGCATGAATATCTAAGTGTAGAACAGTACGTTAAAGAATAGCATACTGCCGGGCGTGGCAGAGCATGCCTTTAATCCCAGCACTTGGGAGGCAGAGGCTAGGCGGATCTTTGTGAATTCAAGGCCAGCCTGGTCTACAGAGCGAGCTCCAGGCCAGCTGGGACTAAAGGGAGATCCTGTCTCAAAAACACCAAAAAAAAAAAAAAAAAAAAGGCATAGTATGTTAACAATCAATGAAATAACTATAGTCACCTGGTTTTAGGTGAGTGACTCCCCAAAACAATGCTGAAAGATGCAAACTCCTAGAGTGTGTGCAAACCATCCCATACAACTCGATCCCAAAGCAAGCTACTAGTGATATATGTGGCAAACCTTCAAAGAAACATAAAGTACAGAGTATAAAATCCAAAAGGATTAAAGACTTAAGCCATCAACCCGATGACCCGTTTTCCAGCATTTCCCTAAGGAATGCTCATCAGGTCTGTTTTCTGATTTTGTCCCAGGACCCAGCTCCCACTGCAGTGATTGGTCGGTCACCAATTCTCTTGTCCCCGCCCCCCCCCCCTTTTTTTTGTCTTTTTGAGACGGGGTCTCCCAGTAGCCCCAGCTGGCCTAGAACTCAAGAGATCCACCGGTCTCTGCCTCCCGAGGGCTGGGATTGAAGGCATGAGCCACCACGCCTGACGCTCTCGTTCACCTTTAAAGGACTGACGCGTGAAAATTTGTGTGAGCTGTGTAAATACACAGGTTCTCTGGGGTTAGCTGACAAGGCTCGGATGGTGGAGTTCATCAAGTCTTGGCTGAACGTGGCTTCATTCAGTCCCTAGCCCAATCGTTGCCGCAGATAGCTTTTGCTCTGTCTCTGAGCTGGGTACAATGACGTGCAAGTGCAGAGCCTGGATCGCAACAGAAGTGCTGGCTGGACACCTAGGAGTGTGAAGAATAAGGTGAAGTAGGCGCGGTCCAGCTCTAGGAACCTAGAGGAAGTCGCGGTTCTACCAAATCCCCTCTGCCCGTCCTCCTCGTGACGTTACAGGACCCGCATTTCTGACTGGAGGAGCGGCATTCAGCCACTCTCGCGATATTTCCTTCGCAGGTCCCAAATCTACCGCCCTCCACCGGGAGCTGGAAGGTCCTCTACGCCCCACGTTACGACCTGCTGCACGGCGTAGAAGAGACCGGCTTGAGGCTGCGAGGCTGCGCAGACGTCCCCGGGCACGAGGTTTGGCTCGCGGGCGTGCTTCCCTCCAGGCTCCCTGGAGCGCGGGACCAGCTATCTACAGCCCAGCAGGGCCAGCTCTCCAGGGCCCACCCGAGGGGCACAGCACTTTCAGTCCGTGTGCGTTGCCTGTGACTTCCGGTCGTCTAGGTCTCCATGGAGACAGCCCTTTAACCACTTTTATCACCTGTCATTCCTCCAACTCCACGTGGTTCGCAGAAAGTGTTTGTGGGAGTCAGACAGAAAGGTGTAGAGAGGACGGAGGCAGCAAGAGGGAGGCCTGTGCTCAGCAGCGTGGACAGTGGGTTTACCGCACTGGGGAGGCCCCGGTCACCAGGGCACATGTTTAATCCCTAACACACAGGATCACCAAGTCTCCTTTTGTGTGGTACCCGAGGGCTCAGAGATCCAGTACTGCTGCAAACTTTCTAGTTATCAGAATGGCCTCCTCAGTTCCCTTCCACTGCCCCCTTTCACTTTGTATGCTGGTTGCTTTCCTAGGAAGAACCTCAATTACTTGCTTACATTTAATGCAGAACCTCAGCTTCTCTTGTCATTGTCATTCCTATCTATGTTCATTTTTGTTGACTGTTTTGGTTAAGTGACTGCTCACCTGCCATTACTGTTTTGACTTCTTACTGCCCACGTGGACCATTAATTCTTTAATATCAGAACTAGTCTCCACATAGCAATAGAATGCACTTTTAGGTACTGGGTAGTCCTCCTTTCTTGCCAATAAAGGTACATAACCCTTCTAGAATATCTCTGGCAAATGTTAATTCATCGGTTTGTTTACCAAGTATCTATTAAACCGTCTGTTACATGTCAGGCACTGTTAAGTGAGAATTAAAACACTGACCCAAATGATTAAAATAACCACATTCATGGAGTCTAATAGGGAAAATATACACTTTACAGGTGTGCAAGTAAATTTGCACTGCTCTCTGACACAGCTTCCTAACTGGCCTGTCTTGCCTCTCTAATATCCACTCTTTTCAGCCATCCAAGCAATCTTTTAAAAATAATAAAAGCTGTAGAGACAGCTCAGAGGTTAAGTGCACTGGCTGCTCTTGCAGAGGATCCAGATTAAGTTCCCAGCACCCACATAGCTAACAGCCATCTGTAACTCCAGTTCCAGGGGATCTGACACCCTCTTTTGACTTCCACAGGCAGTTTTGCTCTCTAATGACAATGGCAATGCTGGGAGACATCTTTTGGCTGTTGGGGATAAGGTTCTTCTGACAGGTAGTGGAGTAGAGGCTGGAGGGCCTCTAAGCACCTGCAGCGTACAGGACAACACTCTTCAACAGGGAATCAGTGGCCTTAAATGCTTATACGTTTAAACTGAGAAACCTTCCTCCGGGCTAAGACCTTAATCTCTTCTTTCTTGCAGTGACTACTGTTCATCCTGTTTAGGATGGGTGTAAAGAAGAAGAGAGAAATGCAGGTTGCTGCATTGTCTGTCTGTCATGAGGACCTGGAAACTTTGAGATGTAGGTGATTTTATATTTCACTTGCTTAATGTGTAGCCTTCCCCTCATACCCCCCCCCCCACTCCCCCAGTTTGCAGGCAGAATATTTCAACCTGTGGAACCACATTGAATGTAATGTTGAAGTTCTTTCTTTCTATTAAATTTTTCCATATTTTTTGATATTCAGNAAATATAGTATTTAAACTGAGTTGACAAATGATTGTTTCATACTTTTAGGTAGGAGGTTAATAAGCTAATTTTTTTTTTTTGAAGGTAGGGCCTTACTATGTAGCCTTGGCCGGCCTGTAACTCCTACATAAAGCAGGCTGACCTT
Organism: Rhizomys pruinosus; assembly: GCA_009823505.1. Lineage (NCBI taxonomy): Eukaryota > Metazoa > Chordata > Mammalia > Rodentia > Spalacidae > Rhizomys > Rhizomys pruinosus. The sequence continues at coordinate 1,018,632 of VZQC01005766.1, forward strand.
GAACTCACAGGGATCTGCCTGCTTCTGCCTCCTTCCAGTGTGCTAGGATTAAAGGCGTGTATCACCATGCCTGGTGATCCCAAACTTCTGATCCTCCTGCCTCTGCCTCCCTAAGTGCTGCGTTATAGGCAAGCCCAGCATTGCCTGGAATTTAGAGATCCACCTGTCTCTGCCTTCTGAGTTCTGAGATTAAGGGTGTGTACCACCAAATCTACTACTCCTGGCCTTAAAGGTTGGTTGTTTTGTTTGTTTGAGATAGGGTCTTCCTGAAGCCTCAGTTGGCTTGGAACTTGATATGTAGACCAGGCTGACCTCAATCTCACAAAGATCTGTCTGCTTCTGCCTGCCCCCCCCCCAAATGCTGGAATTAAAAGCTTGCCATCATGCCTGGCAAACTTTTTTTGGTGTTGTTCTTTTTGAGACAGGGTCTCCCTGTAGCTCTGGCTGTCCTGGAGCTCCCTATGTAGACCAGGCTGGCCTTGAACTCACAAAGATCCACCTGCCTCTGCCTCCCAAGTGCTAGGATTAAAGGCGTGCGCCACCATGCCTGGCTAACAACATGGATGATTTTAAAAACAATTTTTCATGAAGTAAATTTCTATTTTATCTTTTATTGTGATAGTTAATAATAAATATAGTATTTAAACTGAGTTGACAAATGATTGTTTCATACTTTTAGGTAGGAGGTTAATAAGCTAATTTTTTTTTTTTGAAGGTAGGGCCTTACTATGTAGCCTTGGCCGGCCTGTAACTCCTACATAAAGCAGGCTGACCTTGAACTCACAGGGATCTGCCTGCTTCTGCCTCCTTCCAGTGTGCTAGGATTAAAGGCGTGTATCACCATGCCTGGTGATCCCAAACTTCTGATCCTCCTGCCTCTGCCTCCCTAAGTGCTGCGTTATAGGCAAGCCCAGCATTGCCTGGAATTTAGAGATCCACCTGTCTCTGCCTTCTGAGTTCTGAGATTAAGGGTGTGTACCACCAAATCTACTACTCCTGGCCTTAAAGGTTGGTTGTTTTGTTTGTTTGAGATAGGGTCTTCCTGAAGCCTCAGTTGGCTTGGAACTTGATATGTAGACCAGGCTGACCTCAATCTCACAAAGATCTGTCTGCTTCTGCCTGCCCCCCCCCCAAATGCTGGAATTAAAAGCTTGCCATCATGCCTGGCAAACTTTTTTTGGTGTTGTTCTTTTTGAGACAGGGTCTCCCTGTAGCTCTGGCTGTCCTGGAACTTGCTATGTAGACCAGGCTGACCTTGAACTCACAGAGATCCACCTGCCTCTGCCTCCCAAGTGCTGGAATTAAAGGTGTGCGTCACCACCCAGATCAATATATTTTTTTTTTTGGTCTTTTCGAGACAGGGTCTCCCTGTAGCCCCAGCTGTCCTGGAACTCACTCTGGAGACCAGGCTGGCCTTGAACTCACAAAGATCCGCCTGCCTCTGCCTCCCAAGTGCTGGGATTAAAGGCTTGCGCCACCACGCCCGGCAGATCAATATACTTTTTAAAGAGTGTTAATAGATTTTCTGTTCGGTAAGCCATTTGGTGTGTGAGTATCAGTGGAGGTGGGTCAGAAAGTAAAGAGGGAGTTAGAGGGATGTATTTAAAGGTTTATAAATATTGAAATCTGGGCTTGCCATGTAGCTCATTTGGTAGAGTACTTGCCTCACATGCACAGGCTGTGGATTTGCTTCTTATCTCTGAGTAAATAGGGCATGGAGATGCACGCTGGTAATCCTAGCACTCAGGAGTGGAAGCAGGAGGGTCAGAAGTTTAAAAAAAAACCAAAACAAAACAACTTGAAAGAATATTTGTGCCAGACCTCAGAGGCAGAGGAAGACTGAGCTCTGTATATCTGAGGACAGCCTGGTCTATAGAGAGTTCCAGGCCAGCCAAGGCTGCAGAGTGAGACCCTGTCTCAAAATAGATAGATAGATAGATAGATAGATAGATAGATAGATAGATAGACAGATAGATAATTTGTAACCGTGTTAATGTATTTAATGCTAGAAGAAAATTACTATGAATTTTTTTTTTTTAATTCTAGATTATACCTGTCCTGGAGAAGGTAGATAAAAATGGCGTTCCTGATCCCACTATTCAAAGTTGTTTGGATATTTTAGCAGGCATTTATTTTTCTTTGAGTGTGAAGAATTCTTTGAAGAAAGTATTGGCAAGGTAAGGAAGAAAAGGAAGGGAAAATGAGTAATAAAATGTAACCAGGGTTATGCATGTGGAAAGCCTTGCATTCTATCCTCAGCATGTAAAAAGAAAAACTAAAGTTCATTCACCTTTTTTGTAAAATTAAACCAAAGTATAATATCACTATAAATTTCTTTTATACTGTCTGTGTATGCATCTATCTGAAGTCTTTCAAAATGTTAAAAAAGCCTTCCCAGTCCTCAAAAAACAAGTTGAGGGCTTTAGTATGTGGGCTAAATTCACTGATTCTTGGTTCAGTCTTTTTATACTTAGATTTAAATCTGTTATCTTGCTCCTTTTCTCTGTTTGTTCCGTCTATTCTAACACAGACAGTACATATGTGCTTGATCTGGAATTTTTTTTTTTTTGAGACAGGGTCTCCCTGTAGCTCTGGCTGTCCTAGAACTCACAGAGATCCGTCCGCCTCTGCCTCCCAAGTGCTAGGATTAAAGACGAGTGCCACCAATTTTAAAGTAATGCAAAAGTATGCAAAGTAAAACGAGGCTTGAGTTCCACTGTTCCTGGCCTATATCATTTTCCTTACTAAGGGTTGCCACTTTAATTTTAGTTTCTGTCATTTTAAAACCTTTTCTTTGGTCTTAGCACTTGTGTGTGTGTGTGTGTGTGTGTGTGTGTGTGTGTGTATGTGTGTGTGTGTATCATGTTTTAGTTTTTTTATATAAGTGGGATTATACTCTACACAAGTATTCTGTAGTTTGTTTATTTACTAAAGAATATCTTGGGGCTGGAGAGATGGCCTAGCGGTTGGGAGCGCCGACCGCTCTTGCAGAGGACCCGGGTTCGATCCCCAGCACCCACATGGCGGCCGAGAACCGTCTGGAACTCCAATTCCAGGAGAACTCCAGTTCCAGGGGAATCCGAGACCCTCTTCTGACCTCCGCGGCATTGCACGACACGGATGCGCAGACCTGCATGCAGACAGTACATTCATACACATACAGAAATAAACATACTGTTCTAGTCCTGTCTTTCCATTGCCCGTGACAAAACACTCTGACCAATACCACTTGGGGAAGAAAGGGTTATTCAGCTTACATCGCCGGGGTCACAGTTTGATCAGCGGGAGCCCAAGGTAGGAACTCAGGGGCGGAACCTGGAGACAAGAAGCTGCAGCACAGGCCATGGAAGAATACTGCTGTCCACCGGCTATTGTCTCCTGGCTTGCTTCCCTGGCTCATGCCCGCCTGCCTTATTATACTGTACACTGCCAACATCAAAGAACAATACTCAACAGATGTTGCCACAGGCCAATCCAATTGGGCAAATTCCCCAATTGAGGCTCCCTCAACCCAGTGGGTCAAGTGAACACTAAAGCTATCCATCATCAATTGACCCCTTTCCAACTTGACACACAAAACACATCACTATTAAACCACCACCTTTTCCAGTTCTTATCCCAAAATTATGATGTTGGAACATTAATCACAACCTAGACAGTACAACCTCAAAGGCCCCACAAGCCCTTAAAATGGCCAAACACTTAAAATTTCACAGTCCATTAAGGCGCCTAACTGTGGGCTGCTGCAAAATCCCAAACAAGTACTTTGTCCTTATTTCAAAGGGAAGAATCAGGCACTCGCAAACAAAACCTAAAGTCCAGCAAGTAGCGCAAGGCTGGACACCTGGGATTCACTCATGATCTTTTGGGCTCCAAAGGGTCTCAGCGGCTCCACTTCTGTGACTCTGTCATCCATAGAATATAGCTTGTCTTTTAGGCCCAGGCCAGCTCCATTGCAGCTGCTCTTGGTGGTCGTCCAGGGTACCGGCATCTCCAAAAAACTGGGGTTGCCAACTGAAACTGAGGCAGCACCTTTTACCATGGTACGCTTTCTTGTGATCTCTCCTGGTGCAAAGCTCAGCTTCTCTCTATGACCCCTGCAGTCCTGGGGTCTTCACAGCAACCGAGGGGCACTTCCACCAATGGTCTTTCCTGACCTCTCAACAGTGCCAACCTTTGGCTGCTCTCTGTGACCTCCTCAAATTTAAACACCAACACAGAACCATAGAGGAGACTCGTACAACTTACCAAGTCCGGCTTTCTGGCTAGAGTGGAGGCTCAAGGCCCCTTTCTGGTCCACACAGCTGCTGTGTGCCTGACCTTGAGATATTCTCCCCAGAAGATTTCACCTCAGTGAATGCTGGTCTCTTGTTACTTGCAGCTGATTTTTAGCCCCAGCTACCAGCATCATTTGCCCCAGACCGACAAAGTTTCACTTCAGGTTTTCTGGTCTCTTGTGACTTACAGCTGATTTCCAGCCCCAGCTGACCAGAACCCACGAATTACCAGATCCTGATGATTTTCTTTTGTCTTTCTTTCTGCTTCTCTTTGAAAATTCACAGCCAAGGCCTCCATCTTCTACAACTCCTTCCAGCAAAACTGCTCCAAGCTCCACAGCAATGATCTTTAAGCATTCAAGGATCTTCCCAGCCCAAAGGTCCAAACGCCTCCACAATCCTTCCACAAACACCAAGGTCAGGTCTGTCACAAGGAATACACCCCCCGCTTCTGGTCAACTTTTTCTGTTCTAGTCGGTCTAGTCTGTCGTCCATTGCCTGCAAAACACACTCTGGACCGACACAACTTGGAGAAAGGGTTTATTCAGCTTACATCTCTGGGTCACAGTGATCACTCAGGGACCCAAGTAAGAACTCAGGGCAAGGACCTGGATCATGAGCTAAGGCACAGCCATGGAGGAGTGCTGTTCACTCGCTTGCTCCTGGCTTGCTCCCCACTGGCGCATGCCCAGCCGGCCTTCTTAATACTGTCACTGCGCAACAATCAAGACAATACACCACAGATGTTGCCGACGGCCAATCCAATGGAGCAAATTCCCCATTGAGGGCTCCCTCACCCAGGTGTGTCAGTTTGACACTAAACTATCCAGCACACATACCAAACAGGTACAGACTTTTTTTTTATTGTTTCCTTAACAGATAGCAACTAATTATGAACCACATGACGTTAGAAATAGTTTAAGAGGATGTAAAGCATATGACCAGCAACAGGTAGATTCTGTTGACAGGAGGCCAAGCTGATCTACATAGTGAGTTTGTTCAGGCCAGTTGTGGCTAAAGAGAGATAATCCAATTTAAAAACCAACCAACCAAAAACAAAGAGCATAAGAGGAGGGTATGCACAGAGTATGATGTAAATAATGTCAGACTCCATGGGGCCTTAGCGTTACTCACCTGGCCACTCTGTTGAGAACAGCCTGAGGGATCAGAGAGCAAAATGGAACCATGGAGTCAGATAAGAAATGGCAGACTGGGCTGAAAAAAAAAAAAAAAAAAAAAAAAGGAGAGGGATTGCTGGATGCTATGGTAATTTTGTCTTTAATTTTTTGTGGAACTGCCACAACTGTTTTCTATGTTACAATGGTTTACCTTCCGGGCTGGGGGTGGTGGCACATGCAGAGGCAGGCAGATCTTTGTGAGTTCAAGGCGAGTCTGGTCTACATAGTGAGTTCAAGGCCAGCTGGGGCTAGAGGGAGACCCTGTCTCAAAAAGACCAAAACAACAGCAAAAAACCCAAAAACCAAACAAAAAAACCAACAGAAAACCAAAAACAATGCATTATATTCCTCCAGCAATCTTTATATGCTTATATTTTGGATATACCAAGTATGTGTCTTGGTCATATTACTTGGTTTGTTTAATCACCTCTCCACTGATGAATAGCTAGTATTTTAAGATTTTTATTCCAACAATGTTGCAGTGACATTCTTTGTCAGATACTTAAAGAATGTGTCTTTATCTGTGAGAATTCCTAGAAGTGGAATTTCTAGACCAAAAAGCCTATGAAGTTTTAATAGATTTTATTAAATTGCACTCCCCCCAAACTATTTCAGTTTATATTTCTCCTAGTAGTGTATAAGACTACTTGAATCTTTGTTTCTTTCCTGCACTGGGTAATATGAATCCTTAAATTTTTTTTTGAAATGTAAAGGTGAGAAATGCCCTCTTATTATCATTTGTATCTCACAGATTAGTAGTATGATTGAACTTTTTTATCCTGGTGCTGGATATTGAACCTGGAGCCTTCTGTAGGCTAGGTAGATGCTCTTTCACTGAACCCCCCACTCATGGTTGAACATTTAGTAATCTGCTAGTTTGAATACTTTTTAATTACTATGTATCTTTTCATTGCCTTGTTAGAATTTTTTCTTGATTTATAAGTGCTCTGTATAGATTATATGCCAAATATATTCCTTTATTTTTCACTTTCTTCATATCTTTTTTTTTTTTTTTTTTTTAAATAAGGCCGTGCCACCACACCCGGCCCAAGACAGTTCTCAGCAGCCATGTGGGTGCTGGGGATCGAACCCGGGTCCTCTGCAAGAGCGGTCGGCGCTCTTAACCGCTAGGCCATCTCTCCAGCCCCGCCTCTTGTCCAATTTTTAAATCCATTTGGAATCAAGTTTTGAGTATAAAGTGAGGTAGGGATTCACCTTAGTTTTTGTTTTCATGTAAGATCTACTTAGCCCTAAACTGTTGAATAACCTATTTTCCCTACATATTTGAATGCACCCTATCATGTTATATATATTCTATATAAACACGGGTTTAATTGATTTTAGACTTGAATATATTTATTGCTGTACTATATAAAGGCCTATAGAGTTAAACTTGTATCCTTAATGTCCTTTGGTTTGGGTCTACTGGAGCCTGGTCAGCCTACCAAGGATCTCACAGGTTTGGGAGAGTACAGGGTCCTAGTGGCCCAAGTAGGCCTGAGAGCTGAGATCCCAGTATCATATTTTTAATTTGTAATTTGGTAATATTTTGTTAGTATGATTCAATTATATAATAGAGTAAGTTGTCTCTCCCCTGATTTTCTTTATCAAAATATTCCAATTTTCAAACTTATTTCTTCTAGAAATGCAGTGAACTGTTCAAATAAAAATGCCTTATTTTTATTTCATTGGACCAAAATTAAAATGTTTGACTTTTCCATTAAGTAAATTTTTTGTTGATAATCTTCTGTGTTACAAGCACATCTCTAGGAATTAGGGTGCTGAATAAAATCACTTAGAATGGGGCTACCTTCTAAGGGGGAAATAGAGAAATCTATCACGTACAGGATAACGGATGGCAAGAGAGCTATGAAGAAACATGAGTAGAGAAAGGGAGTGTCAGAGTGGAGTGCTGGTTAAAACGGGGTTGGTCACTTCAGATGGCTTTGGTCACTGTGGTAGGTAGAATTTGAAAGTGGCCTAGAAGATTTGAGGCAATGATTATTTGGTATTTGAAGGAAGGTGATCTAGATGGAGGTGATCTAGAAGAGAGATTTTGGCAGGCTCTTAGAACAAAGGGTAGTCATGTAGCCAAAGCTAAGGCTTCAAGGATTGAGATGAGATCAGAGAGCTAATGGTTAAGGGGAGAAGGGCAGGTTCTGCTAGGCCTTCTGGGTCATTGGGAACTATGATTATTAGTATTCCTGTATGTTAAGGTTTTTTTTTTTAATTTTTTTAATTTATTTTTTTATCTTTGTATGTGTATGAATATACTGTCTGTATGCAGATCTGTGCACCCATGTTGTGCAATGCTGCGGAGGTCAGAAGAGGTCAGAAGAGTTCCCCTGGAACTGGAGTCACAGAGGGTTCTCAGCCACCATGTGGGTGCTGGGGATCGAACCCGGGTCCTCTGCAAGAGCAGTCGGCGCTCTTAACCGCTAGGCCATCTCTCCAGCCCTGTATGTTAAGGTTTTTAGAGGATCATAGGTAGATGGCAGCTCCTTGGATTTTGGGGTTCTTCATTTAGCCAATTCTAGATCACATACTGTTCTAGTCTGTCTTCCATTGCCGTGACAAAACACTCTGACCGACACCAACTTGGGGAGGAAAGGGTTTATTCAGCTTACATCTCCTGGGTCACAGTTGATCACTCAGGGAGCCCAAGGTAAGAACTCAGGGCAGGAACCTGGAGTCAGGAGCTGAAGCACAGGCCATGGAGGAATGCTGTCCACTGGCTTGCTCCTGGCTCATGGCCAGCCTGCACCTTCTTATACTGTCAATGCTACAACAATCAAGACAATACACCACAGATGTGGCCACAGGCGCAATCCAATGGAGCAAATGTCCCACAATTGAGCTCCCTCAACCAGTGTTCAAAGTTGACACTAAGCTATACAGCAAATTTGAACCCTTTACAACTGTGACACACAAAACACATCACTTTTAAACCACCACCATTTCCATGTTCTTATCCCCAAAATAAATGGTTAACATGAATCACAAACTAAGACAGTACAACCTCAAAACTCCAGTCCTAAAGTCCCAAACACTGTAAAATCCAGTCATTAAAGCTCCTAACTGTGGGCTGCTGCAAAAATCTCCAAACAAGTACTGTCTTATTTCAAAGGGAAGAATCAGGCACGTCTCAAACAAAACCTAAAGTCCAGCAAAGTAGCTCAAGGCTGGACACCTGGGATCCATTCATGATCTTCTGGCCCAAAGGGTCTCCGGCAGCTCACCCTCTCCACTCCTGCCGTCCTTGGCACACCACTCGACAGGCCAGGCCAACTCCATTCTACAACTAGCCGCTGCTCTTGGTGGTGTTCCAGAGGTACCCGGCATCTCCCAAAAAGATGGGGTCGCTACATGAAACTGAGGCTACACGCTTAACCAATGGTCTCTCTGACCTCTCCGTGTGTCAAAGCCTCATCTTCTCTCTATGACCCTGCAATCCTGGGGTCTCACAGCAACCGATGTGCACTTCCACCAATGGTCCTTTCCTGACCTCTCAAGTGCAAACCTCGGCTGCGCTCTGTGACTCTCCCAAATTTCAACACCGCGAACCATATAGGAGACTCTTACACCGTTACCAAGTCCGGCGTCTGGCTCGAGATGGAGGCTCAGGCCCTTTCTGGGACACAGCTTCTGTATCTGACCGTGAAGATATTCTCCCCAGAAGATTCACCATCAGTGGATAGCTGGTCCTCCTTGTTACTGTACAGCTGATTGTTTTCAGCCCCCGCTAACCAGCACAATTGCCCAGTACCACAACGAGGTTTCACTTTCAAGGTTCTGGTGCCTCTTGTTATTACAGCTGATTTTCCAGCCCCGCTGACCAGAAACCACAGATACACAGTCCTGATGATTCTCTGCTTCCTCTTTGAAACTAAAAACTTCACAAGCAGGCCTCCTTCTTCTTACAATCTCCTTCACAAAAACTGCTCCAAGCTCCACATCAATGAGCTTAAGCATTCAATTATCTTTCCCAGCCAAAGTTTCCAAACGCCTCCACAATCCTTTCCCCAAACACCAAGGTTATGGCTGTCACAGCAATACCCCACCTCTTTCTGGACCAATTTCTGTTCTAGTTCGTCTTCATTGGCCGTGACAAAAACACGCTGAACCGGACACCAACTTGGGGAGGAAAGGTTTATGAGCTTACACACCTCCGGGTCACAGTTGATCACTCAGGGGGCCCAAGGTAAGAAACTCCAAGGCAGGACCTGGAGTCAGGAGCTGAAGCACAGCCATGGAGGAATGCGGTCCACCGGCCTTGCTGCCTGGCTTGCTCCCGGTCTCATGCCCAGCCTGCCTTCTTATACTGTCACTGCTCAACACTAAGTCAAACAATCGACACCACAAGATGTGGCCACAGGCCAAATCCAATGGAGCCAATTCACCCATTGAGGTCCTCAACCCGGTGTGTCAATTTGACCTAAAAGCTATCCAGCACACATACCAAACATGTACAGACTTTTTTTTATTGTTCCTTAAACAATATAGCAACTATTTATGTAACATTACGTTAGAAATAGTTTAGAGATGATTTAAAGCATATGACCAGCACAGGTAGATCTGTTAGACAGAGGCCAGCTTGATCTACATAGTGAGTTTCAGGCCAGTTGTGGCTACAGAGAGATCCTATTTAAAAAAACCAACCAACCAAACAACAAAGCATAATAGGAGGGTATGCACAGAGTATGATGTAAATAATGTCAGACTCCATGGGGCCTTAGCGTTACTCACCTGGCCACTCTGTTGAGAACAGCCTGAGGGATCAGAGAGCAAAGTGGAACCATGGAGTCAGATAAGAAAATGGCGAGACTGGGGCTGGGAGATAGCCTAGCGGTTAAGAGCACCGACGCTTTAGGCGAGGACCCGGGTTCGATCCCCAGCACCCAAATGGCGCTGAGAGCACCGTCTGTAACTCCAATCCAGGAGAACGTCCAGTTCCAGGGAATCCGAGAACCCTCTTGCTGAACTCCCGCGGCATTGCACGACACGGGTGCCAACAGACCTGCTCGACAAATAACATTCATACACATACAAAAATAAATAATAAAAAAAAAATTAAAAAAAAAAAAAAAAGAAATGGCAGACCAAGGAATTTCTCTGATGGTGGGAAATAATAAATTTCTGTCAGAGCTGGATGTGGTGGTGTATGCCTTTAATCCCAGCACTCAGGAGGCAGAGACAGATGGCTCTGTGAGTTCAAGGCCAGCCTGGTCTATATAGTGAGTTCCAGGACATTTGGGGCTACAGGGAGACCCTGTCTCAAAAAGAAGAAGAAGAAAAAAATTTCTGTCAGTATTTTTGAAGGTGTGGTTCAGTGTTTGTACACGTGTATGGTTCTTCTCCCTTGTCACATGGTAATACAAGGCTTTTAGATTTTCAATATTTGTTTCTTTTTCCAGCTCGCTGAACAGCCTGCCTGAATTTTTTATAACTGTGGCTGTAGACAGTTTTACTTCTAATCTTCAAGAACAATTAAATACCACCAACCTATATTCTTATAGGAAAGTGATTGATAATATATCATCCTGCATGGAGAATTTCAACCTAGGTAAACCATCACTTTTCCAATACCTTTTTTTGTCTAACATCTGTCATTACTTCACTGTTTTTAAGTGTTCATTTTGGTGGAACTCCTTAGCAGTGTTCATTTTTTCCCCTACAGGTAGAGCGAGTATTGTTAATCTGCTTAAAAATGGTAAGTCTTGTTATTTTATTTTGTTCTGAGGGCTGACAGCTTTGCTGTCATTTTGGAACTACCTCCTTTGAATTTCTTGGCGGAGTTATACAGATAACTGAAGTACACCCTGTTCCTTCTTTGAAAATTTTTGCCTCTTGATATCATTTTAGGTAATGTTTAAAATGTTTTCTAAAAAAAATAATAAAAAAGAAAATGTTTTCTGTACTGAAGTGAAAACTTAAAATTTTAAGTTCAGGATGTCATTTTATTCTTTTTATTTCAGTGCTTCATTTTCTACAGAGGAGTTTAATTGAGATCTTTGAAGAAAACAGGCAAGTGCTGTATGTGTGCTTATGCATGAGTATGTGCGCACACTTGGATCTGTGCATTGTCTCTGTAGAAAGAAAGCTTTCAAAAGGTCTCAGACTGTGCTCTTTCCATCCTCTGTTAACATTAGGCCTGATTACTTAAAACTTATTTTTAAAATTTTATTTTTATTTTTTTATTGTTGTTTTTTGGGGGCTAAGGTCTTCAACTACTATAACCAAAGCTGGCCTAAGACTTGTAATTCTCCTGCTTCACCCTCTCAGGTGCTGGGATTATGGGTGTAGACAACCATGCTGAACTGATACTTAATTTTTATTTATTGTTTTTATTTATTTTTTTAATGTATATGAGTATATTGCCTTGGATGCAGTTAAATGCACCCATGTCATGCAGTGCCTGTGGAGGTCAGAAGAGGGCATTGGATTCCCTGGAACTGGAGTTATGGGTAATTGTTTTTTGTTTTGTTTTGGTCTTTTGTGAGACAGGGTCTCCCGGTAGCTCCAGCTGTCCTGGAACTCACTATGTAGACCAGGTTGGCCTTGAACTCACAAAGATCCACCTGCCTCTGCCTCCCAAGTGCTAGGATTAAAGGCCTGCACCACCACACCAATAACTAGTGCTCTTTTTTTTTTTTGGTCTTTTCGAGACAGGGTTTCCCTGTAGCCCCAGCTGTCCTGGAACTCACTCTGTAGTCCAGGCTGGCCTTGAACTCACAAAGATCCGCCTACCTCTGCCTCCCAAGTGCTAGGATTAAAGGCGTGCGCCACCACGCCCGGCAACTAGTGCTCTTTAAATGCTGAGCCATGTCCCCAACCCCTGACTTTTTTGAGACAGTCTCCCTGTAGCCCCAGGTGGCCTGGAACTCACTGTGTAGATCAGGCTGTCCTTGAACTTACAGAGATCCACCTGCCTCTGCCTTCCAAATGCTGGGTTTAAAGGCATGCACACCCCTGATAATTTTTTTTTTCTTTGTCTTTTTGAGACAGGGTCTCCCTGTAGCCCCAGCTGTCCTGGAACTCACTTTGTAGACTAGGCTGGCCTTGAACTCACAAAGATCTGCCTGCCTCTGCCTCCCAAGTGCTAGGATTGACCCACATATTTCTAGAACCAGACTGAGGTAATGGGATCCTCTGGGACCCAGTAGCACCCTCTAGGCTATTCTCCTGCAATTTCTCCTGCAGCCAGTAGATGGCGCCAGCTCCCAGCTGCTGGTCCAGCCTGTTTGGGGGGCGGGGGCACGCTCTGCTGCTCATCGTAGGATGTTAGGGGGATCCTTGGCCCACTTCTTCAGACATGCAACATTTCTTCCCCACAGAGGGGCCCCATAACTGTCTTCTGACATGGCTGAATATGGCCTGGGGGGAGGAGTTGAAATTTACCACTGCTGGCCACCTGCCCTGCCTCATTCACTGAGTATCCCTGTGTTCAGGCCTGGGGTCAAGAAGGGTACATCACCTGCCTGGTGAGGACCTGCCTGCCGGCAGCAGGNGACGAAGCTGGGTTCAAAGCGAGCACCAATAGCAAAAAAAAAAAAAAAAAAAAAAAAAAAAAAAAAGTACTGGCTTCTCTTTCAGAGGATCTGGGTTTCATTCCCAGGATTCACCTGGTGGCTAACAAGTGTCCTTTAAACCCTGTTCTAGGGGATCTTATGCCTCTTCTGGCCTCTGTGGGCATTATATGACAACCCTCATTCACACGCACACATTTTTTTTTCTTTACTTGTTTTTCTAAGTTGTTTTTATTTTCTTTTTGCTATGTTTGTTCATTGTATTTCCTGCTAGAATGTTTACTTAGAAGTCTAGTTAGTCCTTGGCTGGGGACTCATATGTCCCAATAGGACACTCAGAGTTAATATGAATCTGTGCATATGATGGAGTTGACTGCAGAGTTTTCCCAGTCTAGTCTAGCTGGACTATTTCTTGGGGGAATCCTTTAAATCATGGTCTTGTTGCTGAGTCATGACATAAAGTTGAGGTTTTGCTTTGGGGAGCCACTGTGTACACATTTACCTAATTTTCCTTTTTGTAATATGGCACTGCTGCTCGGTTTATGTGTGCTGTTCTCCATTTAGACACTTGCTGGATTCTTATATTCTTTCTGGACAGGGTCTTACCATGTTGCCGAGCTGACACGTGTTGCTTTCCATTCTCTAAAATTGAATCAGTTGTGTTGTGGCTTGGAGGTTGGTTCAGAGCTCTTACTCTGCTTAAGACTTGTAGCTACTCTTCTTATTTTCAGCTCTGCATTTACCACCACATCAAGCCAGCACCAAACTACCTATAGTTTGTGAGCCTTTGGGGGTTATAAATCAGGTCACTTCTGGGTTTGTTCTCTGGCTAGTGTTCAGCTTTCCTTATTCTTTTAAGTCAGTTACCAGTTATCCATGTGCTTTCCAGATTCTAAACTATTACAGCTATTGCCTTGACTTTTATTTGCTGCCCCTTATATATTTATGTATTTTTATATTTTAAATCACATGTTTATTGGTGTAGGGCTATTCTGGGAGGGAGCATAAAAGTAATACTTATATGCCATCTTTTTTTGTTTTTTTGAGAGAGGGTCCCTGTAGCCCTAGCTAGCTTAGAACTTGCTATGTATACCATCCTAGCCTTGATCTTACAGAACTCTGCCTGCCTCTGCCTTCTGTGTGCTGGGATTAAAGGTATATGCTACCATGCCTGCCACTATATGCCATCTTTAATTTCAGGTCTCCTCCTGCCTCATGAGATTCTTTATCCTCAGCTCATCTCATAAATGTGGGTCTAATCTTTATTTTGTTTATTCTCTTTGTTTAATATCATCTTCTTTGGTGTCAGCCACTATCTGTATATTTAGCATTCCCAGTTATAGCTCTTCCTTCTCAGTAGACTCACACAGTTAGTTGGTTCCTGGACATCTTAACCTGACTATTTTGTAGGTGCTTCAAATTTAATGTGCACAAAAGAAGTTCCATTTTCTTAAAAAGACTCAGACCCTGGAAACTTTCTGAATCTTTGAATTTGCCTGTCGATGGTACTGAATATAAATGGAATCACATAATACGTCTGTCTGGGTTTTTTTTTTTTTTTTTTTTTTTGAGGACAGGGTTTCATTGTGTAGCTCAGACTCTGGTCTTGACTTCATGATTCTTCTCTCTCAGCCTCCTGAGTGCTGAGATCATGGTCACATACCACTAGCTCAGCCTCCTTTTCCTTTTGTGTCAGGCTTAGAATGTTTTCAGGATCCATCTATGTAGTGACATGTGTCAGAATTTTAATCCTTGGATCTCCAGTGGTGCAATCGGTTAGCGCGTGGTACTTATACAGAATTTTACACCTTTTTTTTTTTTTTTTTTTAGTTTTTTTCCTTTTTTTGGGTATTTTTGAGGCAGGGTCTCCCTTTTAGTACCAACTATCCTGGAGCTCGCTCTGTACCGGGCTGGACTTGAATTCACAGAGATCTGCCTACCTCCACCTCCTGAGTGCTGGGATTAAAAGCGCACCACCACACCTGGCTAGAATTTTACACCTTTTAATAGTCAAATGTTCCATTGTATATGTCACATTTTGTTTATCCACTTATCTGCTGATGTTTTGGCTTTTTCTACCTTTTGGCTACTTGTATATAATACTGCTGTAAATATTGGTGTACAAGTGTACGTTTCAGTCCCTGTTAAAATTCTTTTCCTTGTTTTTTGAGACAGGATCTCACTCATTCTAGGCTGGCCTGAAACTTGCTTTTGTAGTCTAGGCTGGCCTGAAATATAATCTGCAGTTTCAGAGCTATATGGGATTGGCATAGCTCTGGGGAAGAATTAAATGGAGAAATGAGAGCTAAGACCAAATCCTGGGAGCTTTGACAGAAAGAGTAGAGAAGCCTGAGAGTATATGTTAGAGAATCCATTACTGTGCCTGATGCCTGCATTTAGTCCTTTGCACCAGAGAGAGAGAGGCAAAGGGACAGTGTTGTACATATTAAGGAGAAGAGAACTATCTGTTCATGATACCTGAGGAGGAGGGAGCATGAATGGGTAGGAGAAACCCAGGAACACCTGCCTACGAGAAGCCAGGTAGAGTGAGTGAATTATTTTTGAGGTAGTAGTCAGCTTTGTAAGTTGCATCATTCATTCTTCATTTCTTTCTTCTTTTTCATGATTTCTTATCTTTGCATTTCAATAGAAAGTAATGGGGCTGGAGAGATGGCCTAGTGGTTAAGAGCACTGACCGCTCTTGTAGAGGATCCGGGTTCGATCCCCAGCACCCACATGGCGGCTGAGAACTCTCTTTAACTCCAGTTCCAGGGGAATCCGACACCCTCTTCTGACCTCCGCGACATTGTACCTACATGCAGACAGTACATTCATACACATAAAAAAATAAATAAAATTAAAAAAAAAAGTAAGGTTAGTCTTTTGCCGAGAAAGAGGAGTCTGTTGATGTAAGAATATTAGAAATTTGCAGTGTGTATCCACATAGCTGGAATATCTATGATACTGGGAGATAGAATCATGCATGTTTATTGTAGTTTAAAATTCATTTTGGAGCCAGGTGTGGTGGCGCACGCTTTTAATCCTAGCACTTGGGAGGCAGAGGCAGGCAGATCTCTGTGAGTTCTAGGCCAGCCTGTCCTACATAGTGAGCTCCAGGACAGCGAAAGCTACAGGGAGACCCTGTCTCAAAAAGGCAAAAAAAAAATTCATTTTGTCCTTTGGGTGGAGGAGTATGTTGGTTTTAAAGACCGGTAGAAGTGGTGACACTGTATTTGAGTTTTCTTTTGTAATCATGTCTTTTCTTCTTTATAGAAAATTTGCTGGAAATCATATTGTTCAAACACAATTAATGAATGACTTGTTGGTAGGCATTAGACTTTCAATGACATTAGTACAGAAAGTACAAGCTTTTCAGGGTGATCTTTGGAAGACTTCCAGCTCTCCCATCTGGCAAAGTATGTGCAGCTTGCTGAACATTTTCACCAAGTTTTTAAGTGATGGTAAGTGTGACAGAATACTAATGGTGGTTATAATTGCATGTCAGTTATCTTTTCCTAATGATGGTTTCAAGTATATTTAACTGAGATGGAACTTCTCTGTCAGCCTCTCAGAGTGAAGAAAGGTCTTGGATTGCATGATTGTGATGCTTTAAAAAAATTTTTTCAGCCAAGCATGGTGGTGCACGCCTTTAATCCCAGTACCCAGGAGGCAGAGGCTGGTGGATCTCTGTTCCCACTGGGAACTTATTATTGGTGGGTGAGGAAGAGTTGGTTGTTTTTAAGGGAGAGACTAGATAGGCTGGCTAGACCCCAGTGGATGAATTTCCTGTGAGGGACATCTGGGTATAAAAGTTTGACTCCATAGGCTTTAACATATATGACAGAATGTGTGAAATCTTATATGGGGGGATATAAAGATGATTAAGATGTATGAAATGCACAAAAATTCAATAAAAATACACATTGAAAAAAGGCTACAGAGAGACCCTGTTTCAAAAAGACAAAAATTCTTTTTTTGTGTGTGTGTGTGTGTATATACACATTAATGTGTCCATTGTATACACAGAAGAAAAACTAATAATTTTATTATTGGAGATCCATAGGCTTTAAAAGTTATAAAAGAAAAATTCTTAAGAAGCAATTCCTGGGCTGGAGAGATAGCCTAGTGGTTAAGGGCACCGACTGCTCTTGCAGAGGACGGGTTCGATCCCCAGCACCCACATGGCGGCTGAGAACCGTCTGTAACTCCAATTCCAGGAGAACTCCAGTTCCAGGGGAATCCGAGACCCTCTTCTGACCTCCGCGGCTTTGCACGACATGGGTACACAGACCTATATGCAGACAGTACATTCATACACATACAAAAATAAATAAAATTAAAAAAAAAAAAAGCGATTCCCAAATTTAAAGCAAAGATCTTTCTGAAAGATAAAAGATAAATGTTATCTTCAGATAATGACAATAGCTATTAATTGTTTGCCTGATCACTTAATTTCTCCTTATATCTCCTGAGTTCAGGAGTGCTGTACCACCAGAAGCCACAAAGAAGAGAAGAAATTTCATGAGAATATTTCAGTCAATAAAATGAAATACCGTGATAGACTATCACTATTTTGTAAATTCCCAATGGTCTGATGTAGGATAGCATTAAGCATCAACAATTGCTAATATTACAGAAATGGAAAGCCAAACCAATGTGCCTCTTAGATTCATTTTACTATTACCCATCATCTTTCAAAATAAGCATCTGCGAAATGCCCAACCATAAGTGACACATCTGTGATTGAACCTTTACACCTAAGGCTCACAGAACATAGTGGAACAAGGGGTAGATAGAATACTAATTCATCTCTCAACTCTCATCAGCAAACTTTTCTCATGGAACAGAAGGCCACAAGTGGCCAAAGTGTAGAGAATAAGAGTCTGTAGAGTGTGGATCCCTGGACAGGACTTCACCCACCCATAGCTCAAGGACCATTGCAGAAGACGGGGCAGAAAGATTGTAAGAACCAGGAGAGGAGGTGCATGGCCATAAGGACACAAGAGTCTTCTAGGCTTCTAGGACCTTGGTCATATGAACTTACAGCAGTGGTGTCAGCATGCACAAGACCCATGCAGACTCAGTCAAAAACCCCATCATAGAACTGGAGAAATCAACATCAGGCCCCAACCTTAGCCAAAGAACCATTGGGAACTTATTACTGCTGGGTGAGGGAGAGTTGGTCTTTTTTTTTTTTTTAATTTATGTATTTATTTTTATGTGTATGAATGTACTGTCTGCATGTAGGTTTGTGCACCCATGTCATGCAATGCCGTGGAGGTCAGAAGAGGGTGTCGGATTCCCCTGGAACTGGAGTTAAAGATGGTTCTTAGCCGCCATGTGGGTGCTGGGGATCGAACCCAGGTCCTCTGTAAGAGCAGTTGGTGCTCTTAACCGCTAGGCTATCTCTCCAGCCCTGAGAGTTGGTCGTTTTTAAGGGAGAGACTAGATAGGCTGATTAGACCGCAGTGGATGAACTTCCTGTGAGGGACATCGGGTATAAAAGTTTGACTCCATAGGCCTTAACATATATGACAGAATGTGTGAAATCTGGTATGGGGGGATATAAAGATAATTACGATATATGAAATGCACAAAAATTCAGTAAAAATACACATTGAAAAAAGACCAAAAATGTATAACTATTAAGTGAAATCTTCAATAAAGCTACTATTAAATGCACACACACACAAACACACACACACACACACACACACACACACACACACACACACCCCAGAAAGAGAAATGCTCTCTTTGTTTGCAGGAATTAGAGAACAGAGGAACAGACTGGGAATAAGCAGTCAAAATATCCAGTTGAGGGAAACTTCGTAGGTCAAATGAGCCAGAGTTCTGTAATAGCCATAACAAAGAGAAAAGGATGAGAAGGGGCACCTATAATGAGAAAGACACGTAAAGGGGAATAAATTTAAAAAATGATCACAGGAACTATTTTGTCTAGAAATACATATTTGACCGATAAAGCTATCGAAGAATAAAACGAAGTCATTACTGTGAAGGTCAGAATAGTACTTACTTGAGTCTGAGAGGGAATTAAGATTAGGAAAAGCCTTCTTGGCTGAGAGGCCAAGTTTCTATCTTTCTCTGACAGTGAGTTAAGGATGGTCATCTTCCATATTGTTTTAAACAATATATATAATTTTGTACCTTTTTTGTAATGTTTAACCAAACTGATATATTTAAGTATTACATGAAGGCTTAAATTATTCTTTTAATTCACTTGCTGTTCTGTGTGGTAATATATATATATAAATTTAACTTTAATTAAAATAAAACATAAATTATTAGCCTGACAAGATGGCTCAGTGAGTAAAGGTGCTTGCTATCAAGTCTGATCCCTGGAACTCACATGTTGGGACCTCCACATGCATACTGTGGAATGTGTTCATATACACATATACATGTACACACACAAATGTGTGTATATATATATATATATACATATATATATAAAAAACAATGGGATCTGTTTATAACTCTTGTTTGTAAGAATTGGTAATTGACTTGGCTTTTGCTAGGCTGATTATTTTTTAAATCCTGATAAATAAGAAAAGTCTAGCTTTATTATTGTTCAGTTAGTGTTTCCACTTGTCTTTTTACCTTGGATATTAGGTGGATAAAGGAAAATAATTACCCTTTCAAAAAAGGATTTTGAATTTATGTGTAAATGTATGATATTGGGCTGGGGCCTACAGAGGGCAGAAGAGGGTATTAGATCCTCTGGAGCTGAAGTTATAGGAGGTTGTGAGCCAACTGATATGGGTGCTGGGTACTAAACTCTGGTCCTCCATAGGGTCTCCCTTTAGTCCCAGGTGGCCTGGAGCTTGCTATGTAGACTAGGCTGGCCTTGAACTCACAGAGATCCTCCTGCCTCTACCTCCTGAGTGCTGGTATTAAAGGTGTGTGCCACCACATGCAAGGACTCTTTTTTTAAAAAATATTTTATTTTTATTATATATGTATGAGTGTATAAGTGTACCCATGCTGTGCAATACCTGTGGGGGGTCAGAAGAGGGCGTCCGATTCCCCTGGAACTGGAGTTAGGGATGATTGTTATTTGCCATGAGGGTGCTGAGAATTAAACGTGGGTCCTATGCAAGAGTAGCCACTGTTCTTAACAACCGAGCCATCTCTCCAGCCCTTAGCTACTACTTTTATCAAGACAGAATTTCAGAGGATATTTGCTCTTTGAAGGTGGAATTTATAATCTGAAAATAAAGGACTTTGGTGAAATACAGAGAACTTACAATTTTAATATGAGATAGCTTTTCTGAAAAGTTGATGGCATTTAGTCAATGTCATTCTTTAGGAGTTTAAGCTTCTTATATCAGTAAAGTGTTTAGCTGCAAGCAAAAGAAAACTGAACTTCAGGGATGTAAGCAGATTTTCCTCCCTTCTCATACCACATAAGAAATTCTGGGGGCTGGAGAGATGGCCTAGCAGTTAAGAGCACCGACTGCTCTTACAGAGGACCCAGGTTCGATCCCCAGCACCCCATGGCGGCCGAGAACCGTCTGAAACTCCAATTCCAGAAGAACTCCAGTTCCAGGGGAATCTGACACCCTCTTCTGACCTCTGCGGCGTTGCACAACACGGGTGCACAAACTTGCATGGGGGCTGGAGAGATGGCTCAGCGGTTAAAAGCCCCAACTCCTCTTGCAGAGGACCCGGGTTCGATTCCCAGCACCCACATGGTGGCTAAGAACCATCTTTAAGACAGCTGTGGAGGCAGAGGCAGGTGGATCTCTGTGGGATCAAGGCCAGCCTGGTTTACATAGCGAGCTCCAGGCCAGCTGTGACTAAAGGGAGACACTGTCTCAAAAAAAGACAAAAAAAAAAAAATTGGGAGACAGGTGACCCAGAACTGCTACAAACATTGCAGGACCCAGTTTCTGCCTTTCTGTTGTAGCATTTTGAGAGTGTTGGCTTCTACTCATGTGTTTGATGCCTTGTGGCAGCTTTCTGCTGTAGTTGTAGGCATCAGTATGTCTGTTGAGGGCAATAGAAGGTCAATTGAATCTATTTTATTTTATTTTACCATTTTATTTTTAATTAATTAATTAATTAAAAATTAATTAATTAATTAGGTCTTTTTGAGACAGGGTCTCCCTGTAGCTCTGGCTGTCCTGGAACTCTCTATGTAGACCAGGCTGGCCTTGAACTCAAAGATCCACCTGCCTCTGCCTCCCAAGTGCTAGGATTAAAGGCGTGCATCATCACGTCCAGCTGAATCTTTATTTTAATTATAGAAACAAAGACATTCAAAGGCAAGGAGATCTCTGTGAGTTCAAGGCCAGCCTGGTCTACATAATGAGTTCCAGGCCAGTTGGTGCTATGGGGATACCCTGTCTCAAAAAGACCAAAATCAAACCAAAACAAAGACATTCAAGGGACTTTGGCTTATATTTCATAGTACTGAACCCTCTCTTTTCCAAGAAAGATTGAGGACGGACTGGAGAGATGGCTCAGCAGTTAAGATCATTGGCTGCTCTTATAGAGGGCCTGGGTTCGGTTCCGAGCACCCACATGACTGCTCACAAGTGTCTGTAACTTCAGTTCCAGGGGATCCAGTGCCCTCTTCATACCTCCATGGACATTGCATCATATGAGTGCACTTATATACATTCAGGCAATATATGCTCATACACATAAAATAAAAATAAATATTTTTTTAAAAAAGAAAGATTAAAGAAATAATTATCCTGCCTTTGGCTAGGCATGTAGCAGTGCAAAGGCACAGTTTGTTATCAGTACTGAAGGTCAGAATAGGTACTTAATAGTTAACTTATGGTATTTGGCTTGAGTATACCACCACATTATCAGAGGCTAATAGTTATGTAAACATAAAGAGGATAGCAAATCAAACTTGTTGGTCACTTTGAGCACAGTTCCAGTGATGACAAAGTTTCTAATTAGGATAAGTGTGGATTTTCACACAGGCCTTCAAAGCTCTTTAGAAAATTTAGGTTTGAGCCGGTGTGTTGGTGCACACTTTTAATCCTAGCACTTGGGAGGCAGAGGCAGGTGAATCTTTGTGAGTTCAAGGCCCGCCTGGTCTACAGAGTGAGTTCCAGGCCAGCTGGTACTAAAGGGAAACCCTGTCTCAAAAAGACCAAAATAAATAAATAAATAAATAAATAAATAGATAAATAAATAATTTATCACTGGTGTGTGCAAAGATGGTGAGAGTAGATGTTAGAGAAGAGAGGCAGGAGTCTCATTTTCTGAGGATGTACTGAGCTTAGCCTTTCAGTTAATTTTCTTTTAAACTTTATGGCAGCTTGTTAGATATGAATTAGAGCTTACCATTTTATCGAAGAAAAAGCTGAGTTTCTGGGAGGTTAAATAACTTGTCTGGGATCTGTTCAGTTAGATATGGTCAAGCTGGACACTGGAACCAGGACTATCTGACCCCGAAGTATTTGTTCTTTCCAGTGTATCAGACTCTATCCTTTCACACATATTCTCTGCTTTTGCTGCTAAATAGATGACCTGCTGCAGACTGTTCAGAGCACATCTGGATTAGCTGTTATTCTTTTTATTAAGACTATGTTTCATCCAGCTGAAAAGATTCCTGAGTTGGTGAGTACATGTCCTTTTTAGAACTGTTCTTCATTGACATGTATGCTAAATGTTTTGATTAAAATTTTTTTATTATTTTACATTATTTTGTGTGTGCATGCATGTGTGTGTGTGTGTGTGTGTGTGTGTGTGTTGGTGTGCATGTTCCACAGCATGTATGTATATATGTAGATCACATGGGAAATTGTAGGAATTGACTCTCCTCTTCTGCCATGTGGGTGCTGGATATCAATGGTAAGCACTTTTATCCACTAACCGTCTCACGGTCAGTCCCCAAACTTTTTAAGCTAAATTAGCCAAATTAAAACTAAATTAATTTGGCATTTTTCCAATGACATTTCATTTATAAAGATAATTCTGAATATTCAAATAAAAGGAAAAAAAGACAAGATCATAGCCGGGCGTGGTGGCACACACCTTTAATCCCAGCACTTGGGAGTCAGAGGCAAGTGGATCTCTGTGAGTTCAAGGCCAGCCTGGTCTACAGAGTGAGTTCCAGGACAGCTGGGACTACAGGGAACTGTTAGAAAAAAAAAAAAAGAGTATAAGTATTGTATCAACACACGCATCACAAATCTTTTTTGAGACATTGTTTCCCTATATTCCCAGTTGGCCTGGAACTAGCTCTATGGACTAGGTTGGGCCACTAAGCTGGGCTGTAAATCCAGTTTGTAAAGATGACTACTATTAAAATTTTGGTGAGTTGTCTCATAGATTTTTCCTAGTGCTCTGTAGAGTTCTAGGCTCAGTATCATAAGAGATACTTGTAATATTAAAATTTTGCAGTCATCATGTTTAGACAAGCATGAATTTCCATTAAATATGTTCTTTTTATTAAGAACAATCCAAGGCCAGGCATGGTAGCGCACACCTTTAATCCCAGCACTAAGGAGGCAGAGGCAGGCAGATCTCTGGGAGTTCAAGGGCAGCCAGATCTACATAGTGATTTCCAGGCTAGCTGGGGCTGCAGGGAGACACTGTCTCAAGAAGACTTAAAAAAAAAAAAAATAGTCCAAATCATGTACTTCATATTTGAGTCATTTTTTTCTATTATTATTATTATTATTATTATTATTTTGGTCTTTTCAAGACAGGGTCTCCCTATAGCCCCAGCTGGCCTGGAACTCACTCTGTAGACCAGGCTGGCCTTGAACTCACAAAGATCCAACTGCCTCTGCCTCCCCAGTGCTGGGATTAAAGGCGTGCACCACCACGCCTGGCTTGAGTCAAGTTTTTAGTAAATTTGTTCTATATGGAAAGTATAATTTGGTAATTTAAACCATAGTTATTATTATTTACTGCTAGTAATTTTCCCCTGGTGTTATCTACAAACTTACTTTGTCCTTTAGCCCAACTTTATATTAAATATATGTTGCAATCTTTTGAGAGCAAAGTAATTGTTTTTGGATACAATTGAAATTTTTTTCTGGAATCACTTTTGAATGCATCAGGCTTGCTGTCCTCCAGGTGGCGACTTCTTATGTTCTACCAGTGCCTTCATACTAACAAAAGGATTCATGTGTTTAGATTTGTTTTTCTTTTTAATATTAGTGTAATCTTTTTGTTTGTTTGTTTGTTTGTTTGTTTCAAGACAGGGTCTCCCTGTAGCCCCAGCTGTCCTGGAACTCACTCTGTAGACCAGGCTGGCCTTGAACTCTCAAAGATCTGCCTGCGTCTGCTTCCCAAGTGCTAGAATTAAAGGTGTGCGCCACCACGCCCGGCATATTAGTGTAATCTTTTTAATGTTTGTGGTTGTTTCATCAGTAGTTGTCCTAGACTATTTCAGGAAAAAGTTTTTTTGGTTTATATTTTGAACTATCTCTTGAAAATTTTGGGGGGGAGGGGAATTCTTTTTGAGACAGACTCTCCCTGTAGCCCCAGCTGGCTCTACCTCCTGAGTGCAGAGATTAAAGACGTGTGCCACAACACTTGGATTTTTTTTTTTACACTTGGATCTTAAAACGTTGTAAAGACTTTATATATTACTCTGTTATTTTCCAGATCAGCAGTTTGCTTCTTCGATCAGTGGACTGTACCAGCATCCCAGAATGGTTCATGAGTAGTTGTAAGAACCTTTGTTGTGCTGATATGTCCAGCACAGCTATCTTATTCCTGAGTCAGGGGACACTTGTCATGTTGGATTGGCAGGATGGGAGCATGGGCCCAGGCAGGGAGACCCTGCTCTTGGATATTGTGCATGTTTTGTTCAACTTGAGTTCACAGTGAGTTTTGACTTTTGCTGTTTTATATTTTGTTTTGCTTGTAAGGCATTTAAAAGATACAACTGAGCCAGCATGGCTCAATTAAATGTGGTTATAATAAATCTTAAATTAAAAGAGACAGTGGAAAAACAGTAGACATAAGAGAAAAGAAAGTATGAAGAGAATGGTTATAGAAATTATTGGTTCAGGGGCTGGAGAGATAGCCTAGTGGTTAAGAGCATCGACTGCTCTTGTAGAGGACCCGGGTTTGATCCCCAGCACCCACATGGCAGCTGAGAACCGTCTGTAATTCCAATTCCAGGAGAACTCCAGTTCCAGGGAAATCCGACATCCTCTTCTGACCCCCACGGCATTGCACGACACAGGTGCACAAACCTACATGCAGACAGTATATTCATACACATACAAAAATAAATAAAATTAAAAAGATACTTAAAAAAAAAGAAATTATTGGTTCAGGGGCTGGAGAGATTGGCTCAGTAGTTAGGAACACTGGTTGCTCTTGCTGAGGACCCAAGTTCGGTTCACCACCACCCACATGGAGGCTTACAGTTTTCCGTAACTCCATTTCCAGAGGATCCAACACCCTCTTCTGATGTCTATGAGCATTACATGCACGGATACAGTTAGGTACATCAGGTAGAACACTCATACACATAAAATAATAAAAGAAAATTAAGCCGGGCATGGTTGAAAAGAAAAGAAAGCTGAGTGTGGTGGTGCATGCCTTTAATCCCAGCGCTTAGGAGGCAGAGGCAGCTGGATATCTGTGAGTTCAAGGCCAGCCTCGTCTACATAGCAAGCTCCAGGCCAGCTGGCACTAAAGGGAGTCTCAAAAAGACCAAAAAAAAAAAAAAAAAAAAAAAAGTACTATATAGTTCCTTTTAGACTTTACAAGCTTCATGGCGCATAGATAATCTAAAAAACTAACCTTTTGAGTGGTAAATTGAAATTTAGAAAAGTAAATGGTGCTGGTTGTGGTGGTGCATGCCTTTAGTCCAAGCACTTGGGAGGCAGAGGCAGGCAGATCTCTGTGAGTTCAAGGCCAGCCTGGTCTACATAGTGAGTTCCAGGTTAGCTGGGGCTACAGGGAGACCCTGTCTCAAGAAAAAAAAAAGGAAAAAAAAAAAAAGGAAATGTTCCTTTTCCTTTTTGATCATATTACTAGTAAGGTCTTCACAGAACTGTATTGCTTTTGCCATATGGCTGAAAGCAGTCAAGTACTTAAAAATGTCAAACTGGGGTCTGGTGAGATGGCTCAGCTGGTAATGGCATTTTACCATCAATCCTGGTGACCCAAGTTAGATTTTGGAACCCACATGGTGGAAGGAGAGAATTGACTCTTGCAAGTTGTTTGTTCTTTGACCTGTGTACATGTGCGTGAGTGTGCATGTACACACACACACACACACACATGCAAATAAATAAATATATAAATAAATTTACCCTGAAATTATTATCACAATGAAGATAATAAATATTTCACTTACCCCTTAAGTTTCTTTGCTCATAGTTAAGATTTTTAAATTTAATTTTTTAATGTCTTTTTAGGTCTCCCTATAGCCCTAGCTGGCCTGGAACTTGCTATGTAGACCAGGCTGGTCTTGAACTCACAGAGATCTGCCTGCCTCTGCCTCCCAAGTGCTGGGATTAAAGGCGAACACCACCATGCCTGGCAAATTTTTGCTTTTTATATTTATTTATTTTATTTATTTTTATTTTTTGGTGTTTTTGAGACAGGGTCTCCCTGTAGCTCCAGCTGTCCTGGAACTCCCTCTGTAGACCAGACTGGCCTTGAACTCACAAAGATCCGCCTGCCTCCCTAGTGCTAGGATTAAAGGTGTGCGCCACCACGCCTGGCTTATTTATTTTTAAAATGTTAAGTGTATGAGTGTACTGTCTGCATGTAAGTAGGTGTGCCTGTGTCATGCAGTGCTGCAGAGGTCAGAAGAGGGTGTTGGATTCCCCTGGAACTAGAGTTAAAGATGGTTCCTAGCCACCATGTGGGTGCTGGGGATCGAACCTGGGTCCTCTGCAAGAGAGGTCTGTACACTCAACCACTGAGCCATTCTCCAGCCCTAATTTTTCACTTTTTAAAAATAATATTTTTGGGGCTGGAGAGATGGCCTAGCACTGACTGCTCTTGCAGAGGACCTAGGTTCGATCCCCAGCACCCACATGGCGGCTGAGAGCCGTCTTTAACTCCAGTTCCAGGGGGTTCCGACACCCTCTTCTGACCTCTGTGGCATTGCACAACACGGGTACACAGACCTACATGCAGACAGTACATTCATACACATAAAGAATAAATTTAAAAAAAAAGAAAAATACTATTTTGCTATTTTTTTTAAGATCTTTTTATTTTTTTTAATTTTATTTATTTTTGTATGTGTATGAGTGTACTTTCTGCATGTAGGTCTGTGCACCCGTGTCGTGCAATGCGGCGGAGGTCAGAAGAGGGTCTCAGATTCCCCTGGAACTGGAGTTCTCCTGGAATTGGAGTTACAGACGGTTCTTAGTCGCCATCTGGGTGCTGGGGATCGAACCCGGGTCCTCTGCAAGAGCAGTCGGTGCTCTTAACCGCTAGGCTATCTCTCCAGCCCTTGTTATTTTTTTTAATGTGTATGAGTGTATTGTCTGCATGGATGTGAATGTGGCTGTGTTGTGCAGTGCCCTCCAAGGTCAGAAGAGGGCCTTTTAGGACAGTTGCTACCCACCCTGTGGTTGGCTGGTCCTCTGTAAGAGTAGCCAGCACAATACTCTTATCCACTGTGGCATCTGTCCAGCCCTGGCTTTTTTTTTTTAATAAGGTAAAACGATTGACATATAAATATGAGGAATGTTTTGGCCTTGCTTGTAAATTTCATTGTAAATTTAATCGCATTTTCTGTTCATCTTTTGTATTTATAAATTTTAGTGTATATAAAATGATTTTTATTTTATTTATTTATTTTTGTAAAATGATTTTTAATAGTTTATAAATAACATAGATCATGGCTCATTTTTCTTTAGGATTAAGGAATCAACACTGGAAATGTTCCTGTCTAGAATCTTGGCATCTTGGACTAATTCAGCTATACATATCTTTGAATCAAGTTCCCCAAGCCTAAAAGACCAACTGAATGGGAATTCAAGCACAGCTGGGAGGCTTTTGGAGTATGTTTATACCCACTGGGAACATCCATTGGATGCTCTGAGACACCAAACCAAAATTATATTCAGAAATCTTCTCCAAATGCATCGGCTTGCTACAGCTGGGGATTTGGTCACTGATCCTTTCTTTTTGAAACTGACCAAGAGTCTTCTGCAATTGGAGTGGCATATTAAAGGAAAGTACACATGCCTTGGCTGTTTGGTTGAATGTATAGGAATCGAACATATTTTGGCAATAGATAAAACTACTCCATCTCAAATCTTAGAGGTGATGGGTGACCAGTCGTTGGTACCTTATGCAAGTGACCTCTTGGAAACGATGTTTAAAAATCATAAGACTCATTTGAAATCCCAGACTGTTGACAATACTTGGATTGATGAGTGGCATGAAACTTGGGTTTCTCCTCTGCTTTATATTCTGTGTGAAGGAAACCTGGATCAAAAATCATATGTGATTGATTATTACTTACCAAAATTATTGAATTACAGTCCTGAAAGCTTACGGTATATGGTAAAGATTCTTCAGACATCTATTGATGCTAAAACTGGTAAGGAAAAGTATTTTTTGGTTTAGTAATTTCTCATTATGATGGTAAATGTAGGTCCTTAGGCAGATGTTTGGCATATTCAGGTTCAAATATTCTCACTTCTTTTTGTTGTTCCCACTTCTGTAAGTAGCAGAGAAGGATATTAACATAGCTACTGTGGATTGAAACATGTTACTATCTATAGTTAAGTGGAGTTTTTCCCTGAAAGTGGTTTCTCAGTTAACAAGGTTTTAATTTACTATTTTGTTCTCAAACTAGAGTAAAAGTGTATATGTGTCTTATATAATTTGCTTATTCAGTGTAAGGCAGGTAAGTTTTATCTCTTGGAAAAAGACAAAATTGAAGGCACAACCTAAAGAAAGAACTCTAGTCATTTACAATAAGGGGAAATTTCTCACTGAAACTCATTATTATTAAAGGAATCATTGCCCTCAAACATAATTCAATACTTAATGTGTACCTGGGTGTAGTGATACACATCTATAATCCCAGTACTTGGGAGGCAAAGGCAGAGGCACAGGCAGGAAGATTGCTTCAGATTTAAGGCCAGCCTGGTCTGTTGAGTTCTTGGTGGACCATGACTACCTGAGACTGTCTTAGTAAATAAATATGAAAGAAAATAAAAATGGATTTAAAATAAGATCCTGATTCATGTAAATCTTTTTTTTTTTTCTTTTTTTGGTCTTTCCAAGACAGGGTCTTCCTGTAGACCCAGCTGTCCTGGAACTCACTCTGTAGACCAGGCTGGCCTTGACCTCACAAAGATCTGCTTGCCTCTGCCTCCCAAGTGCTAGGATTAAAGGCGTGCACCACCACGCCTGGCTCAAGTAAATCTTAAAATCATTCTGTTTAATAAAGCCAAAAAAAAAAAAAGGTATCTTTCTATACAATTTAAGAAGCAATTGAAATTAAAATTGTTAAAATTTAAACCTTCAGTATTTCAAAGAGTAACCATAAGAAAAAAGGAAAATTTGGGGTTGGAGAGATGGTTCAGTAATTAAGAGCATGCACTGCTCTTGTGGAGGACCTGAGTTCAGTCCCCAGAACTCACATCAGGCTGCCCACAAGTACATGTAACTCCAGCGGCAGGCCATCCAGGGTCTTTTGAATTCCTTAGGCACTTGCATTCATATGCGCATAATCACACATAGATGCAGACACAGACATAGACACACACACACAAAACACACATGCACACACACAGAATTAAAAATAATAAAAATAAATCTTAAAAGAGAGCCAACTGGGGTTGGAGAGATGGCCTAGTGGTTAAGAGTGCCGACCGCTCTTACAGAGGACCCGGGTTCGATCCCCAGCACCCACATGGTGGCTGAGAACCATCTGAAACTCCAATTCCAGGAGAACTCCAGTTCCAGGGGAGTCCGACTCCCTCTTCTCACCTCCGTGGCATTGCACGACACGGGTGCACAAACTTGCATGCAGACAGTACATTCATACACATACAGAAATAAATAAAATTAAAAAAAAAAAAAAGAAAAAAAAAAAGAGTGCCAACTGCTCTTGCAGAGGACCCAGGTTTGATCCCCAGCATCCACATGGCGGCTGAGAACCGTCTGTAACTCCAATTCCAGGAGAACTCCAGTTCCAGGGGAATCCGAGACCCTCTTCTGACCTCTGCGGCATTACATGACCCGGGTGTACAAGCCTACATGCAGACAGTACATTCATACATATAAATAAATAAATTAATAAAAAAGGGAAATTTTGATTTCTTTCTCTACACAAAAACAATCCATTATTTAATATTTACCAGTTGTTTGTGCCTTTTTGAGAGATTGTCTAAAATTTGTTCCATGAATTTGTTCTTAAGAAAGGTTGTCTTTATTTTTGTATCAAGGTTTCCTGTGAGCCGATGTGGCTGATGTCCTAGTTCCTGAAACCAACACATCTTTGTCATCTACCTTTTATAATAAGTTTTTATAAATCAGAACAATAATACCAACATTGCATTGAAGTTCAGTGTTTATTTTCAGGGAAATAATAGTCTTTGATTTACTAAAGTGATTACTATTCTTGGCAGGAAGTTATTTTAGCCTTTGTGTAATGCTTTGTAAATTTTCTCCATTTTTTTTCCCCCTGATTTACTTTCTGGTGAATTTTTTAAGTGTCAAGGACAAAAGTAAAAATATTAGCAAGTAACAAGGACAAAAGTAAAAATGTTAGAAAATAAGTTACCCTTTCTTTATGTTAAGGTATTTATGCTTACTTGAAATTATTGGCATCACCAATTAAATAATTTTCATAATTTTTATTTTAGAATAGGCATTTAAATTTGTTTTACAATTTATTTTAGGGGCTGGAGAGATGGCTTAGTAGTTAAGAGCACTGGCTGCTTGTCCAGGGGACCCTGGTTCAATTCCCAGCACTGACATGCTGGCTAACAACCACCTGTAACTCCAGTTCTGGGGATCTCTGATGGCATTGCACAACACGGGTACACTTAGGTACATGTAGGCAATACACTCACAGACACAATAAAAATAAATAAGGCTGGGCATGGTGGCTCACGCCTTTAATCCTAACACTCGGGAGGCAGAGGCAGGCAGATCTTTGTGAGTTCAAGGCCAGCCTGGTCTACAGAGTAAGTTCCAGGACAGCTGGTGCTACGGGGAGACCCTGTCTCAAAAAGACCAAAAAATAAATAAATAAAGTATAAAAAATTATTTCATTATGATTTTTTATTTCTTGGAATATAATGTTAATTTGGAAACATAAAATTTGGCGTGTTATTTTCATTTGCATAGCACAGTAATGGTTTTTGCTGTCATGCTTTTGTGATAAGAACAGTCTTTTTTCCCCTTAGGGTCTTGTCACAGCAGAGGGGCTTTGGGAGCTTTGATGGCATGTCTGCGAACAGCTAGAGCTCATGGACATCTTCAGGCTGTAACTCTTACCTGGAAGGACCTTGTGTCCTGTGCAAGAATAAAGCAAGGGTTAATTCATCAACATTGCCAAGTAAGGAAGTACACCACTGGGAATTCATTGACTGTTATAGGTCCCTGATCCTCTGATTCCTTTGGTGGTCCAGTATAAAGGCCTTTAAGTTGTGCTTAGCACTGAGTAGAAAGTGAAAAGTGTCATCCTTGTTCTTAGTCTATTCACAGTCTACTTGAGGGGCAAGGAAAACTTGAGTAAAGCATCTGAAACTCTTGAGAGACAACAGTTGGTAGTATGTGGCTTTATCTGGGAGGCCTGGGGAGCCCGATCAAGTGGTGGTTAGTTAGAAAATGGAGCATTGGAGCAGCACATAGCATGGAAAGACAGGGACGCAAGGTCAGATGGAAGTGTCTTGTTCATTGTTTTGTAATGCTCTAATGGTAGGCAGATGACTTCATTGGTTCCTAGTTACCAATTGAATGGATTCATCCATTGGTTGTTAATGGAATGAGAGATGAATTTTTGGTGTGGGAGAAAAAAGAAGGAAAGAGACCAGTGTGAAATTTGTAGTAGTAATCTAAGAATGAGCTTTGGGGGCCTGGCGTAAGGTCAGTGAGAAAGAGAAAAAGGAATGAAGCTGAGTGTTACATGGATTAAGGTTTGCACTGTTGGTTTGTGTAAGCCTCCTAGTTTATATATTTAATGAAATAATTTTACAGGAAATAACTCCAGGATGAGATTAAGAAATTTTTCTGAGGTATATATGGATAAAAAAATTTACACTTAAAATGTTTTAGGCTTTGCTTATTTTATAAGCAGACTAATAAAATTAACATTTTATTGCTTGATTTATTTTTAGGTGCGGATAGATACACTAGGCTTGCTTTGTGAAAGTAATCGAAGCACAGAAATTGTTTCCACAGAAGAAATGCAGTGGATTCAGTTCTTTATCACTTACAATCTTAATAGCCAGTCACCAGGAGTACGGCAACAGATTTGTTCTCTCCTTAAAAAGGTAGAATTTTTGCATCAGAAAGTATGGGGCAGTGGTGAACTTTACTCTGGAAATTGTTTTAAAAGAAGAGCCCAGATTTTGGGAGAATGGGCCACCTGTCTTCATGGCACTTCTGTGACCTGTCCCAGGTTCATCAAGTTTAATATCAGATTAAAATACAGTGTGGAAAAATCCAGGTGTAGAAAATCAACCTTGAGCTCATTTGTTTTTCACAGTTTAACAGGTGGAGGTCAGAGGGCAACTTGGGGGAGTTGGTGCTCTCCTTCCTCGGTGTGGGTCCTCGGCTTTGACTCAGGTCATCAGGTTTGCTGGCAGGGGCTTTTATCTTCTGAGCCATTGGACCGCCCTGAGCTCTTTTCTTTTCTTGAAAAAAAAAAAAAAAGGCATTGGGGTTCTTGGAGCGTAGGTGGTTTGGAGAAAGCCTTGGTGATGGGTGGAAGGATGTACTTTCGTTTCTTTGGTCTTTCTTCAAGCACCTCATGAAATGTCCATTTTTGACTCATTCATCTTGAACTAATCTCAAAACACATCCACGGGTAAGGAATTGATAAGAGTATAGGAATGAATAGATCATCTTCAGTAAAAGGAAATGGGAAATTTTTAAAAATTCTGGTCACAGTACTACTTTGTTTTTGGTTTAAAAAATATAAATGTTAATTTTCTTGTCAAAAAGAACCTCTGGAGATTTCAACATTTAAAACCTAGGTACTCTTCTTGCCTTAAGTTTTCCCTTTTAGGTTGATAGTTTGTTGTATACCTCACAAATGTTTTTTAAATTTTCATCTCAAAAGTTGTTTTGTAGAATACAAGAAAGTTCTCAGGTACTTTATAAATTGGAGCAAAGTAAATCCAAACTTGAATCAGAGGAGTTAACCAAAGAGCAGCCTTCTGTTTCTTTACAGCAATATAAGGTAGGTGGTACTTCTAGAAAAAGATGTTTTAAGAAACCTTAAACAGTAGTGGGAAATCTCTTCATGAATTGTGGTTCATGCTTTTTTTCCTTCTCGCTGGATGTTAACATGATCCTTCAGAGCTGAGCACTCCAGTGGATATAGCTCAAGTTGTGGAACTAGTAATGTTGCACTTGAGTATTGGTACAGGATGGCATAACCGGCTTACCTTAGTAACTTCCAGCTTATGGGGGCCAGATAGTTGTTAGTACTTTAACAAAAAGCTTTGACTCCACTTCTTCACAGGGTAGAAGATTCTGCTGTGGCTGGCCCTACATGTCTTCACACTGACATGACTTATAGCTGTTTGATGCTAGTGACACCTCATAATTCAGTTGTGGAGGGAGGTCTGTGTCTATCCAGAGACAATGAAATTGATGTATTAATGGGATGGATGCAGCCCCAGGACATCAGCTCTAGCACCAGGGCTCAGCCTGATAACCTTCCCTCCCTCCCTCCCTTTTTTCTCTCCCTCCCTCCCTTCCCTCCCTCTCTCCCTGACCCCCCTCCCTCCCCTCCACTCCTCCTTCCCTTACTCTCTCTCTCTCACTCCCCTTCTCTCCCTCTCTCTCCCTCCCCCTTCCCCCCTCTTTCCTTCCTTCCTTCCTTCCTTCCTTCCTTCCATCCATCCATCCATCCATCCATCCTACCGTCCTCCTTTCTGTGTGTTAAGAGTGTGTGTGTGAGAATGTTATGCATGTACGTGTTCATGTGTGTAAGTGTGCATAGGAGGCTAGAAGTTGTTGTTAAGTGCCTTCCTTGTTACTTTCCACCTTATACTTTGAGACAGGGTTTCTCACTGAACCTGGAGTTCGTCAATTGAGCAAGACTGGCTGGCCAGCAAGCCTCCTGTCTGTAATCCAGCACTAGGATTTTACGTTCACATTGCTTCCTCTATCTTTGAGTGCTTGGGGTCCGAACCCAGGTTTTCATGCTTGCACAAGTACTTTACTGACTGAGCTACCTCTTTAGCCTCCTGTTTTCAGCAGAACAAACGAGCTTTTCACTGGTCTCTTCTAAATATTGCCTCCCCAAAACAACCTTTATTTTTAGCTAAGGCCCAGATGGAGAAAGAGCTCAATCTGTTTTAATTTACTTGGGGAAATAGGTATGATAAACTAATGATACATTTGAACTATGACATACTCTAAATGTTAGTATGGATAGTCTCAAATTTTATATTTAAAAGGTAAAAAATAACCTATTTAATGAAGACTATTCCTATACAAAGATTGAAATTACTTGCGGGGCGTGGTAGTGCACGCCTTTAATCCTAGCACTTGGGAGGCAGAGGCAGATGGATCTTTGTGAGTTCAAGGCCAGCCGGTCTACATAGTGAGTTCCAGGACAGCTAGAGCTACAGGGAGACCCTGTCTCAAAAACAAACAAACAAACAAACAAAACAAACAAACAAACAAAAAAACCCCCAAAGACTGAAATTAGATTCATCATTAAAAATCCCACCAAGATTAAAAAGTCATAGCCTGAACTTTAAGGACACAGAATTAAAATAAGTTTTAATTTTGCCACACCTCTGTTGTCTGCCTTGTGTTTCCTTCATTACTAGTGATTAGTAACTCCTCTCAAAAATATTAAATGAGAAAGCCCTTTATAAACTATAAATCACTCTGAAAACCCTCACTGGGGGCTGGCAAGA
Source organism: Rhizomys pruinosus (assembly GCA_009823505.1). Taxonomy (NCBI): domain Eukaryota; kingdom Metazoa; phylum Chordata; class Mammalia; order Rodentia; family Spalacidae; genus Rhizomys; species Rhizomys pruinosus. Next base: position 1,053,659 of record VZQC01005766.1, read on the forward strand.
TGGTTATCAGGTAAAGGCATTTGCTGCCAAGCCTGATGACTGAATTCAATCACTAGTACCCACATGGTAAAAGAAGAGAACAGACTCATAGAAGTTACCCTCTAACCTACGAATCTATGCCATGACACACATATACTTCCCCCACTCCAATAAATAAATAAAATGTGCTAAAAATAAATACACCTTTAATCCTAGCACTTGGGAGGCAGAGGCAGGTGGATCTTTGTGAGTTCAAGGCCAGCCTGGTCTACAATGTGAGTTCCAGGACAGCTGGGGCTACAGGGAGACCCTGTCTCGAAAAGACCAAAAAAAAAAAAAAATAATAATAATAAAATTAAATTAAATAAATAAATAAATACAAAGCCTAACTGAGAGCCATTAAAAGTGACTTAGAGGGGCCTGGAGAGATGGCAAAGTGCTTAAGAGCACTGACTGCTCTTGTAGAAGACCCAGATTCAAATCCCAGCATCCACTACCATCTGAAATTCCAGTTCCAGGGAATCCAGTTCCCTCTTCTGACCTCCTCAGGTATGCATGACATGGGCGCACTCACATGCATGCAAGTATACACTCGTACACATAAAAAAATATAAAATATTTTTTTAAGGCCAGGCGTGGCGGCGCATGCCTTTAATCTTAGCACTTGGGAGGCAGAAGCAGGCAGATCTTTGTGAGTTCAAGGCCAGCCTGGTTTACGTAGCTAGTTCCAGGACACTTGGAGCTACAGGGAGCCCTGTCTCAAAAAGAACCAAAAAAAAAAAAAAATTTTTTTTTTAAAGTGACTTAGAGTATATATAGAGCACCTCCCCCCATCCTGTGTGTGTGTGTGAGAGAGAGAGAGAGAGAGAGAGAGAGAGATGGGATTTTATTAGCCTCTCTTAAATCATTGCTAGATTTGAAGATGTATGTCTTGTTTGTGTCTTTAATGCAAGGGGCAAAATGACATTCATGAAATGTCAAGCACTTAGAAACAAAAAGCTATTTTGTGGATTGAAATTCAAATTTTCATGAATGCATGGTGTTTGGGTTTGTACTTAGTGATGCAATCGTCCCTCATTCCTCAGCTGCTCATGAGACAGTCTCGGTAAGTAAGTAGCACAGGCCATCCTCAAACTGTGATTCTCCTGTCTCAGCCTCCTGAGACCTGTGATGATAGTCTTGGGTACCATATGTGGCTTGATATACATGTTTTCAGTGTTAGACCTTAGAGATTTAATCTGAGTCAATCTTGTGATTATGATCATTTCTTCTGTTAACAATCTGTGGCTTTTGGAGGTTGTGACTTTGGCCCTATGTTATCATCCTCAGACCAGTGGGTGCATCCAATGATAGGCCTAGTGCCAAGCAGCAGATCAAGTGCTGGGGAAGAAGAGGAGACCAGTAGTTGAGAAAAGATGTCTTCTAGGGTAATGGAGATAGTTTCCGACATAAATAACCAGTCCTAATAACTAGAATACTTTAAAACTTATAAAGAGCTGCATACCTGTGTTTTAATTTAATCTTTAAGAAAAAGGCTGTGGGTTATGCAGTCTTATCTTCCCTTAACAAGTGAGAGAACTGAAGCTTAGTAAAGTTCAGTGACCTGTTCACAGGTCTCAACTAGTATGTGTAGAGCCAGTAGCCAAATTTAGATTTGCTCTTGACTAAAAAAAGTCTCAGTAGTGTCGATAGGATTTATCTAAGAAAGAACTTGTAGGTGAGAGAGTTCAGGGAGAACTGGAGAATTGAATTCACTGGTATGAATAATATAAGACACTTGGAATGGAGGAATTGAATGATGAGAACCGGATATAAAAAATCAAGTGGAGGATAGGTGGGAAAATTCATTTGGTTGATGAAGGCATTTGGAAGTCTGACGAAGAACCATTTAAGTTGACTTGGGCATGGGATGAGGATGCAGTTAAGTTGATAGAGTGCTTGCCTAGCATCCATAAAGCCATGGATCCTAAGCCCTTCCTTCAGAATCTGGGTCTGGTGACACACACCTGTAATCTTGGCACTTGGGAAGTGGATGAAGGAGGATCAGAAGTTCAGGGTCACCATCTGCTAAGTAGCAAATTCAAGGCTAGCCTGGAATATGTTAGATCCTATCTCAGCAAAAATACAAATTGACTAAGGCATATATTCAGTTCCTCTTGAGTGTGTAGGACACTGCTCAGGATTGGGGATCCTGTTGTCTAAATGTGGTTTCAATCTATTGTAGTTACAGTATGATTAAGAGAGGAGCCATATCTAAAAATACAAATGACAGTACAGCCAGGCATGGTGGTGTACACTTTTAGTCTCAACACTCAGGAAGCAGAGGCTAGAGGATCCCTGTGAGTTCAAGGCCAGCCTGGTCTACATAGTGAATTCCAGGCCAACTTGGGGGGCTACAGGGGGATGCTGTCTCAAAAAGACCAAAAAAACAAAAAACAAATGACAGTACAACTACAATAAGGTAACTATTAAAGATTAAGTGTGTTTTGCTTTACTGTGAATTTTAATATTTAAAACTGTTTTAACTTGGTATATTTTTGGGTAAGCATTCTATTCCTTTGAAACACAAAAGAATTATAAATTTACCAGGAAATTCTTAGGGCTTGTAAGGACCTAAAGGATAAATCCCTAAGGACATATACCCACCAGAAAAGTGAATGTAGGGATCTTATGTTCTTGACTCTGTCCATAGTCTGTTGGTACCAGGGCTGCATATCAGCTCTGCAGGGTATAGCAGTAAGTATTCCCACTTTGCCCCCAGCCTCCTCTCAAGGTTTTATGTAGCCTAGGCTGGCCTCAAACTCTTATGTACCAGAGGATGACCTTGAATTTCCTATACTCCTGCCTCTGCCTCCGAACTGTTGGGATTATAAGTATGTACCATCATGTCAAGTTTATTTGATGCTGGAGATTGAATTCAGGGCTTTGTGCAAGTACTCTACTGACTGAACTACGTTTCCAGCCTGACCACTTTACTTTTTTTTTTTAATTTTATTTATTTATTTTTTATGTGTATGAATGTACTGTCTGCATGTAGGTTTGTGCACCCAAGTCGTGCATGCAATGCTGCGGAGGTCAGAAGAGGGTGTCGGATTCCCCTGGAACTGGAGTTCTCCTGGAATTGGAGTTACAGACGGTTCTCAGCCACCATGTGGGTGCTGGGGATCGAACCTGGGTCCTCTGCAAGAGCAGTTGTTGCTCTTAACCGCTAGCCAACTTTACTTTTTTTTGTTTTTTTGCCTTTTTTTTTTGATAGAAAAATTCTTTAATTAAAACAAGTTTACACATTGACACTTATGGCTTAACGAGAATAAATTCTGTCCAAGTTTAAAATTGTATTAAGGACAAAACAGAGGACTGGTGTATATATAATGTACAGTTTCCTCAAAACAGTAGTTCCATTATAAAATCTCTCAAAAGCAACAATCCAATTATGAATTTTACATATAAATAATTATCGAAGCAGTCAGAGCATATATAATCACATCACACATGAACACTGGCATTAAGTCACTTTCCCATAAAACTTCAAAATAACAGTGAATCTTTCTTCCTATTGAAAACCACCAACTGATCTGATACTAAGATCATCTTTAAATTTTGTGTTAACATTATTTCACTCTGACAGTCTATACAGACTAGTCAGTTACCACCTTAGAGCAATTCTTTTTAAATACAAATTCCATTTTACTATGGCCATGTTTTCAAATAGGTTACTTTCCTTATATATCATTTATTACTATTTGCCACATAAACATCATGGATTTCTTTTCCTCAATTAAAAAAATAAAAAACACAGTGACCTTCTTAATGAGTGTGACTTTTTAAAAAAACTTAGAAACTTAAGTTTAAAAATGAAACTAGTTTTCAGCTTTTATTATTAGTGCCTGTAAAATAACTTAAGTTTTGTTGAAGCCTAAAACCAGATTAATTTCATACCCAGTCTGTTTTCTTTAATTACTGTGACTTTACTGAATTCCCAGCCATAAAACTAAATTACTTTCAAAAGTTAACAAATTGTACCTTCTAGAACTATCAGTTCAATATCAGTTGGACATCTAGTTGTCATACAGACCACACAAAGAGGCAGGACAATGCAGCACTATGTTTTGAGACAAGGTCTCCCTATAGCCCCAGCTGGCCTGGAACTCTATAAACCAGGCTGGCCTTGAAGTCAACAGAAATCCACCTGCCTCTAATTCCCGAGTGCTAGGATTAAAGGTGTGCTCCACCACGCCCGGCTAAAAGACGGTTCTTAGCCACCATGTGGGTGCTGGGAATTGAACCCGGGTCCTCTGTAAGAACAGTCAGCACTCTTTTTTTTTCGATCTTTTCGAGACAGGGTCTCCCTGTAGTCCCAGCTGTCCTGGAACTCACTCTGTAGACCAGGCTGGCCTTGACCTCATAAAGATCCGCCTGCCTCTGCCTCCCAAGTGCTGGGATTAAAGGTGTGCGCCACCACGCCCCGGCTAACAGCACTCTTAACCGCACGATCTTAACCCTTGAGCCATCTGTCTGGTCCCCACTTTACTTTTTTTAATTAAAACTTTCCTCCTTGTGGCACTCATCTTTAATCGTAGCACTCGAGAGGCAGAGGCTGGCGGATCTCTATGAGTTCAAGGCCAGCCTGGTCTACATAGTGAGTCACAGGACAGCCTGGGGGCTACAAGGAGACCCTGTCTCAAAAAGACCAAAAAGAAAAAGTTTCCTCCTCCTCCTCCTCCTCCTCTTCCTCTTCCTCCTCTTCCTCCTCCTCCTCTTCTTCCTTCTCCCTTTACCTTTTATCATTTGTATGAACAGAATGGTAGATCATAAGTCTCAAGGGACAAGTAAGAGGCAGTAGAATAGTTGGATCTTTGAATGAATTATGCCATAACTAAATTTATTATGTAATCTGTTGGCTCTTTCTTTATTCTTTAAGACATTAGAAAATTTCCTATCTTTGATGCCTGAGCCCTGTTTAGAGAAGTTAGGGTTCATTAACCTCTGGAGGAGACAGAGGGGCTAAATAAATCTTGGTTTTTTTTTTGTTTGTTTGTTTTTGTTTTTTACTTTTTGTCTTTTTATTAAGATCTCAAGTTTTATACCTAAAGTACAGTTTCTCAGGCCTTACTAATTATTTATACTTTCCTTTTGGATGTTTAAGGCCACACAGCCCAGATTAACCAAGGTTTTTGTTTTTTTTTTGTTTTCTCACAGTCAGTTGAGGGTCTGGTCCTCAGGGGTCACTCAGGTTTTAGGGGGGAGGGAGCCCCTGGCTCCTTTTGGCTTTTCATTTACCAGTTCCATCCACTTGAGGACAAAGTCAGGTCTTGTTAGACCAGGCTTCCCTTTTTGAAGCATGAGCAGACTTTCCTCTTTATACACTGGACACTGGCTGAAGTCCCATTAGTGGATCTCCAAGATCTCCCTGCACAGGAAGAATAAATCTTTTTTTTTTTTTTTTTTTTACCAAAACTATGTTTGTTTTGTTTGTTTTTTTCTAATCTGAACTGTAACGGAGTTATATTTGTTGACTATACAAAGATAGGGTTCATTAAGCTCATGATTTAATTTGTGGTCATGAGTGTTGTTTTAGTATTTCGTGTTGTTATATCTAAGTACCCGAGGCTAGATACTTTGGAAAGTACAGAGCTTTGTGAAGAAAAAGGTTGGTGGCTCAGATGATCAAACAGCTATGTTTGGCTATGTCACTAATGGCAGAATAGTGGGGGAGTGTGGAAGGAGCATGTATTTAAGAGTGGACTTAAGAGAGTGAGTTGAGAAAAAGATCTTGCAATATAACAAACCATTCTCCTAGGAACTCATTCTTTTTCGGGGGGAGGTTCTTTTTGAGACAGGGTCTCCTTTAGTCCCAGCTGGCCTGGGGCTCGCTATGTAGACCAAGTTGGCCTTGAACTCACAGAAATCTGCCTGCCTCTGCCTCCTGAGTGCTGGCATTAAAACCATGCACCACCACACCCTGTGGTTCTTACAATACAGGATTTTCACTCCTGAGAGAAAGCATCAATCCATTCCTGGGGGTGGATCCCTCAGGACCTAATTACTAGGCCCTGACTCTTAAAGGTCTACCACTTTAATAGTGCCACACTTGGGGTCAAACCTGAAGCACAAGAACTTTTGGGAGACAAACTGTCCAAACTAGTAGGTGCCCAACCAATAACCAGGACTTCAAAACAAATCAAAACCCCATAAAACCTTTGCTCTCTTAATTAAATGTAACAAAAGCAACTGCTCTTGAGGGGGATAATCTATTTGTGCATGAGCTTTATTATGCTTAATTAAAATTTTGTTTTTATTTTAGAATTTCATGTCATCTATTTGCAACATTCTTTTTGAAGCATTGTTTCCTGGATCTTCCTATTCAACTAGATTTTCAGCTTTAACCATTTTAGGATCAATAGCTGAAGTTTTTCCTGTCTTGGAAGGTAAGATTTCAGTAATGTTGGGGCAAGTAATTTTTCTTTTAAAACACATACTTTATCACTTTGTCAGCATTTGCTGTACTTAAGGTTTCACTTTTATTGTCTGTCTTTAGGGTCCTGGCAGGAGCTCCTGCTCTCACCCACCTCATTTGTTCTAAGAGAGGGCCTCATCTGTTAAGTTTTAAAATTAGAACCATAATGGTTTATCTTATATTTAATATTCCTCAGTGAGGCTTTGTGGCTAAAATGTGGTTTCTCTTATATGCTATCTGCTTTGTAAGCCCCAGTCTGGTTTCGGAAAGGTGTTATAAGGATGTCATTTCCAGGCATTCTGGTTTAATGACAATCTTTGTCTTCTATGAGGTATTCAAAAAGAATTAACATTTAGCTTTCTTCTTTGAATATTTTTTCTTATATTTGCCCCCTTCATGTATGTGATGTTTGTTACCTGTGATGTATGCAGTTTTGTTCATCTGATGTCTATATGTATGTGTGTGGGTACATATCCATGTGTATTTGTCTATGTGTGTGTGTGTGTGTGTGTGTGTGTGTGTGTGTGTGTGTAGCCCAGAGGTTGACCTTATTATTATTATTTTTGAGATAGTATCACTTCACTGAAGCTGGAGCATTCTGATTGAGCTAGACTGGCTGGCCTGGAACTTGCTATGAGACCAGGCCTTACCTCAAATTCATAGATGTCTGCTTAGATGTGCCACCTGACTGCTGGAATTAAAGCTGTAGCCCATTACACCTGGAAAGTTCAGGAAATTTAATATTGATGCAGTGCTGTTATCTTCTACATTAGTTTATTTTCCTATTGCTGTGATAAAATATTTTGACAAAAGCAACTTAATGGAGAAAGGATTTATTCGGCTCACAATTCTAGGTTATAGTCTATCATTGTAGGAAGTCAGGATGGCAGGGACTTGAAGCAGCTGGTTATATCACATTCACAGTCAGGAGCAGAGTACAGCAGAATAATGCATGCATGGTTGTGTTCAACTCATTTTCTTCACTCTTAAATAGTTCAGTATCCCCTCCATGCTTAGGGAATGATGCTACCCGAAGTGGGGTTGTCTTCCCATTTCAACTAACATAATCAAGATAATCTTTCATCTATAAGCCTGGGAAATCTGATCTATGTAATTGCCTACTGAGACTCTTCCCAGGTGATTTTAGATTGTGTTGATTAATAGTTTTTTATTTTTATTTTTATTTATTTTTTTGTCTTTTCGAGACAGGGTCTCCCTGTAGCCCCAGCTATCCTGGAACTTACTCTGTTGACCAGGCTGGCCTTGAACTCACAAAGATCCGCCTGCCTCTGCCTCCCAAGTGCTAGGATTAAAGGCGTGTACCACCATGCCTGGCAACACTTTTTTATTAAAATTATGTTGTCCCAACAAATTGCCTGTTAGAGAAAAAAAAATTACTCATAATCTGGGAATCAATCCTAGATTAAACCTTACATGTTCTTGTAGGGAGGGTCTGTCTTTCACGTTCTTTAATTTAGAAACTATTTCATGGCTTTAACATTTTAGAAGAATGTGTCTCAGTTGAGGTTTGTTTCTTTGGCAGTAATACTGCATAAGTGATCTGGAGTTCATCTTGGGCATCATACCAGGACGAACATGATGTTGGCTTGTTCTGTTCACAGTGCTAAATTACATTACTTGATTTTAGTGGAGATGGTAGCCTGAAAAATGGCAGATCCTCAGAACCCATGAATTTGAGTCTACATGCCAAAAAAGAAGTTTGCAGATGTGATTAGGTTGAGGATATCAAGATAAGATAATCTTCGTGATCAGTAGTAAAGCAACAAGTGAGAAGTAGCCTCAGAAGAAAGAGACAGAGAATTGACACAGAAGAGACAGTGAGACAGTTGAGGTAGAGAATTGTAATTGGTGTATGCTGTACAATCTACATAAGGTGATTATAGGCCACCCATAATCTAGGGAATTTCAGTGGTACCACAGCTGAACCAATTTTATCTGGGAGTGATCTGTTTATCTGTTTGATAACTTTTTTTTGCACATTTAATGTACTTACACAATGTACAGCTATACTGTACATAGGTGTATGGGAAAAAGCACTAGAGTGAATGAGACTGGTTCTGTTAATGATTTACTTTATTTAAATATATTTTGTGAGCTGGGGAATATAGATCACTAGGTAGACTGCTTGACTAACTTACACAACACTCTGGGTTTAACTTCCCTAGGACAGAACAAATTGAGCATGGTGGTGCACACCTGTAATTCCAGTACTGTGACTGGGGAAGAGGAGACAGGAGGATCAGGAAATCAAGGGCATCCTCAGCTATACAGGGAGTTTAAGGCCAGCCTGGGCTGCTTGAGACCCTATCTTTTTTTTTTTAAGTTTTTTAAACTTTTTTAATTTTATTATGTGTATGAATGTACTATCTGCATGTAGGTTTGTGCACCCGTGTTGTGCAATGTCTTGGAGGTCAGAAGAGGGTGTCTGATTCCCCTGGAACTGGAGTTAAAGATGGTTCTCAGCTGCCATGTGGGTGCTGGGGATTGAACCCGGGTCCTCTGCAAGAGCAGTCAGCACTCTTAACCACTAGGCCATCTCTCTGGCCTGAGACCCTATCTTAAAAAAATGTGTGTGTTTGTATCATGCCACAGCATGTGTGTGGAGGTCAGAGGATAATGTTTATAGAGTCAGTTCTTTTCTTCTAACTTTTACATTGGTTCTGGTAATTGAACTCAAGTTGCCAGGTTTTTGTGGCAAGAGTCTTTTCCCACTGAGCCATTCATATATATGCAAGATTCATATATATGCAAGATTCATATATATGCAAGATTAATATATATGCACACGTACGTGCACAAACACACAGACAGATCTTACATATCAGTACTAAAGTATACACACTTTGAAAGTAAAAGACCCCAGTCATCTTCCTAGCGAATGAATCACATATAATTGGGTGTAATGGATGTCGCAGAAATTACATAAATGAAATGAGTGGGAGGCAGTGCAAATGCAGTACACCATACTTTACCATTACTTTTTTTTTTTTTTTTTTGGCTTTTCGAGACGGGTCCCCTGTAGCCCCAGCTTGGCTGGAACTACTCTGATAGACCAGGCTGGCCTTGAACTCACCAAAGATCCGCTGCCTCTCTGCCTCCTACAGTGCTAGGATTAAAGGCACTGCCCACCATGCCCGACTTTTTTGTCTTTTTTTTTTTTTTTTTTTTTAATTATTTATTTATTTCTGTATGTGTATGAATGTACTGTCTGCATGCAGGTCTGTGCACCCGTGTCGTGCAATGCCGCGGAGGTCAGAAGAGGGCGTCGGATTCCCCTGGAACTAGAGTTCTCCTGGAATTGGAGTTTCAGACGGTTCTCGGCCGCCATGTGGGTGCTGGGGATCGAACCCGGGTCCTCTGCAAGAGCGGTCGGCGCTCTTAACCGCTAGGCCATCTCTCCAGCCCCCTTTTTTGGTCTTTTTGAGACAGGGTCTCCCTGTAGCTCCGACTGTCCTGGAACTCACTCTGTAGACCATGCTGGCCTTGAACTCAGAAAGATCCCCATGCCTCTGCCTCCCAAGTGCTGGGATTAAAGGCAGGCACCACTATGCCCAGCTACTTTACCATTACTTTTAAAGGAGGCTGAGGAGCCATGACTATGAAATGTAAAATGGAAAATATAAACACATCCTTCATCTTAAGAATTTTAATGTGGGATTTTATATTCTTTTGTAAGAGGACTGTCATTTGAGGGGTTTTCGTGGCTCAGTGGTAAAGTGTTTGCCTCACACACACACAGTTGATTCCCAGTACTACACATACTCCCTTAACAAATGTGGCAGAGGGTTATGATTTGGTATCAAAGTAGGTTCTGCCTTTCCTTGCATATATTCTTTTTCATGACGAACACGCTTCATGTATCTTTTTTATGCAGAATTTCATGTCACAATATTCAAGATCAGAAAATTCAAGTGTTTTCAGTGTACAAAGTAGAGTGATACTTACTTTTGGAACTTACATTTTAGTGAGGGGAAACAGTAATTACTAAGTAATATGTAGAATTTGAGATGAAGATAAGATCTATGACAAAATATTTTAGGGCAATAAGGGGGAATCTAGATTGTCTTTATTTTTTTATTTTTTATTTTTTTTTTAATTTAAAAAATTTTTTTATTTATTTCTGTATGTGTATGAATGTACTGTCTGCATGCAAGTCTGTGCACCCGTGTCGTGCAATGCCTCGGAGGTCAGAAGAGGGTTTCGGATTCCCCTGGAACTGGAGTTCTCCTGGAATTGGAGTTTCAGACAGTTCTTGGCCGCCATGTGGGTGCTGGGGATCGAACCCGGGTCCTCTGCAAGAGCGGTCGACGCTCTCAACTGCTAGGTCATCTCTCCAGCCCCTAGATTGTCTTTAGAAGGAAGAAGTGTGTCAGCTGTTTCATGCAGTGGTGTTGGAGAAGCCTTCAGATTTGAACAAAGCTTTTAACCAGTAGGTCAAAGAAGAGATCATGAAGAAAAACTTTGGGATTTGGCCCAGTGGTAGAGTACTTGCTTGCTATGTGCTAGGTTCTGGGTCCATTCCTAGCACTGCAAGTAAAAAATATTTTGACACGAAAGAAGGGAAAAACACAATAAACCAAAACTTACGGAATGTGCAAAAGCAGTGTCTATCAAGTCATTTATAATTGTAATTCTCACACTAAAAAATAAGAACAATGTCAAATCAAAACCTGAGCACCTTAAACTGGAAACTGTGAGCAAACAACATGAAATCAGCAGAAGGAAGGAAATAGAGATCACTAGAGATAACTAAAATAGAAGAGAAAAATAGAGAATCAACAGAATCAGTGGCTGTTTTTCAGAGATTAAGAAAATTGACAAGTTGGAGCTGGAGGTTAAGAAAAAAGAAAGAAGGTGCAAATGCCCCAAATCAGCCACGAAGTAGAACATTTCCTCACTTTCAGAAATAAAGTGGATTATAAGATAATGCAATGAACGATTGCATGACATCAAATTAGATGATCTACATGAAATGTACATGTTGACTTCTGAAAAAAAAAATAAAAAATTTGGATAAAGCTAGAACAAGTGAAGAGATAGAATCAGTTATCAAAACATCCTCCCAGCAGCTGGGTGTGATAGTGCATGCCTATAATCCCAGCACTTGAGAAACTGACACAGAACAACTTCAAATTGGAGGTCAACCTGTTCTACATAGTGAAGACCTTGTCTTGAAAAACAATACCAAACAAGTAAAAACCAATCCAAAGTCTTCTAGAAAATCATGGTCCAACACAAGTGGCTTTATTGGTGAATTCAACCAAGCATTTAAGGAACTAACATCTCTTCTCGAAGTCTTTCACAAAATTGGCCAGGCAAGACCACCTCCTGACTCATTCTGCAGAGCTCATTAGAAAGGCAAATAAAGGCTCCAAGATGGTCAGCAAGATGGCTCAGTGGGTAAAGGCCCTTGCCACCAAGCCTGCTCACCTGAGTTCAGTCCTTGGGACCAAAAAGGAGAGAACTGATTCCCACCAGTTGTCCTCTGATCTCCATATGTGTCCCCACCTATGTACTCTCATTTCTACATATAAATAAATAAATAAATAAGCTAAAAAAGAAAGGTTCTGTAAGAAAAGATATATATATATATATATATATATAATGAGTATAGATCCAGAAATACTTAGGAAAATAATACAGCAAACAAAATCCAATACTATTTTAAAAAAATATTGTACAGTATGACCAAGTGGAATTTATCCCAGGATTTTTGGATGGGTCAGTGTAAGAACCATAGGACATATCACCATGCTGGTAAGTGTAAGAACCATAGGACATATCACCATGCTGGTAAGTGTAAGAACCATAGGACATATCACCATGCTGGTCAGTGTAAGAACCATAGGACATATCACCATGCTGGTAAGTGTAAGAACCATAGGACATATAACCATGCTGGTCATTCGGTGTCAGCTCATTCTAAGACTTTGGATCCTAGGTCAGGAAATTTTAGGAAGATTTTTAAAAGTTTTGATCCTAAATTTATTTACTTCAATTTATTTTTTATTTAAAATAAGTTAGAAATAATGCTGTTTGCAAGGGAATGAAATAGTTTTAAATCTTAAGTGTTTATTGCCGGGCATGGTGGTGCATGCCTTTAATCCTATCACTTGGGAGGCAGAGGCAGGCAGATCTCTGTGAGTTAAGGCCAGCCTGGTCTACAGAGTGAGTTCCAGGACAGCCAGAGCTACAGGGAAATCCTGTCTCAAAAAGACAAAAAGACAAAAAAAAAAAAAAAATTCCTATTTGTGAAACCATAGTCCTTACTGTTTTGTCATTTGAACAAATGGCTGTCTTATACTGTTGTAGGTAATGTATGATATACAGGTAAGTATAAAGTAAAACCTTACTGTGGGTGAAGTATAAATCTTTTCTAAATATGACCAGGTTACTTCAGACAGTTGATTTCTTTTTCCTTTACCTCACTTTTAAATAATTTTTATTTATGTAACTTTTTTAGGTACCATCCACACAGTGTACCAACTAAGGCATGATATTGATCCGCTTCGTTTCCAAACACTAGTGGAGTGTTTCACCAGCACTTTTGAAGAAGTGAAAATTTTGGCATTTGATCTTCTGATGAAGTTATCAGTAACATCTGGACAGTTCCAGGTATTCAGGCTTTCTCTATGTAAATGTGTAGATTATACAAAGCCTTTATTTTAGCCTAGGTGAGGCCGTCAGGACTCTCCAGTTCCTTGCCTTCCTAAGTTTTCTGAGTGTCTTTTTTAGTTATCATCGTATCTACTCTTGCAAGGTGGTGGGAAATGGCAAAAGTCCAAGTCATTGAGCTGCGCTTTTTTTTTCTTTCCCTCGAACCTGGGTCCTCTGCAAGAGCAGTCAGTGTTCTTAACCGCTAAACCATCTCTCCAGCCCTGAGCTGCGCTTTTAAAAATTGCTTTGATGAAAGGGGAAGTGTAGGAGGCAACAGGTTTACAAGATTATTGGTAGGTTTCAGTTATATGGTCTCCCCAGTTCCCTTGGGCTTGTAATATTCGATCAAAACACATCACTTACAGTAAAGTTGAGTTTTAAAAGATAATCTTCCTTATTAGTAGACCGAGAAACTGGGAGTAGATGAGGTAGAGAATGCATTTCTGCTCTTCCAACAAGCAATAGCTAAACCGAGACTGAAACTTTAGAGTATTTGAGGTTAACAACAGTTCTCTTCCCAACTGTTCTACCCCCATTGTGCCCCAGTGTGGGCCCCATCCTGGGCCTCAACTCCAGCCCCAGTCTTCTCCCTGAGACTTTCTTCTTCCTGCCTTGGGTAGGAACCAAACATGGGATTAGGAGTGAAAGCACAGTGTGGTGTGTGTCTGCAGGGGATTTCATAGCCAGGCTTTCTGCTCTTGCTTTTGAGGCTTACTCTGGGACTGTGGTGTCACCAGAGGAGTAGAGGCTCTATTTGTTATTTGTTATAGCCTTCTGTAAGTGTTCTCCAGAGTGCCTGCAGGGGCTTCAGCTGAGTCATGGTCTCAGCCGCAGCTGTTAGAGCCTGTATTTAAGGTATAATATAGAGTTTGGCATGTCATTATCTCGGTGCAAGATTCAGAGTTGTGTGTGCCAGACAGCACAGTGTCTTTTTATGGCTTTTCCATGTCCTTGCAGAATCTCAGGGTGTCTTTTCTGATTTGCGGTTAGGAATTACTTTACAGTATCTCCCTATATCTGTGGTCTTCCATGGTGCCTTGGTGAGCAGAAGGTCCTTTGGTGCTCACTCTGTTAATTGTGCCCTGTTGATTTTTAAAATTATGAATGTATTGCCTGGATGTATGTAAGTACACTCATGTTGTGCAAATGCCCACAGAGGTCAGAAAAGGGTATCCGGATCCCCAGGAACTAGAGTCATAGATGGTTGTTAGCCACCATGTGGGTATTGGGAATTGAATCTCTCCAGCCTCTGACCTGTAGTTTTAAAATAAGAGAATTTCTCTTGTCTGTCAGCTTAACTTCCCTTACTATTCATGACACGCACCCTTCTATCATATACATAGCTGTGCTTTATTCCTGTCAAATGTTTGAGAGTATCTGGAGTGGAGAAGATCTGTTGAAAGACCTTGTTCTTACAGAAGCTATGGAGGGCCCTTAGATAATCATATACTTGCCATGGAGACACCAGAATTTAGGAAATTTAATTCCTTGAATGGTTTGCTTTAGGGTTTGTTTCTGCTTTCTGGTCTGGTTGCATAGTAATAAGATGGTCATTGAAATAGACATTAAAGATTTAAGACTATTAGTTATATCTTCCAAAATCTTTCTTATATCCTGTATAGTATGTATTATATATGTATGTATTTATTTATTTTATTTTATTTATTTGGTCTTTTTGAGTCAGGATCTCCCTGTATCCCTAGCTGGCCTGGAACTTGCTGTGTAGACCAGGCTGGGCTTGAACTCACAGAGATCCGCCTGTTGGGATTAAAGGCTTGTGCCACCAAGCTTGGATTGTTGATTTATTTATTTTTGATTCAGAGTCTCACTGTATAGCCATGGTTGGCCTGGAACTTGCTATGTAGACCAGGCTGGCCATGAGCTCACCTGCTTCTGCCTCCCAAGTGCTATGACCAGCAATGCCTTAGCTGTAGTGGTATATATATATATTAGTATATATATATTTTTTTTTTTTGTCTTTTTGAAATAGGCTCTCCCTGCAGCCCCAGCTGTCCTGGAACTCACTTTGTAGACCAGGCTGGCCTTGAATTCATAGAGAACCGCCTGCTTCTGTCTCCTGAGTGCTGGGATTAAAGGCATGTGCCAACACGCCCAGCCAGTATATAATTATTTTTAACAATATAATTAACATTAAAGCATTCATAGAACACTAGCCTAACCACTAATACCTGTGTATAATACATGTTTGCAATGGCATATCTTTGTCATATTTCACTGTAATACTCTTCTGATTTTCAGCCATTCTTTTTGTATAGCAACATATCCTTTATATTGTGTTAATATTTTAAATTTTGTTTACATTAAAATAATTTATGTGTGTGTATGCATGAGTACATAAGTACAATGGCTTGTATGGGGGAGGGGTGTCAAGGACAACTTGTGGAAGTCAGTTCTCTCTACCATGTGGATCCCAGGAACTGAGCTCATGTTGTCAGGCTTGGTAGCAAGTATGTTTACCTGTTGAACTATCTCACTGGTCCCCTGAATTAATGTTTTGATCTAAGTGGAATAAAAATATTCTAGATTTTTAGATTGTTTATTGTGTTTCTTACTAATTGGTAAGTAGTATAGTTTAAAGACTTACTCTCAGGTAGAAAAATGACTTAAATGGTTACATTGTACTTTCTGATAATTAAGATTTCACTTTTTGGCCACTATTTTAAAGTTTTAGAAAGTTAAACCAAATGGAAAATAATCTAAATAGAAATAAACTGCTACTCACATCAGTATGTGTAATATCTACTGTTTTGAAATTGTTAGCTATCATTAAATGTTTGTGTACTAATAATGAAGTTCAAAGATAAGTTTCTAATTTCCCTCCCTTATTAGGCAGTTATAGAATAATATAAATAGAATCAGAGTATTAGTGAGTAAACCCTGATGTCCAGAGTGGTGACCATTTAGCTTACCAGCTGTGGACTTAGGAGTGGGGTCCTTGTCTCCTGTTGTCCACCCAGTGCTTTTCCATGGCCGTTGTATTGAATATCCCCTTGTTCTGTATTTTTTAGCACAGGCCATGAGTAGACACTTAGGAGATACAGGTGTGGGAGTCTGGATGCTGAATTTCTGAGGCTCATCTGGTTATTTTCTCTACCTACAATGTAGATCCTTTCTATGGTTATGTATTCTTCATGGAACCAACTGTATAGGAAGGAAAGAGAAGAAAGTAGGAGTGTGATGTTCAGAGAAAACATAAACTGAAAGAAACCACGCTGAACAAAACCTCTGTTCTGTGTAGAAATAATGAAGTGGTCTGGCTGGAGGAATAGCAGATTTCTACAGGGAAAGCTATACTTTTGCTATTAACAAAAAAGGAGGCAATTTTTAAAAGATATCTTTATCAATATTGAGTTGAGTTTCCAAATTGAAATTCTATTCAAGGCTTTCATTGCTGATTAGTGATCATTGTCAGTTACTATAACAGAAGTAGCTAGCCTATGTTCATGGAGGGAAAAAAAAGCATTTCATTCATGTTCATATTGAGTCATAGCTATATGATGGGCAGTGAATTTAAAAATGTACTGTTTCTTCAGGTTCCAGGAACCTTTCCATGGTGGTGACTGAGTCTGTGCTTTATTCTAGGATTCTGGGAAACTACAGGGCTTGTTCCAGGCAGCACTGGAGCTCAGCTCCAGCACGAAGCCTTACGACTGTGTGACAGCCTCCTACTTGCTGAACTTTCTGGTCTGGCAGGATGCTCTGCCCATCTCCTTGTGTGGCAGCTCAGCCCAGCACATCACACGTGGAGATGGAGAGAAGTCTGCTGCTGTGGTGGAAAGGAATGCACTCATGGGTTTGTATTGCGGAAGTGACCTTTTGCTGCTACTTAGCAAACCTCATATCTTATTTGGTTATTAGAGTAGTTAATAGTTCAACATTTACTTTCTGGATTTTTTTTTTTTTTTTGTATTTTTGAGACAAGGTCTCCCTTTAGTCCCAGCTGGGCTGGAGCTCGCTCTGTAGATCAGGCTGGCCGTGAACTCACAGAGATCTTCCTGCCTCTGCCTCCCAAGTGCTGGGATTAAAGGTGTGTGTACCACCACGCCCGGCTACTCTCTGGTTTTTTTTTTTTTTTTTTTTTTTTTTTTT